>JAAGEH010000293.1:24253541-24336055 GCA_011751065.1 Lasiurus cinereus | reverse complement strand
CTTTCTTTCTTTCTTTCTTTCTTTCTTTCTTTCTTTCTTTCTTTCTTTCTTTCTTTCTTTCTTTCTTTCTCCTCACCTGAGGATATTTTCCCATTGATTCTTAGAGAGTGTTGAAGAGAGAGGGAAAGACGGAGAGAAACATCAGTGTGAAAGGGACACTTCAATTGGTTGCCTCCTGCATGGGCCCTGGCCAGGGAGAAGCCTGCAACCCGGGAATATGCCCTGATCAGAATTGAACCTGGACCCTGTGATCTGCAAGCCAAGGCTCTATCCACTGAGAAAAACTGGCTAGGGCAGGATATGACATTTCTAAGCCCCTCCAGCAATGGACCTTCAATTTTTCCTCCAGCTATTGATTTGAAACTTTTAAACATAAAGAGGATAACTAGATCACCTTCTTGGATTCTTATTACCCAAGTTACCAAGAACACTGCGAGTGGCATACAGGAAGCTTAGCCAATTAGCGGTCAGAAAAGGTGTTCCATCTGCAGCTCAGGTGAAGAGTCGGGGGGCACTGCTGGAGCAGTGCAGCTGGCAGGACCCCACTGTATGTATCCGCTCCGAGCCTGCTCCAGCCCCGATGTAGTGCTCTAGGCCTGCTCCAGCCACAGCGGCAGCTTGGGCAGGCCCCCTGTCTCTGGGCCTGTACCATCTGTGGCTTGCTTCACTGCACATGCAGTCCCCTCCCGCCCATCTGCGGGCGCAGTCCCCTCCTGAGTCAGTCATGACTTTTATGGCGTTCTGGCTAATTTTCATATTACCTTTATATATATATATATATATATATAGTGTGTGTGTGTGTGTGTGTGTGTGTGTGTGTGTATGTATAAAGGCTTCCCTTAATCTCATGATTTTAAATAAAATAAACATATACTTTCTCCTTAAACGGGGACCAGAGGTTCTGTAAACATAAGTAAATATCCATAATACATGGCTTGTTGATATTGTGTTACAACAAATATGTTCAGTGACATTCATGATAGGTTCAATGTCTTGTCCATCATTAGTGCCTCATAGTTCAATGCATCACAAAGTTGTAACAGATGTGATGCATTAACATGGAATTTTCATAAGTTCCTGCATATGGATCTGTGATATATTGATTAATAGTACTGATTTTCACTAGATAAATCTGTCTTTAGCATATTTTAGAAGATGTCACCAAAGAGATTAAATTTGTAAATAAAGTTATGTTATATTATATTATAAACATATTAGTATATTTAATATATACATTTATTAATATATATTTAATAGATAAATATTTAAGTATATATATTTACAAACTTAATGACTACTCTGTATTTTTGTAGAAAACCTTTTTTAATGTTTATCTTTTTAATCCAGCTAGAATTGAATTTTGCATATGGTGTGAAGATAGGATCTACTTTTTTTTTTTTTCCCAAATGAATTGTCAGTTGTTCTAATACCCTTATGGAACAATCCATATGGAATCTATGTATGCCCACTTTTAGTGTCAAAGATGAGGAATTTTTTTCTTTAAAAAATCTTTATTATTGAAAGTATTACATATGTCTCCCCCTGATCCCCTCTAGACCCCCTACCCCAGGCCTCCACCACCCCATTGTCTATGTCCATAGGTTATGCATATATGTATGTATATAAGTCTCAAAGATGAAGATTTTTGAGTCATCTACAAAGATAGGAAAGTTGAAGATATAAAGGTGGATGAGACCTGGGTGGAAAGGAGTAGATAAAGGGAAGGACAAAGTATGGAACACTGAACCTGTGCACTTATAGAGGGAGAAAGAGGGAGAAAAGGAGTCAATCAAGAGGCAGGGAGAAGGACCCAGATGTCATGGTGTCATGGAAGTTATGGATTAAGAAAGTTTCAAGATGAGGAAAGGGCAGTTGTAACAGTGGGAAGGCAAAAGTCAATTGTGAAATGTTTGAAAAAAACATTTGATACATCAGTTATGCAGTTCATGAATTCTGTGGTATGACTGTGGTATAATTGGTTTTTAGGTTATTTTGGATTTTCTTCAGTTTATTCCATTGTTTCCATCTATAGACATGGATAATTATCTGTTAACTGTAGAAGTGGCCTGTCAGGATAGTAAAGTAAAATTTTCTAAACATATCTTAAAATGTTTTTTCATTAAAATTTTATTTGTACAGTGCATTGAAAAATATTTCCAGTGAAAACAATGATATAATGTATAGAAAAGAGCTTTTGATCTAAACTCAACATAAAAAGAAGTGGTTTGTATATGTAACATGAGATGGCTGTTCCTCATTCATTTGTTGAAAATATGGAGCAAACTCAGCCAGGATTCTTAGGCTTATCATATTGGTCAGCACCCACAGTAATGTTATAAAAGATAAATTAAACTTGCTAATTATTTGTTTTTCTAAAATAGTAATTTCTATGAACTATTTGTGGTTCACTTTCTTGTTTTCCTCTTCAAGAAAAGGTCAAGAGAGGTAGGGAATGTGTCCTGGTTTAGTTTGGACCTACTGTTTGATCAGCCTGTAGCCATGCCATAAGGGTGATAATCGCTATATAAATACATAGCAACACAGCTTCACACTCGCCTTCCCCAGCTGCCCTGGAGAGCAGCCAGTCTGCCAGCGACGAAGCTGTTATGCAGCTTTGCTTGGCTGCGCACTGGCTGAGGATGGATGGCGCAGGACCTGGAGCAGCTGCTCTATAACAAGATGCGCAAAGAAACATCCATCTAGGCACTCACTGAGACGCCCATCAGAAATGTTGATGTGACACCAAGGGAGCTGCCCTTGGTGATGAATGAGAAGTATTGTCTGTGAGCAGACATGGCACACAGCAGAGTGACAGAGGTGGCTCATTTTGATTCAAGGTATTGAGCAGCCTGTGAGGCTGAGAAGATCAGCAAATAGTGACAGGTTCTGCACTGGAGCCTGTGGTCAGAAGGCAGGGCTTCACCAGCTAAGCTGTTTGGAGCAGTTTTCAGTATCCTTTTTTTAAAAGCTATATCCATAAATATGGAAAGTAATATTGCCATCATCAGTATAATCATAGTTGAAGGAAGATACACATCCGTAAATCATACTAATGAATGTCGGCTAATGGCGATGCGCTGAATGCTCTATTCCATAAGTCTCGCTCTATCTGTTTATCCTGATATATTTTCTTACAGCCTTATCTTTGCCAGATATTTTATTATATATACTAGAAGCCCGGGGCATGAAATTTGTGCCCGGGTACAGTCCCTAGACCTGGCCTGCAATCAGCTGCCCACAGCCAGCCCCACCCCCACTGCTGCACCCATCCCTGGTTCCCCATTCGCCCTCGGGTGATCAGTGCCTGCTGGCTGGGGAAAGGGACCAAGAGGTAGTCAGTGTGCTTCATAATGACTGGTCCAGTGGTCGTTCTGGTTGATCTGCCATTAGGACCAATTTGCATATTACCCTTTTATTATATAGGACATTTTGTTATAGATTATTTCTTCCTTAATCCCTACTAAATAGAAGTTAGAGGGGGATAGGGTCTTTGAATGGTCTGCTAATACCTCCAATATCAAGAACATAGTAAACCTTCAATATATATGTTTGTTAAAAAAATGCAAAAACTCAGTCTTGTGTATTTCTAGTGATTTCCTGTAATATTAGAAAGATTCAAATAATCAATTTAGAATAAGAAATGTTCTCATTAAGTGCACAGTAATTTTCTCCAAAGCAATTTCTAAATAGCTGAGTTTTACAATACTCACAATATATAATGCTATATTCCTGATGGATTTATCAGTTAGCCAGTCAACTAATTGTTATGTGTGTGTGCTGCTCTGAAGAGGGTTTTGTCACAGCACAAAAACCTCCAACTCACTGTCAATGCATTAACAACAGGAGTTAAATGAGCTACTTCTTTTCATAGTTTGGGTGTGTCTGTTCATAAAAGGAAGTGGAAAAAATCTGAGTTTTTCTAGGCAGAGAGAACAAAACATAATTACTTTAGGTGGAAGTGTTTGGGCTCTTGGATTGGGGGTGTTGGAGCAGAAAGAGGATAAACTCTGTAAGGCCCACGGGAGCTGGCAGCTGTTCCTAAACCAGCCTGGGCATCAGCATCATCCAGGAACATTAATAAATAAGCAAACAACTATTTTTCCCCAGGGTCCCCCCGTCCCCAAAAGAAAAACACCACAAGACAAACAAACAAAAACAGGAGCAAGACTCCCTTCTGGATATACATCTGTGGAAGTACTAGATTCCATATTGAAAACAAGAGAATTCCTCAGTTAATTCTCATGGAAGTAAAATATTAAGAATCACATAAGGGTGGGATTTGAATTTCATGCAGAAAGATAGACCAAAATCAGCCTTTCTCAGATATTAGCCAAGGGCACTTATAACTATTTAGTCAAGGCTTTTCCCACAAGAAATTTCAATTCAGGTTTGCTGGGGTGGGGTCCTGTAATCTTTTGTCTACTTTTTAATTTTTAAAGAAATTTCATACAACATTTGTTTTCAGGTATGTTTGGGAAATTTTAATCTAGAAGATCTTAAGGTTTGATCCAGTTCTCAGATTCTATAATTATACAAATAATTAATTCTCTACTTTGTATGTGGACTCAGTCTTTCAGTAATTATTTTTATTAGAAATCATATAACTAAAATCATAGACAGTGGTTTGTAAATTGGCTTCATAACATATAACCAAATAAAGAGGCCTCCCTTCATGCAAACTTCACTGTGGGGTGACATGCCCTATGGATCACTGGGCTCAGTAATGTTTTTCATTTGTTTGTGAGCAGCTCTACAGTCCTGCAGTCGGTGGTGTGCAGAGGTTAAACTCAACAGCTAGAAAAATGATGACAGTAACAAAGTTTAAATAAGAAAAAAAGCGAAGGATGTAAATCAATTTTCACAACCCTATAAAACTACCAGTGTCAATTCCTCAGTATATTTTTTACTACATCATGATTATGTGACTTGAACTACCCTACAAGTTAACCAAAGCTGGGACTTAGAGCAGCAATTCCCAGTGATGGTTCTGCTTTGAATTTGCTTTTTATTTATTTATTTATTTTTACTGTATATTTTTTTGTGTATTGAATAGGGAATTTCCATCAAGAAAACAATGTTCAGAGCTTTGTTTGTCTCTCAGATGCTTTACTCTGTGGCCGAGGAAGTACTTTAATGGGCTGTAAAGATGTTTCTAGTTGCTTTACATCAGCATGTATTTCTGCCAGACTTTCAAAATGAATTCTCTTATCCTGAAATGGAAATTTTTTAACAAAGAGCTTACTGAAAGATATTATTCCCATTCTACTGGAGGTAATTAACTGTTTTTCTCTTACTGATTTTAATATTCTCACTTTGTCTTTTGCTCTTGGTATTTTAATTATGATGTGTCTTGGTGTGCTTCTCTTTGGATTCTTTTGTTTGGGGTTCTGTGTGCTTCATAGACTTGTAAGTCTATTTCTTTCACCAGGTGGGGGAAGTTTTCAGTCATTATTTCTTCAAATAGGTTTTCAGTATCTTGCTCTCTCTCTTCTTCTGGCACCCTCATAATTCTGATGTTAGTACACTTGAAGTGGTCTCAGTGTCTCTCAGTAATCACTGCAGCCCTCTCTGTGCGCACTTGCCTGCTTCCAGAACTCTGCCTTTCATGGCTCCCCTGAGTTTTCATGCACTCTGGGGACCCGTATGAGTCTGAGTACCAGGGCTCATCTGAACCTGGGATTCAGTGCAGTCAGAAGTAGAGTTCAGCACAGTAGGTAGGTTTCCTCTTCCTCTTGCTCAAGAAAGCCAGCAGCACAATCAGCAGTCAGTCCTCTCTGTGTGCACTGGTGCATGCTCCTCCAAACTTCTGCCTTTTGTGGCTCCCCTGAGTTTCTGTGCATTCCTCGCTTTTTCCAACAGTCCAGACTCCCAGTGTATGAGTATTACTCGGAACTGGGGTTCAGTGCAGTTGGAATTGGGGTTCAGTGCAGTCGGAACAGGGGTTCAGTGCAGTTCCCGCAAGAGGAAGCCAGCCAGGCACTCCGCCGGCTATCCTCTCCCATCGCGTGTCTCTGTACCTCAGCTTTTTGCAGCTCTTCTGAGTCTCCATGCACCCCATTCTTTCCTTGTAATTGTAGAATTTCCACTCATCCAGCTTTCCTGTGGTTCTGGATGATGTCCGTTCTGTCTTTTAGTTGTAGTTTTGGAATTGTGTGAGGCAGCAGTTTAGGTGTTCACCTATGTTGCCATCTTGGTGTTTTTTTTTTTGTTTGTTTTTACTACTGTTTGTCTTTTAAACATGAAAGGTTCTTCTTATTCAGCCTATGTCCTGTCCTTGTTTCCTCAGCCATTTTCATCTCCTAATAGCAACATTTTCTCCTGGGGCTTCCTCAAAGGTCTGAATAGTTTTCATTAGTTTGGTTTATGGGCCCCTGCCTTCCTCCTTTTTCTATCTTTTGAATGCTGGTGTTTCAGGTTCTGTCCTCTGTCTATACTACCTCTGGGTGCTCTCAGGTGCTCCTTTGGCTTCATCTACTGCCAGAATGACCACAAATCTCAGTGTTTCTCTCCTCACACGTCTTTCTTCTGCTGTAGGGTTTACTGAGATTTTACTTAAAAATATGTATGAAATATGGTCTTTTTTCCTGAAAGATATTTATTATTATAAATTGTATCTTTTAATAGGAAACAAATATTGTCAATAGATCTATTTATTTAAATATTTTTAATTTGAATTTAGAATATGATAGTTAAAATTTTGCAGTTTATTTAAATCATAATTATATGTTAGATACTTAATGTGTGCATTTTTATTGGTAATAAAAATCCTAATACTGAAGTAAAGATTAATTAAAAGACTACTTAGAGGAAATTTGGAACTATTAATAACATCTTAGTAGTCATATTTATAGAATTATTTCTTGAAATAACCTTTTATCAAAAATTAAAGCATAAAATGAATTTATAGATATTCAATTTTTAAAGCACTTTTACACATAGGTAAAACTTAGCCTTTTATATTGGCACAAACTTTGCTTATAAGAAAAACAAATGATTCCTCGTATAGTTGCCGAGGGGAAATGGAGGACTGGATTTTTCTTAGTCTCTAGATACATCAATTTTTTTTTCTTTTTTAATATAAAATGAGTTAATGCCCCTCAAAATTTTCTGTCAATAGTTAACCCTCTGGAGGTACATCTCAGAAGAAAAGTGACTCTATAATTGCTCAGATGATCAAAAATTTTTTTTCATGTTCATACACAATACTTAATTTAAACCATCCAAGTTTAGGCTTCATTTTTTCTCAAAGGTTATGGCCTTAATTTTTTTTTTCCCAGTTACCTACAGATGATCTGGGCATAGAACACAAGTCAAGGACAAGGCCAGGACATATGTCAACTATTCTGACCGGACATCACCATCTGTTGAAACTGTGCAATGACACCTACTGAAACATTCAAGGCACAGTCTATGGTGTCTCCATAAATTACAATAAATAGGACATACTACGTGTCATGCAAATACAAAAAAGTAGCATTGTTTTGACTCTTCAGAAGAATGAGGCAAGTCTATTTTAGCTTCCGGTGCCCACTTGATCACAGTGATGGCTTTGTAAACAGATTTTGATATGGCCAGAGCCATCTGTGCAGCACTGCAGAGACCTGCATGGAGTCCACCCAAGAGGAGGAGCCTGAGCGGGGCCACTTGGCCATGGCACATCTGCAGGCTGAACCACACCAAACTTCAGGTTCAAGTTATATATCTGTCTTCACAACTGGACCTGTTTGTGTGTCATCAAGGAGACTGAAGATTGGAGATATCTAGCTGGTTCAGCTGTTGAACTCAGATTTAATGGAACAAGTCTCAAAACACATGCATCTTTATAGCAGACAAGACCAAAACCAGACAATGAAAGTACATGGAAGACAATTGGTTGGTTTACTCACAGAAGTGATATTCTCACTGGCTGGCAGTGCTTTTGGTTGTAACAAGGTCAAGAAAGAAAAGGTAAAGGAAGAACAGAACAGGAAAGAAAAGGTAAAGGAAGAACAGAACAGGAAAAAGAAATCCTAGAAGAGGCAGTGAGAACTCCATAAACAGGAGCTAAGATGCCACAAGGTAGAGAGAAGAAACATTTCCAAAGCGGAATGTGATGTGGACAAGAGGTGGGTATATTAAATTAGACTGCCAGGTTTTAAATTGAGGCTCTTGTGATCTTGGGGGAATTAGTCTCTCTTTTCCTCAATTTCCTTGGGGTGTCCTTAGGGCAGTAAGGCAGTGGACTGATACCTCTGGTTGAATGTGTCTGGCTCGGTCAAAAATAGTAATAAAAATAGTCTTCACCTAGGAGGGTTGTGGGATTATGAAAGTTGATAAGGTGGAGAACTTAGGACAGCATGAAGCAAATGGCAAAACTGTTCCGTATGTTTGAGCCTTTGATAATCTTTATAGTAGTACATGTTCTTACACAGTGCCTGAACACATCACTGCTTCATAGTGAACACCCGCCACACAGCCCACAGGCACTGGAGTGTGGAGTGTGGGCACCTGCAATAGCCCTTGAGTACTTCTTTATGTTTGGAGAATTGCCAGACTAAAAGCAGATCATCTTTCTAGAGAACATAAAACTATGGGAACCCTTAGGACAAGATTATATAATTTTTTTTGTGCACAGTTTGATAATGTTTTAGGACATTTTTGTGGTAAGTGCATACACATACACACTAATGTTGAGCTATCATTGCATGACACACATTCTGTTAAGCTATCATTGCATTACATGTATAATAACTTATACCTTACAACAATTCTGAGAGGTAAGCCCAATTATTATCCTCATTTTAAAGATGAAGAATCTAAGGTTTGGGTGAGTTAAGGTCACTCAGAATCAAACAGGTAGTAAGTGGTATAGCCAAGCTTAGACCCAACTGAGCCTGGTTCTAAAACCAATATTCTTAACCATTGTGCTAGGACAGAGCTCAAAGGTCAAAGGTCAAAGAAAAGCCAGGGCAGCTAAGCACTGCCAGGCATACTCTGAAATTATTACCACATTTTCTGTAGTACCTAAGCTGAAAAATGACTAAAGATATGTTCTTGATGTCAGCAAGGTCAAAAATCAACAGTCACAAATAAGTGTACAAACAATGGAGCTTTGTTTTCTGTATCTGAGCTCAACTTCTCTCCAGACCTCATTGTTATGAATGGTAGGGAATGGCAGGCATCTTGCATCTGCCAACTAAACACGCAACTAATGTATTCGATTTTATTACAGCCTGGTTTTTGGTGAATATCCATTTGAATCAGTTTCACACTTCTTAAAAATATTGCTTCCAGCACAGTCAATGTGACTCAGTGGTTGAGCATCAACTATGAACCAGGAGTTCATTCATGGTTTGATTTCAAGTCAGGTTTCATCCCCAGTAGGAGGCATACAATGATTCTCTCTCTCCCTCTCCCTTCCTCTCTGGAATCACTAAAGACATCTATAATAATAAAAGTGTAATATGTGCTAATTAGACTGACATCCTTCCAGATGATCTTCTGGACGAAGCCAGGGCTGCGAGAGAAGCTCTGGTCCCGGGTGCCAAAGGGAAGCCAGTACTGGCAACCAGGAGGAAGTTCTCTAGTATTTAATAAAAAGTTTGCTCCCATCCTGTGAAAAATATTCTTCCCCTTCTGCTTCTCAAGATGGGAGGCAGCTTGGGTGTCCTTAGGGCAGTAAGGCAGTGGACTGATACCTCTGGTTGAATGTGTCTGGCTCGGGCACCTGGGGGTCTTAATCATCTCTTGCTGACTTCTCCTGCACTGTGGCTGACCCTCGGCTGTTTTGTCCCTTCATAGTTTGTCATGGATATCTGCTCTAGGATAACTTTATTCTTCAAAAGCAGACCATTGTCTATCCACTCCCCCTGCTGCCATCATGCCAATGATTACCCTTAGTGATTGTCTCTTTTTTTCAGGGGTGTGGAAACTTTTACATCCATTACCGACCTCTGTAACTATGGGGCTATACAGGCACTTTCCTCAGTCATTTCTATGCTTGGCTTTGGAGCCATGTCAGGAGGTGCACCATGGTTTCTCTGAGAAGGATACATAACAGGGAATGCAAAAATGCTTCCTTTTCTGAGTTCCCACAACCAGTCTTCATTTTCAGCCACCTCCCTTCACATAGGGCTCTTTCTGCAGGGGTGCCTTATCTCCAGTGGTAGGGGATGGGCAGGAAGCCCCTTTGGAATTACCCTGCCTTCTTGTCTCTCTTTTCTTCCTTTTTCTTCAAAAAGATGCTTAGCTGGTGGGTGAGACCTTTCTTTACTACATACCTTGAATTCCCTAAAATCTTCCAACTTTGGCTACTTGATATTTAAAGAGAAGTGTGTGTGTGTGGGGGGGGGGAGGTGGGTGCTCTTGCTCAAGGAAACCAGTCTTTCAAGGTGATTTTCTTTTTGTTTTTTTTTTAATCCTCACCCAAGGATATGTTATTTTTTTATTTTTTTGTTTTTTTACTTTTAATTTTTTAAGATTTATTATTTTTTAATTTAATAAATCTTTATTGTTCAGATTATTACAATTGTTCCTCTTTTTTTCCCCCATAGCTCCCCTCCACCTGGTTCCCACCCCACCCTCTGCCCTTAACTCTCCCGCCCACTGTTTTCATCCATAGGCATATGATTTTTGTCCAGTCTCTTCCACACCCCCACACCTCTTACCCCCTGAGAACTGTCAGTCCACTCCCTTTCTATGCCCTGATTCTATTATATTCACCAGTTTATTCTGTTCATCAGATTTTTTATTCACGTGATTTTTAGATTCACTTGTTGATAGATATGTATTTGTTGTTTATCATTTCTATCTTTTTCTTTGTCTTCTTCTTCCTCTTCTTAAAGAATACCTTTCAGCATTTCATATAATACTGGTTTGGTGTTGATGAACTCCTTTAGCTTTTTCTTATCTGTGAAGCTTTTTATCTGACTTTCAATTCTGAATGATAGCTTTGTTGGGTAGAGTAATCTTGGTTGTAAGTTCTTGTTATTCATCACTTTGAATATTTCTTGCCATTCCCATCTGGTCTACATAGTTTCTGTTGAGAAATCAGCTGACAGTCTTATAGGTATTCCATTGTAGATAATTAACTGCTTTTCTCTTGCTGATTTTTATATCCTCTCTTTGTCTTTTGCTCTTGGCATTTTAATTATGATGTGTCTTGGTGTGCTTCTCTTTGTATTCCTTTTATTTGGAGTTCTATGTGCTTCCCAGACTTGTAAGTCTATTTCTTTCACTAGATGTGGGAAGTTTTCAGTCATTATTTCTTCAAATAGGTTTTCAGTATCTTGCTCTCTCTCTTCTTCTGGCACCCCCACAATTCTGATGTTGGTACACTTGAAGTGGTCCCAGAGGCTCCTTACACTATCTTCAAATTTTTAGATTCTTTTTGCTTTTCTGGTTGAATGTTTTTTGCTTCTTTGTATTTCAAATCTTTGACTTGATTCTTGTGTTCCTCTAGTCTGCTGTTATGTTTCTGTATAATATTTTTTACTTCAGTCAGTGTATGTTTAATTTCTAGTTAGTCCTTTTTCACATTCTTGAGGATCTTGCTAAATTTATTGGCCATTTTTAGGAAATTCTTGAAAAATCTTATAACCCTGGTTTCAAACTCTATATCCAGTTGTTTGCTTTCCCTCCATTTCTTTCATTCATGACATGTTTCTTTGTCTCTGCATTTTGGCTGCTTCCCTGAGTTGGTAGAGTAGCTTTGTGTGCTAGGTGTCCTATATGACCCATTGGCTCTGCTTCCCCAGTTACCTGAGGTTGACTCTATTGGTGCACCTCTTTGTGGACTGTGTGTACTGCCTTGTTGTAGTTAAGTCTTGATTGTTGTTGTTATCACTGGGAGGAATTGACCTCTAGGCTAATTGGCTGTGAAGGTGAGCTGTGTCTATGCCAGGAGAACTTCTGTGCTGGAGACACCCTTATGAGACAAGAATTACAAAATTGCAAAAGCCTCAGTGCTAAGTTTGGATGGGGTGGAGTATTAGGGCATAGCATACAGCCTTGGCTTCCCATCAGCCTTGCCCTATGAGGCCCCTGGATCTCAGTATACCTTGGTAATCACTGTAAGCACCTCTGAGAGAGAGCCACCTTTGAGTTGTGCCTGCTGCCAGACAATCCAGTTTCTCCCTGACTGAGTCTAGGTTACCAGTATCTCTCCCAGAACTGAAGTTCTGTGCAATGGGGAGCTTCTATCTCCCTCCTGCTTTAGAAAGCCAGCCACACACTCAGTCGCCTGTGCACTCAGCAGTCAGTCCTCTCTGTGAGAGCATGCCTCCAGACCTCTGCCTCCGCAGTTCTCTTGAGTCTCAGTGTGCTTTCTCTTTTCCTGACAGTCCAATTTCTCCCAAATGAGTTTGGGTTCCCAGAAACTCTTCTAGAACTGGAGTTCAGCACAGTTGGGAGCTTCTGTCTCCTTCCTGCTTTAGAAAGCCAGCTGCACACTCAACCACCTATGCACTCAGCCACCTGTCCTCTCCACGCACTCACATGTCTCTATACCTCAGCCTTTTGCAGCTCCTCTGATTCTCAATGTGCTTACCTCTTTCTTTCTAGTTGCAGAATTTCCACTCAGCCAACTTTCCTGTGGTTTTGGATGGTGTCCATTTTGTCTTTTAGTTATAGTTTTTATATTGTTATGCAAGGCAGCAGTTTAGGTGTTTACCTATGCTGCCATCTTGGTTTCTACTCTGTTATTTTATTTTTTATCAATTTAGAGAGAGAGAAAAACATTGATGTGAGAGAGAAACATCAATCAGTTGCTCCTGTATCGCCCTGACTGGGAATTGAACCCACAACTTGGGTATGTACACTGAACAGGAATGAAACCTGTGACCCTTCTGTGCATGGGATGATGCTCCAACCAGCTGAGCTACTCCATCCAGGACTGCCGACTATTGTCTGATTACAAACTTAACAAATCTGACTTAACATACACATCTAAGCAATTCCTTTTTTCCTAGGTATTATGGCCTCTTCCCCTAAAACATGAAAGCCCTTGATTCAATGCCTGAGAGAGCCATAGGGAATTAAAAATACATGCTTACATTATTTTAAAATATTATAGTCACCACCTATATATCTTGTTTTACATTACGTTCTGGGTAGATTTCCCTTTTATGAGCCTCAAATTTCACAAACTTTTTATGTGATTTCACTTGTGGTTTGGACAAAATAATTAAATGGGGAACAACAATATTCTCTACCTCAGCCCAGGATGGTAGTGGTATTGGAATTAAGAAAAGAAGAGGTTGATTCCAGGGAGAACAGAGTTGGTATCCGATCTAGCTGCCCATCCTACGTAAGTAACCCTCTTCCATTCTGAGCCAGAGCCACTAAGGTTCCAGGATTATTTCTATTAATAAAGGAAGCTAATTGTTACCAGAAAAATACAATTTTTTGGCAACATTTTTACTATTTTTCTGACTGCTGATGTTATTTTTGCTTCTACCTGTGTGTTATACTATTTGTGGAGTGCAAAATATGCACTGTTATACTATAGACTATAGAATATTGTTATAGAAGAGATTTCATATGACGGTTAATCCATCATGTAGGCATTCTATAGGGTTTTAAATCTCATTATGTTGTTGAAGATGACATTTCATTGTGGTTTGTATCTCGCAGTCTGTTGAAAGTCAAACATTAATGAAACTTGGAGAAAATTGTGGCCTGTTATATTTGCAGAAGTGTTTTTTTCCTGTTGATGAAAGGAAATTTGGAGATCTTTAAACTGTCTCCAAAATGCCAATATATATATATTTTTCTAATGTTTAATGATAGTGTGCCTTCACTTATTACTGCTCCTGACCCAGTAGGGTAGGAAGAATATTTTATTTTCCTTTTACACTTTACTCAACCTGTGACTTCCAACATTGATCCCATCATCTCCATTTTCTAATGAAATGAGAAAGGGAAAGGGAAATGCAGGTAAGCAGTATTGACTCTCAGGAGATAACCTGGATATTGCATATATATCATTTCTGCTCCTATTTCATCAGCCAGGTTACACCTTGCTTCAAGGAGGATGGAAATGTAGCTAGTCTCTGGGTGGTCACACACCAAGCAGAAATGTTGTGGATTTAGTTACTAAGAGGAAGAAAGGGCGACATATCGGTTGGTAATTATTGTCGCAGCCTTAATAAGTTATTGAAGGTAAACATCCAACAGGCAAGGCTTCTAAGGACAAATGAAAGCATGAGATGATGGCCCTGAAACCCATAAAACCTGGATGCTTAGGGAGTTAGTTTTTTGAGGTAAACTTATAAGTAGGTTTATGAATTCATTTGGTTTAGGATTTTGATGTGAATATTTGATATCCCGGGGTACATTTATTGATCAGAAAGCAATATTATCTAATAAAATAGTAATATGCAAATTGTAACTCCAACACACACAAGATGGCCACCCCCATGTGGTCAAAGGTGGCCGCCCCCATGTGGACACAAGATGGCCACCACAAGATGGCTGGCAAGGGAGGGCAGTTGGGAGAGACCAGGCCTGAAAAGGGGGGAAATTGGGGGTGATCAGGCCTGCAGGAAAGGGCAGTTAAGTGAGACCAGCCTGCAGGGGAGGACAGTGGAGGAGACCAAGCCAGCATGGGAGCGCAGTTGGAGGAGACCAGGCCTGCAGGGGAGGGAAGTTGGGGCAACCAGGCTGGCAAGGTAGGACAGTTAGCGACAACCTGGCCTGCAGGGGATGGCAGTTAGGGGTGACCAGACCTGCAGAGGAGGACAGTTAGGGGTGACCAGGCAAGCAGGGGAGGACTGTTGGGGGCTATCGTGCTGGCAGGGGAACAGTTTGGTATTGATCAGGCTGGTAGGGGAGTGGTTAGGGAGTTATTAGGCTGGCAGGCAGAAGCAGTTAGGGGCAATCAGGAAGGCAGGCAGGCGAGCAGTTGGGAGCCAGCAGTCCTGGATTGTTAGAGGAATGTCTGACTGCCCATTTAGGTCTGATCCCACTGGGCAGTCAGACATCCCTCGATGGGTTCCCTAATGGAGCAGGTGCAAGCTGGGTTGAGGGACACAACCCATACTCTCCTGTGCATGAATTTTGTGCACCAGCCCTCTAGTTATGCAAAAAGTGCTGTTTTGTATTATTGAAACTCACTGTGACATTCATGACTCATTTTTCTTAGCATGTGCTCAGGTCCAGTCATTATGTATTTTTGTGAGGTTATCTCTTATTTATGTTAGTCTTTTCAATTAAGGTCTGCATTGATGAAAGGACAAAAAGTCTAGAACTGTTATGGTACTAAACAAGTGTATTTTACTTTATTCAACATGAGGAATATTTTCAAACTTGGAAAAAAACTTTATTATGCATTTAAGAGTTCTCAAGGTTTCAGATTTTGCTTTTAATCAAATATGGGGAAGTGTATTTACTCCCTTTCATGCAAATCTAAATACTGTTGGTGGTAATTTACAATGATTTGATAATAATTTGAAATGAAGACAATATTAAAAGTACAGCATGCACCATGATAAAAGTACAATGGTGATTTTGACCTTATTATTTCTGGCTGATGTTAGAAATGGTGTCAAAGAGATTATTTTTAACACTTGAAATGTTATAAAAATGATGCATTATATCTACTTGACATTATCATTTCTGATGATGCTGATCTTCCTTAATTTTAACTCTGGAGGGTAAGATAAAAGGTTAGTCTTTTTTAGAAGATTAAATTTTTTAATCTTATTTCTCTAGGCTAAATAGAGTAATGATTTGAGAAATTATGTAGAAAAGTCAGCAGATTTTAAGGTTACTTTACCATGTACCTAATGCTACCTTATAAACTTTTTATGTGGTATCCTTAGGGTATTATTATTGTTTCTATTTTACAGAGGAATGAAATGATATTCTAAGTTACAGCATTTAAGTTCATATTTTCTTTACTACTATTGTGCTTCAATAAATCAACTCTAAATCACATTCTTTATTCTTGAGGTTTAGCAACTGGATATTAGGCAATAGTAATGATAAAGTATAATAGAAACAATAAAAACACAATAATAGCAGATCCTATCTAATAAAAGAGTAATATGCAGATTGACCATCACTCCAACACACAAGATAGCTGCCCCCATGTAGTCAAAGATCCTGCCCCCTGTGGACACAAGATAGCCACCACAAGATGGCCAGCAAGGGAGGGCATTTGGGAGGGATCAGGCCTGCAAAAGAGGGCAGTTGTGGATGATCAGGCCAGCAGGGAGGGAACAGGCCTACAAGGAAGGGCAGTTGGAGGTGATCAAGCCTGCAGGGGAGGGCAGTTAGGGGTGACCAGGCTGGCAGAGGAGGGAAGTTGGGTATGACCAGGCCTGCAGGAAAGGGAAGTTGGGGGGGACCCAGGCCTGTATGGGACAGCATTTAGGGTGTCCAGGCCTGCAGGGGAGAGCAGTTAGAGATGACCAATCCTGCAGGGGAAGGCAGTTATGGGCAAACAGGCCAGCAGGGGAGTAGTTAGGGGGTGATCAGGCTGGCATGCTGGCAGAAGCAGTTAGGGGCAATCAGGAAGGCAGGCAGGTGAGCAGTTGGGAGTCAGCAGTCCTGGATTGTGAGAGGGATGTCCAACTGCTCATTTAGCTAAGATCGGGCCTAAATGGACATTTGGACATCCCTGAAGGGTCCCAGATTGGAGAAGGTGCAGGTTGGGCTGAGGGACACCGGGCCTCTAGTGTAAGTAATAAGCACACAAATGCTAACAACATGTTAGTTGAGATGAACTGCAATCTGGTAACTGGATATTAGTAATGGTGACTAATCAGCATAATCTTTATAGTGTGTATGCATACTTATTGATGTCATGATTAGTAAAAATTTAAAAGAATTCCCTTGAAATTCATAGGTAATATGGTATTTAATCTTTGTGAAATTTATACCAAATGAAAATGATTTTTCCTCTGAAACCACCAGATGACCTGTATATCATTTGGTAAACCATAGGGCATTTTGAAAACCACACACTTAAAAACTTTGGATTAGAACAGTACTTTCCCTATTCTTTTAACCATACACCTTTTTTTTTTTTCAGTAAAATCTTGACCACAAATATTTATTTATTTATTTATTTATTTATTTATTTATTTATTTATTTATTTTAATATATTTTTATTGATTTCAGAGAGGAAGGGAGAGGGAGAGAGAGAGATAGAAACATCAATGATGAGAGAGAATTATTGATTAGCTGCCCCATGCATGCCCCTTACTGGTGATCAAGCCCACAACCCAGAAATGTTCCTTGACTGGAATTGAACTCAGGACTTTTCAGTCCATAGGCCCACACTTTATCCACTGAGCCAAACCAGCTAGGGTGACCACAAACATTTATTAATGTTAAATTATATAAGTTTATGTCTCTTCCAAAATTTTATGTGTATTTGAAGACTACACAAAAGTACAAAAGAAAAAAGATAAAAAAAGATAAAAAAAGACAAAGTAAATTATTTAGAATAACTACATTAATGATAAAACATGCTTTTTAATATTATACATAGGAATAATATTTTAGTATGCTTTGTGTTATTAAATATACTTTCTTTCATTCTTTATTTTTAAGGGCGAGGAAGACACAGAAAGAGAGAGAAACATCGGTGTGAGAGAGACACATCAATTAGTTGCCTCCTGCACATGCCGTGATCATGGCCAGGGATTAAGCTTGTAACCAAGATACAGGCCTTGGACTGGAATCAAACCAGGACCCTTCAGTTCACAGGGCGATGCTCTTTCTTTTGGCCAAACCGTGCTAGGGCTAAATATACTTTATTGTTTTTGAAAACTGTGGTCAAAAGTTCATGATACATTGATTAAAAAGCATTGGTCTAGCTGAAACCTGTTTGGCTCAATGGATAGAGTGTCGGCCTGTGGACTGAAAGGTACCAGGTACAATTCTGGTCAAGGGCATGTATCTTGGTTGCGGGCACATCCCCAGTGGGGGGAGTGTAGGAGGTGGCTGATCTATGTCTTTCTCATGGATATTTCTAACTCTCTATCCCTCTCCTTTTCTCTCTGTAAAAAATCAATAAAATATATTACAAATAAAAAGCATTGGCCTAATTTCAGTTTATTTTGATACTTGGTATTATTGGATTGTTCTAACTTTGTAGAAATGATTCCTCACAAAGATATACAGATCCCAAAAGAGGAAGTACATCTTCAAAAGTATTTTAAAAATTAGATTAAAAAAATTTTCAGATCTACTGGCCAATTGCACAAAAGTTGTATAAAAAAATCCTGCTTTGTTAATATTTATTTGTGTTTTTTATATTTAATCTATGGTTTTTTGCATGAGTCTTTTTCAAGATACTTATTTTGTGTAAATTAGATTTGTTAGAATTATGTAATCTCTTCATTTAACTAGTCATCTTGAGTTGTAATACATATTGGAGTGATATGTCTGAATACACAGGAAGAATGAATGAAAGGACCATGAACACTCCTTCTATTCTTATCTCAAGAGGTCACATGATTCAGAATTTATGTCAAGCCACATGTTAACTAGCAGTAAAGCTTAGTTTCTTTTTAACCCCTCCATCCTTCCCCACCTCTCTCCGCCCTTCTACTGGGAATCGAGCCCACAACTCAGGCATGTGCCCTGACTGGGAATCAAACTCTGACCCCTTGGTTCTTATGTTAGTGCTCAACTACTGAACCACAGTAACTGGACTCCTTTTTCTTCTTCTTAAATTAAACAAAATATTAATACAAATATTTTCTTCCCACTCTACTATGTATCACTTTGTACACATCCTGGAATGTCTACACACTCTTTGGACTGCTGCCTGCTAGGAAATATTTAGGCATGGGAAGTAGTTAGCTGTCCTCAGTAGCCAATGCATAAGCAAATTGTAGGAGAGAAGATTGCTAGAAATTGCCAATCCTTATTTTTATTCTTAGAACTTAGCATGATTTTTAGCTCAGCATGTGGTCCATCCAGCTAAAAACTGCATTTTCCCATTTGTCTTGCAACTGTGAGTATAGTCTGGCCAACGGAGTATAAATGGAAGTGATGTTTGCAAAGTCCAGTTAATGGACTTAGAAAGGAGGCCTACTGGCACTCCACATATTCTTTCCTCTTCCCATTGAATTATAAACAGCAACAGCAGAGCATCCAACCTGTAGCCAGTGATGGAAATTACTTGTTGAAGATAGTAGAGCCATCCTGCCATGGGCTATTATGTAAAAGAGAAATAAACTTTTATTTAAACCATTGTATTTTACATTTTCTTGTTATAGCAGCTTAGCCTGTTTATCTTAATATTAGTGGCCCAATTCATGAAATTTGTGCACTGGGATGTGGGATGGGTTCCCTCATCCCAGCCTGCACCCTGTCCAAATGTGGACCCTTGGGACCGCTGCCTCCTAACCACTGAACTGCCTGCCTGCTTGATCGCCCCTAACTGCCTCTTTTTGCCTTCCTGATTGCCCCTAACTCCTCTGCCTGCCTGCCTGATTACCCCTAATCTCTTTGCCTGTGTGCCTAATCACCCCTAATTGCCTCTGCCTGCCTGATTGCCCCTAACTGCCCTCCCCTACCAGCTTGATCTAGCCCCCAACTGCTCTCCTCTGCCAGCCTGATTTCACCCCAAACTGCCCTCCCCTGCTGGCCTAATCACCCCTATCGGCCTCTGCCTTGGCTCCCACTACCATGGCTTTATCTGGAAGGAAGTTGGACATCCGGAAGTTGGCTGGTAGATCAGGTCTAATTAGCATATTACCCTTTTAGTAGTATAGATAGATTATATAGGATAAAATTGCTTAAATGGGGAGAAAAACCTTTTTCATCAGGAGGAGATGCTCTTGGCAGACAAAAATACATAATCCCTATATCTGGACTGATATATAGCCATATACACTATACTGCCAAACCAGTCATTAAAAAATTGAACCGCTTTCTTACATCTTCCACCAAACAGCTATTACCCTTAAAACCCATCCTCAGCCCCCACTTTAGGTTCTGCCTTCAGAATTCACCGAAATTAGGTTCTGATTGGTCAGTTTTTATGCCAGTCAGAATCAAAAGCTCTGCCTCATAGGCAGCCATTGGCTCCTTGCACTTCCCCAGATTTGGTTCTGATTGACTGGTTTCTATGCCAGTCAGCATCAAAAACTCCGCCTCCTAGGCAGCCATTGGTTCCTGGCACTTCACCCAGATTTGGTTCTGATTGGTCAGTTTCTATACCAGTTAGCATCTCCGGGTCTATCTCCTGGCCTGATCAGAGAGGCAGGGCTGCTAGCCCCAGTGGAGGCTTGAGAGAAAGAGAAGTGGCTGCTAACCAGGCCCAGAGAGAAAGAGAGAGGCAAGTGCTGGTCAACAGCTGCCATGGAGGCTACAGATCAGACTCCTCTCTCCAGGCCTGATCTACAGCCTCCTGCACTGACTGCAGGGCTGAGGCTGACTTCTGGTTGGTTGAGCTTTCAGTAGTTTTGGATGTTATGGACCCTGGGTTTTCAAATATTAAGATAGCTTCATTCTGTTTGGGTGACAAAACATTCCCAAGGGACAGCATTTGCTGGCAGCTTCCTCACTAGCACCTAGAACCAAATGCAGGTGAATTTTGACTCATTATTCTATCTTGGGCATTAGATAACAGAAGCACAGCAAAAGAGCAGAATATATTTTGATGATTTCAAAGATAATAATAGCTACTATTATTTATAAAGCATTTAACTAGTGTTAAGAACTTTCAATATATTCTCCTATTTTTCATCTTCACCTTTATGAATTTGAAATTATTATCTTTATTTTACAGATAAAATATGCTTGTCCATAGGACTTGAAGATTACATGATTACTAAGAAACAAAATCTTAGAATCCAAGTTCTGTGTCTTATTCCATTCTTTATAGATCTATTTTAAAAATAAACAAAGCTATAACTTAATGGGTGGAAAACATTAAAGTTTTCCCAAGTATTTTAACAAAGGAGATTTATGAATTTTTTTGAAAGATACTGATGCTGTGTTTGTGAATCTACCCATCAACATACAGAAATTTAGAACAGCTTGGCATATCTAGGTCATTTATTCCATCAAGATGCATCATGTCTGACCTGAAAACTTGGTCAACATGATCGGTGAGGAGACCATCACAAATAAACATCAGGAGTGGTAACACAAAAGGAGACTTGATTTATGTCAGCTACATCAATTTTCACAGGGTGGGATAATTAAAAGGATCCATGAGATTCTCCATGATATATTCACTTAAGCTTAAATAAAGTTAAAGGATATGGTAGAGCAAGAGAAATAAAAGCACAAATATTAGAGAGTGACAAATTGGCACAGCTTCCAGGTTCCTTTCTCAGTCACACAAGATGTGCCTTGTCTTTGGGTTGTGAGCCACCAATATATGTGCTAATTGCCTTGATTTCAAGGAAATCTGAGTGCCATGTGAGGAATGTCTTTTATCCTCCTCTCGTCATGTAACTTAAACCAGCTTTTATGATAACTCTCAATGACAGAAACAAAGAGAACAAACAGAAACCAGGTGCAATCCATCAATCTGTACATTTTCTATAAGCAGTGCTGATAAGCTGGCACAATTTGCTCCCTGGTCTGTCTTAGACTCTAGCTCAGGACTATGTTCACCACTAGTTAGTACATTTTATCCAGGTTTGGCCAAGGGTCAGCATCATGACTCAAAGCATCTCTGGAGATAAACGTGGGATTGCAACAGATCAGCTGAACTTACACTATACACCCCCTTGACCCTTTGTTAAGCTTTCTTAATTACAAATTGGCCATTGCCATTCTGTTTTCTGCATTTTAAAGATATTTATAGAACAGAAAAAACCAAACTACTAATCATTTGTAGCATTCAATGAAGTGTAGTTATTACTTTAAAGAAACATTTTTATTTTTCAAATATTCAAGTACAAAATTGTTTGTAATCAAATACGATCTTGACAGCTCTTTTTATTTTGACTTCACTACATAAAATGGATCATGAGAAGAGTATTAGATCTTGGTGAGTGAAGAAAGAGAGAAAGTCGATGTTAGGGATGCACAAAAATTTAATGTGTGAGTATCCTAATACATGTGTGGAGCATGGTGTCTTGGAGACTGAACAATAGGAGAAATATCAAGAATTTTCTTTTTTTTTGGCAAAGGGAAATGAGGGAACAGATAGGGGAAGAACTCAACCAATTGACTCTAGTTCAGGAGCAGTGCACTTTTTACTAGGATCATTGCAGAGCAAGGCAATATATTATGATTCCCTGATTTTAATTTAGTTACAAAAAGGGCTTGGTGCCTAGAGCTCAACTAGGACATCTGAGAATCCATTAGTTCATTTGTTTACTTGTTCATCGATTTTTTACACATTCAATGCATATTTATTGTTATCTACTATGTGTCAAAAATTAGGAGCAGAATATATAGAGCTGACCAGACAAAATTCCTGCTCTCAAAATTTATATTCTAATGAGTGACTAAGAATAGATTTCCTTGACTTTATGTTGGTTATCTACTAATGTAGAGAAAATTTTAGTCTTCCCCAATACAAATATATATATATATATATATATATATATATATATATATATATATATATGATGTACTAGAGGCCTGGTGCACGTACCAGTGGGGTCCCTTGACCTGATCTGTGCCCTCTTCCAATCCAGGACCCCTCAGGAGATGTTGGAGAGCCAGTTTCAGCCAGATCCTTGCAAGCTTGATCCAGACAGGAGGGAGCCCGATCCTATGTGTTGAGCATCTGTCCTGTGGTGGTCAGTGTGTGTCATAGTGACCAGTTGACCAGTTATTCCGTGGTTTGGTTGCTTATGCTTTTATATAGATAGATAGATACATTTTTTGCAAATCCTCACAGGAGGATATTTTTCTTTTTCTTTTCTTTTTTTTAATACATTTTATTTAAAAATGAGAGGAAGGGAGAGAAATAGAGAGTTAGAAACATTGATGAGAGAGAAACATCAATTAGCTACCTCCTGCACACTACCTACTGGGGATGTGCCTGCAACCAAGATACATGTCCTTGACCAGAATCAAACCTGGGACCCTGAGTCTGCAGGCTGATGCTCTATCCACTGAACTAAACCAGTTCAGGCAGGAGGATATTTTTCCATTGTTTTTTTATGGAGTGGAAGAAAAAGGGAAAGACAAAGAGAAACATAGATGTGAGAGAAACCCATTGATTGGTTGCCTCCTGCATGAGCCCTGAAATGGGCCCAGTCTGGGGAGTATCCTGCAACCAAGGTAAGTGCCCTTGACTGGAATTGAACCTGGGAACCTTTGGTCTGAAGGCTGGTGCTCTATCCACTGAGCCAAACCAGCTAGGGCCCCAGTATGAATAATATTGATTCAGAGTCTAGTGTATAAGGATACTGAAGGAGAGGGCATTCTTAGATTGGGCTTTGGAGAGATATACCAGCTGAAAGTCAAGCAGATAATTTTCCTATTTATTTATATATTTACTGGTAGAATGAATGGCTAGGCAAGCACATAGCTTTTGTTGAAAATTTAACTTCCTGTAGAAAAATCCAGGCTCCCAAATGCCATGATGGAATTGTGTCTTGATGTATTTAGCTATTTGAACATTCCACTTGACTTTGTTATTATAGATATACAGTGGTACCTCGAGATACAAGTACCCTAACATACGAGATTTTTGAGATATGAGCCGTCGAGCGAGTGATTTTTTGCTTTGAAATACGAGCAACATTTGAGATACCAGTAATCGCGTGGATCGGCCAGCTGCACATGACCCACCAGTTTACCGCGACAGTGTGCTTGTTTACCTCGTTGTTGAAGCATCTTTTGTGCATTTACATACTTTATCACATTTCTTTTTATAACCATGGGTCCGAAGAAAGCGAGTGGAAAGGTCAGTGCCCAGAAGAGGATGATGTCTATTGAATTAAAGTGTGAAATCATAGAAAAATATGAGCAAGGTGTGTGAGTGGCTGACTTGGCGAGGCAATACGGGCATAGTACTTCAACAATATGCACTGTGCTTAAACAGAAGGAGTCGATAAAGGCTAGAATGCCAGCCAAGGGCGTTATAATAATTTCTAATTTCTGTAGCTCTCTCCATGAAAAGATGGGGAAATCTACTGATGGTGTGGGTGATGGAGAAGCAGCTTAAAGGAGATACATTAACACAGGGCGTCATATGCGAGAAGGCGGAGCGATTTACGGTGATTTGCTGGAGCAGACCCGTGCACTTCCACGGACGAAGCATTTGAAAGACTCATTTAAAGCCAGTAGAGGCTGGTTTGATAACTTCAGGAAAAGGTCCGGCATTCACTCCATCATCAGGCATGGTGAGGCAGCAAGTTCGGATGTGAAGGCAGCTGAGGATTACCTCAAAACTTTTTCCGAACTGATAGAACCAAAGGATATATCCCCCCAGCAAGTCTTCAACTGTGACGAGACAGGGCTTTTCTGGAAAAAGATGCCGAATAGGCCTTATATAACGGCAGAGGAGAAGGCGATGCCAGGCCACAAACCCATGAAGGATAGGCTAACTCTCGCACTGTGTGCCAATGCGAGTGGTGACTGCAAGATCAAGCCTCTGCTCGTATACCATTCGGAAAACCCCAGAGTCTTTAAGTCACATAAGATTTTAAAAGATAAACTGCAAGTTATGTGGAGGGCAAACTCGAAGGCATGGGTCACCAGGCAGTTCTTTGTGGATTGGGTAAACCTGGTTTTCAGCCCTTCCGTTAAGAAATATCTACAGGAAAACAACCTAACCATGCAAGCCCTCCTCGTCCTCGACAATGCTCCTGCTCACCCACCGAACCTCGAAGATGAACTCCTCGAAGAGTTCAAGTTTATAAAGGTTGTCTACCTACCTCCCAACACCACTCCTATCCTGCAGCCCATGGATCAGGAGGTGATTTCTAATTTTAAAAAGCTGTACATCAAGCACCTGTTCTGGGCTGCTTTGAGGTGATGGAGAACACAAACCTCACCCTTTGAGAGTTCTGGAAGAACCACTTTAACATCGTGATATGCCTCAGAATTATTGATCAGGCCTGGCTGGGTGTTACAACGAGGACTTTGACCTCTGCATGGAAGAAGCTGTGGCCTGAGGCCGTAGCCGAAAGGACCTTCGAAGGATTCGAACCTGAGGTGCCAGTGGAGGAGGAGATAGTGTCTGGGAAAATCCATGGGCCTGGAGGTGGATGAGAGAGATGTGAATGAGCTCATCGAGGAGCACTCTCTGGAACTCACCACGGAGGAGTTACAAGAGTTGCAGTCTCAGCAACATGCGGAGGTTCTCCAATAAATTGGTTTCCAGGAGGAGCCAGAGGTGGAGGAGATCTCTACAAGTGAGATAAAGGAGATCTTAGGAATGTGGGAGAGGGTGTCACACTTTGTGGAAAAGAAACACCCCAAAAAAGTTTCTACTGGTCGTGCATCGGAGTTGTTCAATGAAACTTGCCTCACCCATTTCAGAAACATTCTGAAAGGGAGGAAAAGGCAAACCTCTTTGGACACGTTTTTTTTAAATCGGTCAAAAATGCAAAGACCAGTAGCAATTAAGTTCAGTGAAGATTAGTTAAGTTACATTCAGTTTAGGGATCAAGTGTAGCATTAAGAATGTAACGAGTAGGTAAATACACTTTATAAAACCAGTTTATTCCTTTACATTCTTTTATTATGTTTTTATACAATATTTGTCATTTATAAATACATTTTTCTTATTCAAAAACACGTAACAAGAACAACTGGGGTGGCATTTTGGGGGCTGGAACGGATTAACGGCATTTCAATTGATTTCAGTGGGGAAATTTGCTTTGAGATACGAGCAACTTGATATAGGAGCAAGGTTATGGAATGAATTTAACTCGTATCTCGAGGTACCACTGTAGAATAAAATAAAGTTCAGACTGAGAAAAATGTGTAAGATTTTCCCCCATTAATGGTTGTTTTTAAAAGTAGATGCTCAACAAAGGCTCTGCTCAAGCATTGCAAATCTGTTAAAATAGTCAAATCTTAATATTATCCTCTGCCTCATCACTCAATATGGGAAGTTAAAAGATTCAAACTTAAAGATAAATATCTTCTATCAACCACAGAAACATAGCTTTCATGTTATCTTGCTTTCTGGAGCTTTCATAAGCTGACTTATTTCATTTTACCTGATTTTTAATATTGAAATAGTGAGTGCCAATCCATGCACTTACATTGGATAACAGTAAAATCGGAAACTTCACCAGCCAAGCAAACTTCTTGTTGCTTAATGGTGAGGGAAAGAGCCTGTATTTTCATTTCATGTTAGCTGCTACTCTACTCTCTTAAAGAAATGAAATACAGTGTTTACGAGTTTAATTCCTTCCGTAACCTTGAGGCGTGGGAAACTATGAGACGCTCAAGTCGAGGTAAACTGGTGGGTTGTGTGCAGCCGGCCGATCTGCATGATTACTCCTATCTCAAATGTTGCTCGTATTTAAAAGCAAAAATCGATCGCTCTACGGCTCGTATCTCAAAAATCTCGTATGTTAGGGCACTCGAATCTCGAGATATCACTGTAAATTCTCATGGAATTAACTGGCAGTTCTTAAGACTTATGCAAATTGGTTGCAGAGCTTAAGCAGTTATAAAAGAAGCTGATAACTATGGCAAATATGAAAAACTAGAGTGCTTCGACTTATACACATATACTAGTGGCCTGGTGCACAAAATTTGTGCACATTAAAAGGGGATCAATAAGAGGAAATAATTTAATATTGCTATTTGCCCTTTCTCTATAATAGAAGTGTCAGAGATGAAAGAAAATTATTAAAATGTATATGAAAACCTTCCTCCTGTCAAAGTCTGGGGCATATCACGGGACCCAGAGTCAAGTCTTCGCCCACCCACATGCACCTCAAAATTGCATAAGACCCAGACCTGGCCACCCCCTACTTCCATTGGGCTAGATCCAGATTTGGCCAGTCCCACCCTTGTCAAGCCCTACTAGGCAGGGGATGTATTCTCAGGCCTGATGCCAGGATGGGGGGCGTGGCCTGAGGTCCCCCAGCCCAGATCAGGGTGGGAGGCATGCCTTGAGGTCTCCAGTCAAGCCCTGACAGGTGGGGAGGGCGGGGAGGAGGGGAGGAAGGGAGGAAAGGGGAAGTGTGCAGCCTCAGTTCCCCTGAGTGTGGCCTGAGGTCCTCTGGACTGGTGCTGGGGTGGGGGGTGTGGCCTGAAGTCCTCTAGCCCAGCACCAGAATAGAAAGCACACTGGTCCTCCATCAAGCCTCCAACTCCACTCCTCCTCTACTTAATCCAAATATTAATTTTAACACATGATCTGATGTATTTTTTCTCTGTGGTATGTGTGCAGTTCTATAAGTTTCATTAGGCTTTTGAGAAGAGAATATGGACTTTTCAAATACTGTTGAATAATCTATTAGAGCTATCTTGTTTATTGTTTAGATTCTTCATAATTTGACTTTGTCTCCTTGATTTCTCATGGTATGGGAAAATTAGTTTGTTTCTGTTTTCCTTGTGTCTTTTTTTTTTTCCATCAAGCGTGGCCTCAGGTCCGCTGGACTGGTGCCAGGGTGAGGGTGTGTGGCTGGAGGTCCCCTGTCAAGCCCTGCCAGGTGGAGGGTGTGGCCTGAGGTCCTCTGTCAAGACCTACAGAGGGTGGGGGAGGGCATAGCCTCAGGTCCCTGCTGATTGCTCTTTAAGGCTCCTTATGGGAACTTGGCTTCAGCTGTGGGTGTAGCTATCTTTGTGATGGAGTGATGGTCAATTAGCATATTCCCTCTTTATTAAATAGGATATGGCTACATTTAAAAGTTCAACATTAACCAATGGCTTTTGTTAGAAAAAAAAGATTTCTGAAGTATGTGCAATGAGCAGAATGAAAACATCTTTGAAAAGATAATTTATGTGAAAGAAAGGCAAAAGAAATATATTGTGATCTTAGAAAAAATACTGGAACAAGAAATCATTATATAATAACCAGAGTATAAAGGATAAAAATAAAGGCACCAAGTGAGGGACAGTGTACCCATGACAACTGGGGTAGTTCCTATTTTCCTTTGTTAAAGACAATGGCTCTTGCCACCTTCTCAAATCTGTAACAATAGCTTCTTGTCTAAGGAAGTCATCCTATCCTGATTTGTATTTTGGTTTATGTGCCCCCACCCCCGCCTTCCCGCTCAGGTTTGTCAGTCTGTTGGATGCTTCTATATCTCTGTATCTATTTTTGTTCATCAGTTTATGTTGTTCATTATATTCCACAGATGAGTAAGATCATGTGTATATATCAATTTTTTAAATAAAGGGGAACATTCTTAAAACCAGATTACAAAATTTGAAAATGATATAAAGGGATAGTTCATTTAAAAAGACATATTTGTAAAAGGCCATTAAGAATAATTTTATCCATGGTAATTATCTTTTTATATTTATCTCTTTTTGGATTCCTTTTTGTTTCTTATATATTTCTTAAAAAAATAGCTGTTACATCCAGATTTTCATATTTATTTGAACAGATTTGAGCTCCTAATTCTTCTGTGATATATTCTGTAATATTGGTTTTATTTTTCTCCTGACTCAAGGGTTATTTAAGACGTTATTATTCAAAGTTGGTCCTTTAGCCAGCAGCATTGCTCTCATCTGGAATCTGCATAGCAATGCAGAATCTCCAACCCCACTCCTCCTCTACTTAATCAAATCTTAATTTTAACACATGATCTGATGTATTTTTTCTCTGTGCTTCAGTATGTGTGCAGTTCTATAAGTTTTGTTAGGCTTTTGAGAAGAGAATATGGACTTTTCAAATACTGTTGAATAATCTATTAGAGCTATCTTGTTTATTGTTGTTTAGATTCTTCATAATTTACTTTGTCTCCTTGATTTCTCATGGTATGGGAAAATTAGTTTGTTTCTGTTTTCCTTGTGTCTTTTTTTTTTCCTTCTTAGTTTTGGTGATATATATATAATAACACAAATTCATGATAGTTCATTTTCTATTGTACTGTTCATTTTTATAAATTGCCTACCATGCCTGTTTAATGCTATATAAATCCATGAATTCAATGTTCCTATCCAGGCACTTTTCACTGGCTTCCCCATTCATCACTGGTTTGGTTGGTTTTATCATCAAGTAGTATTTTCAGAAATTGCTCATGGATACTATATTTCTCCAACACTTTATGTTTGAAATTGTTTGCCTTATAAAATCCATAGTATTACACATTATTCCTACAACATTTTTGTTGAACATTTTCCTATATCCTGGAATTAACATTGCTCTGAATAATTTTATGGCAAGCCTAATTTTCTCCCTTAAAAATTAGTTGATTCTTTTGCCTTTATGCCTAAAAGTTTGACATAGAAGACTATCTGCTGCCCTGGAATCTGATTTTTATTTGCCTAAGATTCTCCATATCTTAAAAATAGAATATTTTATTTTATAAATAGTTGAAATGTAATAAACCTAAATGTATTGGATAGACCTTCACTCTGTAACTCCAGCCTCCATGTTGAAACCTGCTAACTCTGCATGTACACTAAGCAGAGTTTAACATGCTGGTCAATCCACAAATTGAGCAGCTATAATCTGTCTCACTTATCTCGACCTTTCCCAGATACAACTTCATAATACCTCCCTTCCAAGTTCATTATGCAGGGTGTCTGCTGGTGGACTACATACAAACACAAATATTTGGAATAACTAAGTCCATTTGATATCTGGTGGTGGTGGGTGAAACACTATATTTTTCTGGGTATAAGACATCCCCATATATAAGACATCCCCCACTTTTCCAACCCAAAATTAAGAAATCAATATTTTAATATTTAATATTGCTGGTTTTCCTCTTAAGTTCTTCTTTTTGTGGCATCTTAAGGAGCTGTTCTTACTGTTTTCTCCACTGTCTGATCAAACACTCAGAGGAAGGAGACCCAAATTATCTCTCTGCAGCTCTATTTCCATGCTCTTTTGCATAGCTGATTACATTCAGTCTGAATTTTGCAGAGTAAGACAATGGCTTACTGTTATTTATATTTTTATTTTTTGACATCTTTATGGGTCCAGAATGCTCTGGTCCCTGTTGCATCTGTGCACTCTCCACCTCCACCTCCAATTACAGCATCAGCTGAAGTCAGTAACAATAGGCTCACGATTGGAGGAAGCCTGTTTGACATGTTATGGGCAGTTTTGCACCTGCACGGCTCCCTCCTCGGCTGACATCCGTGTATAAGACACCCCTCGATTTTCAGTCTAACGATTTTAGAAAAAAAATACCATCTTAAACACGGAAAAAATATAGTACTCTTTGCTGCTAACCATTTGGTATTCCAGTCAGCTGAACTGTGGCTTATGTCATTGGCTTTAAGATACACAAAGCAGCTTCAGGAAGAGAAATTTGTTGTGCTCCTGGCTCAGGGCAAGGGCAGGGACTCTTCTGGATGAATAGAAATCAATGGCTGCATCAAGCAGGGATTCCTGAAATGAATGTCCATCATGATTGGGCATTTTTTTCTCCTTCAGTAGCTCTGGGTCAACAGCTACATTTCTGATTGACATCTTTTTTCTCTGCTCCATCCTACTGTTTTAGCTTTCTGCAAAAGCGGCATATCATTTTGGCTTCTTGTTTAGCTGTTCCTCTTCTACCACTCTGGGCTGTTGAATTGGGTTCATGGATGCCCAATTCTAGCTCCTACTGGCTTGCTTCCTCTTGGTTTGCCACTTTTGGAGAGTTCAGAGGGTGCCTGAAATCTTCACAGAAGTATATGCCCTCTCAAATAATTTCTTGAGCTGATCTTAAATTTGGTAGCTATTTTAAATAGATTCTGGGTTGAGACCGTGGTTTTCCTAGTATCACAATTTAAAAAATATATATATTTTATTAATTTTTTTACAGAGAGGAGGGGAGAGGGATGGAGAATTAGAAACATCGATGAGCTGCCTCCTGCACACTCCCTACTGGGGATGTGCCCGCAATCAAGGTACATGCCCGTGACTGGAACCTAACCTGGGACCCTTTAGTCTGTAGGCTGATGCTCTATCCACTGAGCCAAACCAGTTAGAGCATATCACAATTTTTAATCTTTGTTGTTTTCTACAGGTTTTAGTGAGTGAAAAGGTGAGAGAAATACCATTATTCCTCTGTTTAGCTCTGTCTTGGCCCCCCAGTTGGCCTTTTGGTGGCTTACCATCCCTCCTGTACAAAGAGCAGTCTAGTCTAGCCTACCACTTTCTTTTCCTCTAGATTATTATTTTTTTTGTCTCTTTCTCTTTATTACTGTCTCTAACTTACATAAATGTCTTCAGACATATACACACTCTAATCTAAGAGCAGAGTAGAAAATAAGGTTATTTTCCACTTCTAGGAAAATATCCTAAGAATCCTAAAATACCAGTCACAAAGAATATATGCAACCCTATGTTCATAGCAGCACTATTTATAATAGCTAAGATTTGGAAACAACTCTAGTGCACATCAGATGAGTGGATAAAAAAGATGTGGTACGTTTGTTTACACAATGTAATACTATGTAGCTATAAAAACGAAGGATCTCTTACTGTTTGAGACAGCATGGGGAGACTTGGAGAGTATTATGCTAAGAAAAATAAGCCAATCAGAGAAAGACAAATATCACATGATCTCACTCATATGTGGAATCTAATAAACAAACAAACAAACAAAAATCCAGCAACATTGAAACATGGAACAGACTGATGAATCTCAAATTGAAGGCTGGTGGGGGTGGGGGTAGGAGAGATGAACTGAAAAATTTATATGCACATATGCATAACCCAAGGACACAAACAATAGTGTATTAAAAGCCTGGGGGTGGGGGTAGGGGCAGAATGGAGGGGGTTAATGGAGGAAAAAAAGGGAACATCTGTAATACTTTCAATTGTAAAGATAAATTTAAAAATTAAAAAAAAATTCTTGTTGCCTTGACTGATTTGGCTCAGTGGATAGAGCTTCAGCCTTCCGACTCAAGGGTCCCAGGTTCGATTCTGGTCAAGGGCATGTAACTTGGTTCTGGGCATATCCCCAGTAGGGGGTGTGCAGGAGGCAGCTAATGGATGTTTCTCTCTCATCCGTGTTTCTAATTCTTTATCCCTCTCCCTTCCTCTCTGTAAAAAAAAATCAATAAAATATTAAAAAATAAAAAGATTTCTTTAAAAAAAATAAATAATTTTTGTTTAGTATGAGTTATTAGTAAATACTTGTAGGTTAGCAATGATGAAAACTGTGATTTGAAGTTGAAACAGAATAAGAGGAAATGAATAGCACTGTTGAGATTGACTTAAGTAATGCTTTTGAACTCTTATCAGCTGAAGTAGGCTTTCCTCTTTCTTTAAATCTCTGTTCTGGCTGATTACCTGGCAACTCTGACATTGCCTACATAAGGAAGAGATTCTGGGAGCCTATGTAAATGGACTTAAAATATCTTTTAAAGTATACCGAACTAGGATTTGTTTAAAGGTATTTCTAAAAGAGAATAAATCCATTTCCATTCAATTGCTCTGATACTGCCATTCTGAAAATATAAATAAAAAAATATTTGGGATTTTTGTTGAATAGTTCTGTCTTTTGATATGAGATAAACTTTAGAAAAGTACTTTAACTATTAAAATCATAGGATGCTTTCCAGGATAGACCACATTTTATCCAAATGGTTGTGGGCCATTAGAAGGATTTTGACAGTTAGTCTGTGTGAAATAGGAAGAAACTGTAGGGTTGTGAGGAATGTCATGATCTCACCAAGCAAGGTGATTCTGGAAACAACTCTAGTGCACATCAGAAGATGAGTGGGAAAAGATGGTGAGGGCAAAACTGGGGGATCAAGGGACGGCTACTGAAATAATTCAGGAGCAAATGATGCTGGCTTGGACCAGGGTGCGGGCAGTAGGGCTGTAAAAAGTAGTAAAATTAGGGGTACATATAGACTAGCAGTCTCAATGTCATCTGGGAGCTTGTTAGACATAGAATTTCAGATCCCACTCTCGACTTCCTGAATCAGAATCTGCATTTTAACAAGACCCCATGTGATTTATAAACACAGTAAAACCTGAGAAGCACTGTTCTGCAGCCCTTCAAGTTGCCAGAGCTGATGTGGCTCCTCACAATGGAGCAGGTGCAGCTGTCTTCAAGGTGGTTTTGGTCCACTTTGCTCATTCTGGTTGATTTATTACTGAAGAAGACAACTTACTTTGAACTGATCCAATATGAGCAAGAATATGTTTACTATTGAGGGAATCATGGACTTAGAAGTGCTTTGATCAAGAAGTGAGAGGTTTTGCCGGTTAATTTAATGCGTGTTAATGGATTATTTCTTTATCACTGAACATAAAAAAATGCACCCAAGAGAATGGATGTAGGAAGTTATGGAAGTAACAGGTGGCTTTTGCCAGATGGTTTTATTGCATGTAAAGGAGGAGAGTTGTTTCTTTTGTAAATTAGCTTGTCTTAATATTACAGGAAGACTTTATGTAGGTCTGTGCTGCCTGAGAAAGAGATCAGGCAGCTGGGCTTCATGTGTATCTCTAGAGTGGGCAGTAATCTTTATCCTGGATAAAGACCTTAAATAGGTCTTAAAACAAACTTACTGAGTGTATTCCCTCTTGTAACTGTGTTTCATGTGAATGACTGGGAGTGATGCGTGATTCAGAGCCAAGAAGGGGCATGTCACAACTGGTTCCCACATCGAGGAACTAGAGGAAAGCCAACAGCATATAGTCAACGAGTGATTTGGTGCTGCTTAAAAGTTTCTATTTCAGGAACCATCAAGTGACACATTTTACACAAAGCCCTACTTTATGACCTGCCTTGATGCTTCATGTAGAAGGAAATCTTCCATTATCTCCTATAGTGAGTAATACCGTTCAGCATTGTAAATGTTAGCACAGGGTTATATGAAGAGTTTCCTTTCTACATAAAAAATAGCCAGAAAATTTCCTACAATGTCAGGATGCTTTGGGTTAAAAGAGGTTGTGCAAGATTCTGATAAGATTGTGTCTAGATGCAGTCCACAGCTTTTAAAAAGAAGACTCTACCTAAGAATCACCAGGCTAGGTTTAATTTCAGACATTGCTCTCTTATTCTTAGTAGCTATATTTCTGGCCTGCTGAGATTGCTATGTTCATTTTGTTTTTCTCACAGATAAAAAAGTCATTAAAGATTTATTGGATAGTATGTTCATAAATAAGTGTTAAACATTCAATAGCATTTATCATATAAAGAAACGCATGCCGATTTTTAACATAATTTTGTTCCCTTTACATATTTCCTAAAAGAATGTATCAAACATAAATGAAACATTTAACAAGAGATTCTTCTGCATCTTTTTAGCAATCATAACAGTTTGCAAAGCTATTTTAACTTGTTTTGATGGATTAATTGGTACTTATGACAAAGATTTCTTGCACAGTTTATTATTCTGTAATATTATCTTCAACAATATATGGAAAACATCTCTGTGCTATGAGAAAGATCAGAAATTAACAACAAAATAACTTAATTGAGATCTGGCTGCCCTAACATTTCATATTCATGTGTTTACCAGAAATGTTCCTATACTCTTTTTTCAATGACATGGGATAGAAGCCAAACCCTTCGGTCCATGGGTGGGCACTCTAACCATTAAATAACTGGCCAGGGCCAAAATCACTCTTTTATTTGCAGAAGATAGCTGTGGGCCCAGGACAGATAATACCCTCAGCAACTGGAACATTAATAGAACCTTCCTAAAATACAGCTAATTATCATGTTGCAACTGCTGGTGGACCTGAAATATCCTCCTCCCCTAATTTTCTCTTCTACTCATATTTCAGATATCAGCTCAAACCATTCTTCCTCAAGGAGTTCTTTCTAGATTGTGCACCTTTGTTTCACTGACCTTCTGCTGTCTAGATCTTTGTTTTGTTCTGACCAGTGATACCCTTTACTGCATTACTTTTAGCACAGTGATTCTCTGATATAATGTGACTAAGAACTGATTAAATAGTAACAACATGGGACCTTGCTGGAAATGTAGATTTTTATGTCTTGCCTATAAGGTTCACACTGAGTGGCTTAGAAATAAGTGACTTTGAAAAACTCCAAAGATGGTTCTGTATATGTACTATGTAGACCACACAGTTTTTAAAAAAATATATATTTTATTGATTCTTTTTACAGAGAGGAAGGGAGCAGGATAGAGAGTTAGAAATATCGATGAGAGAGAGAAATCAATCAGCTGCCTCATGCATGCCCCCTACAGGGGATGTGCCCGCAACCAGGATACATGCCCTTGACCGGAATCGAACCTGGGACCTTTCAGTCCGCAGACCGACGACTCTATCCACTGAGCCAAACCGGTTTCGGTGACCACACAGTTTTTGAAATAGAAATTCATTGCTGAAGATCATGTAATTCACCTATGTAAGTCATACAATCCAATAATTTTTTTTATTAAATCTACCATCACCATATATCAGTTCTATAGCATTTCCATCACCCTGATAATATATCTTATGGCCCTCCATTTATTTACAATATCCATTTACTGCTTATCTTCATTTCCATCCACACATCCTACTCTCAGCAACCACTAATCTACTTTCAGTTTATATAGATCCCAGGTTCGATTCCAGCCAAGGACATATGCCTGTGTAGTGGGCACAATCCCGCCCAGTATGGGATGTGCAGGAGGCAGCCAATCAAGGATACTCTCTCATTATTTATGTTTCTATGTTTCTATCTCACTTCCACTCTGAAATCAATACAAAATACATTTAAAATAATAATAAAAAAATCACTATCCCTGTTTTGCTCAGTAAAGGTGTCAGGCACGGTGTTTCTTTTTAGAGACATTGCTCCTGAGATGGCAATAAAAGATTTTAACCTTTTATTGAAGGTTTCATGAGTCAAAACTTCATTTATTTTAAGTAAAGAGCAAATGGAGCATTGCCTGTTTTCAATAATTCAAGAGCAACTGCAGTCACCTACAACTTGCCAGTCAATAGTCCTTTATCATGTTTTCCATTTAAAAAACTATTGGTACTACCTTTAAAACTTCAGTGGCTTTTAGTTAGCAATTTGTATGCAGACACACACACACACACACACACACACACACACACACACACACACAACTGTATAACTGCAGTATAGTCACATGAACTATAGGCGTAAAGCATACTACCCTTATGTGTGAAAATCTTCCTCTTCCATCCTAACTGGTTTGGCTCAGTGGATAGAGCATCGGCCTGCTGACTGAAGGGTCTCATGTTTGATTCTGATCAAGGGCATGTACCTGGGTTGTGGGCACATCCCCAGTAGGAGGTGTGTAGGAGGCAGCTGATCAATGTTTCTCTCTCATCGATGTTTCTAACTCTCTCTCCCTCTCCCTTCTTCTCTGTAAAAAATCAATATATTTTTAAAAAAGACAATCTTCCTCCTTCAATGAAAAGGACAGCTTCTTCAAAACAGAGAAATCATTAAAAAAAATTGACTCTTATATATAAACTAGAGGTCTGGTGCATGAAAATTCATGCACTGGAGGGAGGGGGCCCTCAGTCTGGCCTGCCCCCTCTTACAGTTGGGGTGGGGGGAATCCTCAGGGGTTGGAGGTGATCCAGCGGTCAGGGGAAGGCAATGCCCCCATCACACCTCTGCTGCCACTGCTGGCAGTGCAAGCCTTGGCCGTGGCTGGGGGGCTGAGGACAGGTCTGGCTGCACTGTGCACCTGCCACACCCCTAGTGGGGGCTGAAAGGACTGGGGGACTCCAGCAGGGCTGAGGGGACTGGGCACCACCATCTTGTGGCTATGGGTGCCACCATCTTTGTAATGGCATGATGATCAATTTGCATATTCTCTCTTTATTAGATAGGATAATTAGAACCTTGGGGCATCATTTTTTAAATGTGAAAAAAAGTGGCTTAAGGTTTATTTGATATTAAATCAACTCTATAAGCAAATGATATCAGCTGACCCAGCTTACTCACATATAAAATCCAGTGCATGGGTCATTTCTGCACTTAATTTTATTTCTAATCTTTATTGTTGAAATTATTACATATGTCCCCCCTTTTTCATCTCTAGCCTGTCCCTGTGCCCCTTCTCCTACTCCTCCCCCCCTCTCCCAGGCTTCACCACCCTATTTTCTGTGCTTTTATTTTAAAGGGATGAAAAAATAATAATTGAAAATTGGTTAGAAAAGATTTTGTCACTTCCACCTTAGTCTCTAAATCACATGTTAAAGCCACATGTACAGGCTTAGAAAGCTCAATTCCTTTCTGATTTGTTTAGATCACATGGGATTATGGGCCTCTACAAATTACCATGCACATTCTCGAAGTGTTTGAATTATCTTGAGTTTGTACAGTCCAAGAAGAAGCAAATCTTACAAGTTTAGTCACTAGGATTCACCACTCTTGCTCTAAACAATCAATATAAATTGCTGCATAATTAGCCCAGCTGCAATAATACATTGATCAGGAAGACAAGCTGCAGAGAACCGAAGCCATCGATTTTGCCTGTTGTGGCATGCTTTGTTAACCATGTGCAGACCTGGATGTAAACATTGGGAGTGTTGAGTCCACCATATCCTTTGCCTCTGTGTTGAAAAAGACTGTGTGTCAACATCTAAAAAGGAAAGTCATAATAAATATAAATGTCTGTTTTTAAAGGTTTGAAAGTACATGGGGCAGGCAGGTTTGAGAGTCAAGATTATGAGGGCCCCCATTTTATTTATTTATTTATTTTTATTACTGCTGGTCAGAAAGAGAGAGTCAGTTAATACCTCTCCTAGTCAGGACCTCCTTCAAAGGAAAAGAATGACTTGGGATGATGGTGAATGTGTTCATTTTAAAAACAGCATGGAAAGAGAAATCCTGAGTGATATTAATAACTTGTAAAAATTATGTAATTTCAGAAAGTTAACCTGGGAGCCATCCAGAATTTATTTTTAGAATCAGACGTGTCAGACACATTTACACAAAACCAATTTCCTAGCTCATCAAAAATAGAAACCTTGGAACTATATGCAGGATACCTAATCTCTAAAAAATATATAATGGTTATTTTAGAACAAAATACCTATTTATTGGTGGCACAAATTAACTATACAACAACAATCACAAATAGAAGTAAAACAGAGCTCCCTCCCTATTGTATACTCAACTAGATGTAAACTGTGTGCAATATTAGGAATAAAATGTAGTTATGGACAAGCTATGAGGAAGATTCAGTGTAAGTGGTTACAGCTACCATTATCAAGAGCTTCTTTTAGATTCTGCTATGATAAGTATAGAAAAGTCCTGGGGCAGTGAGATAAATGTGATCCTTATGTGATTTACTGATTGAAAAATGAAATCTAATTATGTGCAGAAAGAAGCTACATAACTTATTTTGTACTAGATTCTTTGAAAAAAAAACCACAAAAAGCCTCAAACTTAAGTTCAAACATAAAGCCTCCAGAATAAAAGATTTTGAAAGAAAAGAGAAGAGATAATTAGAGGAAATCTGATTAACAGAGGGTGATGGATAGGATAATTAATATTCTCTTGGGAATGAGAGGAAATATTTGAATCAGAAAAATTATACTGTCTTGTATGTATACCTGAGTTAAAGAGAAAAACCAAGATATTATTTAGTTCCTAGATGTGTGTAGGGAAGCATGAGACTTGGTTGGAAAGTTTGTAAGGGGACATTCTGATAAAAGGGGAGTATGTGGAAGGCCGCCTGCCCTGTTTATTGAAATTCTGATTTAGGAGAGACTTAGGGGAGTGGCAAAGGTGGCACACCTAATTATTCCTTGATCTTTCCAAACAAGTCTGTGCAGGTGTAGACTGCATGGTGTTTACTGGAATCCTTATGCTTAAACCCTGGATGCCCTTTCCTAGAGGAAAATGTGAACACACGTATCCTCCCAAGATTACTCACCCTACTGATTGTCTCTAAGGATAAAAACTGCAATTAAAGAGGCAGGCGATCAGGCTATCCCTTAGTGAAACTGTGTTGGAGTAATCTGTTCACCTGTTGTCCAGGGGCTGCTGGTCAGCCCCAGCAAGGTGGTGCCCCATGTGAGGACCAAGCAACGCAATAGGATGTGGCAGAACCCTGGAAAACAAAGAGGAAGGAAACAAAACTAACTGTGCAGTTAGTTTTGGAGCGCACTTGGGATTTACAAGTTTGAGGGAATTGTTTTTCAGTCAAAGTTTCAAAATAGGACAGCAACTGTCCACCAAGTAACAGTTCTTTTTGTTACTTAAAAAGTTATGAAAAGTAAATGGTGCCTATAATTTATAATCCTTGGTTCCCTGATGATGGAACATTAGATGTTGACCTTTGGGAACAAAGTAGGCAGGAATTTAAAGAGAAATCAGGCACAGGGAAAACAAGTGCCTTTGTCACCTTAACTCTGTGGGCTGGTGTTTGAGCTGTATTATGCCCATGTCATATTGAAGATCTAAAGCCTAGAGAACACCAGGAGGCTTTACCACCACTCCTCCGCCTGTAGTAGAGCTGGTAATGCCTGTAACATCTAAGGCTCCTGATCCTCTGCCTCCAGTGTGGGAAGGCTCATCAACTAGAGAAAATGGGATTAACAGTTTGTTTACAAAAGGACTCCTTAATGCTTTGTCTGAAAATGACCATATCATGCCTTGGGACTGGCAGATTTTGGCTAAAACAATTGTAGACACCAGTCAATATTTGCTATGGAGAGCAGAATATGATGAGATCTGTGAACAACAGGTGCTTGTGGGTGTTCACTGGCGACCCCACCTGGGAGCCCTCTGGGCCACATCTGCTATAAGTCCCAGTCAATGTAAAACATCTTCTGAAAGATCCATGAAAATAATCTGATATATTAAGTCTTGTCTGTGTGTTATGCAAGATTTCATGTTGTTAGTCTATTCAGAAAGAAAAATAATAATTTAAACCCCTACGTCTTTTTCCTAGAAGCATTAGACCTGTAGAAGTGCCTTCCAGCAGGCTGAAGAAATAGCAGTGGGGGGTGGAGGAAGACACTCCCTTTTTTTCTGTTAAAAAAAAAAACAAAACTCCAAAAAACAGTACTTTAACAGTAAAGCCACTGAAGGTCAGTGAGTTATTTCTGTTACAAAATTTGCCAAGAAAATGCCTTGGTTAATAGTAATTGGCTTTAAAATATCAAAGTTGTTAAGGCAAAATAAATATAACTAAAATGAAGGGTATAAGATAAAGATTTTTCAATGGTAATAATATATGCCTAAATATAGTTTTCCAAAGTCTTTATTAACTTAAAACTATGGAGTTTGTTGAATTAAATAGTAAAAAATATTAAATATCTAGGTCTTTTTAAGTAACAGGCTACTGAAAAATTATCTTAAATTTGCCTTGTATAAAAATATAAAGGATGGATTTGAATCTGTTAGTGAATGTCTTATATTTTATTTGAAATATCTCTTAAAATGTGAATGTATTGTTAATCTGAGGAATGTTAATTATTTACATTCTACCTAAAAATTAAGGGTTAAGAATTCTAACTAATTAGAAAGAAATTATGGCGTTGGTGTAATAAAGCATGAGCATGGAGATGCATTTTGAAGGAAAAAGAAAGTGGATTCTAAAGTTGGTTATTTCTGAAAGTTGTAAGGTTTCTGAAGAAGGTTTGTGAAAGTTGTAGAATTTTGTGAAGAGAAATGTTGAAAGGAAATTATATAAAGGACACAGGCCAGTAAGCTAGGAGTGGTAGGATAGGAAAATTGAGAAGGTTAAACAGCACTTTGGCACTATCTAGTAAATCCTATCTTTCCAAAGCCAAGAACACTTAAGAGTAAATGATTTGCATTTTGCCTCCCTAAACAGAGGGTAAATAGCTTATATCAATGTACTCAGGGAGACTGATAGCAGAAACCCATTAGTGTCATTTGCTGACCACACCCAAGGACAGATCAAGTTAGAGAATAAACCTTATTTTAATTAGACCTTTTCTAGTTCTATAAATTATTAAAATGGTTATAAGTTATATTAGTCAGGTATTTTTTACAAAAAGGCCATTTTTTAATCATGGGAACTGGCTACACCTAATTATTCATTGACCTTTCCAAACAAGTCTGTGCACGTGTAAACCTCCAGGTGTTTACTAGAATCTTTACACTTAATCCCTGGATGCCCTTTCCTAGAGGACAATGTAAACACACTGTCTTCCCAAGATTATTCACCCTACGGATTATATCTAAAGATAAAAATTCCAATAAAAGTCTAACAAGGCAGGCAATCGAGGCTGCTTGAACCTTTGAGCAAGGCAAACCCCTTAGCCCTCCCTTTCACAGTGAAACTGTGTTGGAGTAATCTGTTCACCCATTGTTCAGGGGCTGCTGGTCATCCCTGACAAATGTGAACATGATAAATATTAATATTATTGTTAGTAAGTTTATAAGAGACTGTATGGATCTCTTTGAAAATTTGGAATAGAAATCTATTTAGCTTGATGCCTTTAAAATGTCTCTATCAATGTACATTGATATTTGATTGTATTGTGATTGGCTATATTGATAGGCCACAGATCTTTCCATGGAGCAGACTCTATGAAGAAGACAGTGGTGGAAATCAGAAAAGGTTAACCCAATAAGGAAACTGCATGTAAAGAGTATGACAAGAAGAAGATAGTAACAATATTCCAGGAAAGTATTTCACATCTTGGAGTTTTAATACAAAATCCTAGGGGGTATGATAATTTGTCTAATAGATGGAGATGGATAATCTAGACTTTCAGTGGACAGAATTATGGCAATACAGGCAGGCTGGCATCAGAAAAGTCTGCAGGAGACAGCAGACCTCTATCACAGAACACTCCCACTCCACCGCACTCCAGAAGAGGACTGTGATGGCCAGTGTAGACTGGCTGGCTCAAAATCGATTCTCACCTTTTTCCAGCGTGGCTTTCTGCACTGCAGAAGCTGATGACCTAATATTGATATTTTTCATATTTCTGGATGTGATTTTTGTTCTGCCAACTAGATGCTTTAAGGTAAGACGTCCGTAACTGAAAGAAGACAGGAGAAACATGGCCCGAGGCTCTGATTTTTGGCAGTGTGGATTGTAGTGGAAGTGCTTTGATCTTGAGGTAGCAGCCCTCAGCATGACTCTTTGATTCATCGGCCAAGGCAACAGCACTTGTGCATCTTGACTCCACCCTGGAAAATCAGACCGCAATCTTTTCAGTTTATAAACAATTTTATAAGCCATTTAGTATACCAGAAAACAAATTCCTTTCTGCTTACACAATCTGGGGTAGGTTTTGCTCTCTATCGCTGAACCTTCACAAGGTACCTACCTATTGGCTGTATTGGTCACAAGCAACAGACTCAAAGAAATGAGATTCCATGATTGGTTAGCTCACCAGTTTAAACTAAAGACAGTTAAGGTCTGCTGGTATAAGAAAATAGACACAGGTAGCTCCTGGTGATTTATTCACTTAAATCATCAACCTGGGTTGTTTAGAATAAGAAGGCTATCACCTATGGTCACAATAAGGAATTCAAGGACTGTAATGGGGATGGTGAGTGGATTTTTCTATCAGTTCCAGAGAACTTAAAGGATAAATGATCAAATGTTGTTTAATAGTTCTGCTTAAGGTATGATCAGAGAATTAGGGAATTTCCATGACTGCCTGCAGGACTCTCTTGTGTAGCTGTTGGCAGAACCAGAGCCTAATTCTTCAAGTTTCTGAAGTGCAATGCAGTGAGGACCTATAGACATCCCATCTCTTAAGTGAACAATGGGTCTTTTATTGGAAAGAAAGGAGACAGGAAAACTGAAATAGGGAATTTGGTAGACTTCTATGTCTAGAGTATCTGAAAAGCCCAATTCTACCTTGAAAGCAGAAGCAAGCTTGTTCCCTTTGAAGCCGTTCCTTTCTTGCCAGGAGGCCCTGTGATAGCTTCACTGAGGTAGTGAAAGCAGCAGGAAGTGCCAGTCCTCCATGTGCCCCATGCCACAGAGTGGCCTTTAGAGCCATAACTGGAATGCCAGCATACTGGTGTGGAGGAAAACACAGAGTTGAAGCTGGAGGGGAAAGGTTTATACAAGAAGAAACACGAGATTTCACTAATTTATGATGGTAAAAACCTGCAGTATGTGTGGGAATGAATCCCTGGAGTGTCAGACCAAAAGGATAAAAACATAATTTTAGATCAGGTTGATTTGGGTGCCATTGCCAGAGAGTCTGATTGGAACGCATTCACTTGAATAGCTCAGTGAGTTTGATGGAAATGTGGGTGTGGTGGTACTCAGTCCCTGCCTCTTGCACCAGCAAACCATTTTGATGAGGAGGCATTGTCTGACAATGAGATAGAAGCAAGTAGAAATTTGACTGTAATTGTATTCCTCAGATGCCTGGGGTTGCAGGGAGAGAATTTACCTATTTACATATATCAAAGCTTAAGGAACAGTTTGAGCGTTCAACCAGTAGCTATGATCTGCACTGACCACCAGGGGGCAGATGCTCAAGGCATAGGCATGGAAACCTGAAACAAACTGATGAATCTCAAGGGAAAGGGGGAATGGAGAAGGGCGGGAGAAATTAACCAAAAATCTTATATGCATATTAGAGGCCCAGTGCAGGGATTCATGCACAGGTGGGGTCCCTTGACCTGGCCTGCGGGAATCAGGCCAAAACTGGCAATGTGACATACTCCGAGGGATCCAGGATTGTGAGAGGGCACAGGCCAGGCTGAAGGACCCCACCAGTGCACAAATCCATGCACCAGGCCTCTAGTAGGTAATATAAAAATAGCTATATTCCAAGGGAATTTTAAAGAAACACTGAGAGATTGCCAAAAACCATGTAATTGTGTACTTGTGTAAGAAAGGATGACTTTTCATCTTTATTCCTTTTAAGAACAATTTACATTGGTTTATGCCTAATAAAAATTTAGCCTTTCATCAATACTTGGATAAATAAACTGTGGCTGCTCTGGATTATAGATTATCGAGGGACCATCAGGCTGTGATTTCCTCTTTCACATGGTATGCCTTCTCTTTTGGAACTAGTAAAAGCCACAACTGCATGCTTTATGATGAAAAGCAGAACAAAAACTGGGCAGTGCTTTCCTTATTGTGGAAAGACAAAGCTCACCAATGAATCACACATCAGGAATTTGACCTGAACAGTCAAAGATTTGACTTCCTGGTTTAACCCCATCTGTAAGTGTTGTCTGAAGTGGTGACAAGTACTTGAACCTCTGTCTTTGTTGTCGTGACCTTTAGAGGAAACATATTTCATTGGATGTGTGTATGTTTTCACCAGATGCTACTCTCTTATGTATTAGAATGTGCATTTGTTTCATTGAGGACTTTTTCTAGCCCGGTGCCCAGTAGCTCTCTCAAGCTGAACTCTCCAGCTCACAGTTCCCTGCTGCCCGAAACCTGTTAGGCCATTCTTGACACTTTCTAGAGAAGCAGGGACACCTAGTCTGAGGCTAGCCTAACCATGTGTGGATGGACAACACATGAGATGGCCTGCTGCAAGAGGCTCCCTTAATAGAAGAGGGACTCATTGCTTTGGTCGCTTTTATGCTATCCTTTGCAATCTGGACTGAGAACAATGGAGATCATTCAGTCAATGGTAGGAACAGAAAGGGGAACCCCCCCAAAAGAAGCACAGACAGTGAAAGTTGCTGAGAAGTATTCATGATTTCAGGGAGGGATTCAGAAGAGATCCAAACTGTGGTTCTGAATGGCAGTGTCCCCCCAGTTTCCTCATCCCTGCACTCATAGCTCTCCTGTATAAGGTGATCAGGCCCTGGTACCAGCAATGCCATCAGCTTCTTTGGCAGAGAACAATGAGAGAGGGAACCCACCAGCTAGGCCAACCACACAGATTTTTAGTATTTCATGTCTGCCTATTGTATCTCTGTTTCTTGTAACTAACGACCGAATGTGTGTGGTTTTTCCAGCCTTCAGGGACCACACTTACTTGCGACAAACAATTAAGAATAGTTGGAGCTGGCATCTCTTTTGATTTTTGGAAGTTCAGTATTTTCTTGATCCAAAGAATGCTTATGTTCTACCAGTTTGTTTTGAATCCTCTCAATCAATCATCTTCTGATTCCAACTGCAGGCTGGCTTCTTCACCCAGTTGCCGCCCCTCCTGACACACCTTCAGAGGGAACAACTCACCAAGGCTCAGCTCAGATCCTGCTACTGTGTCTAACTACATTTCACAAATGAGTGGTGGGCATAGAAAGACAATGAAGGAAGAACAAGCAAACCAAACAGGTGACTTCTGTGGGATAGCTGGGATGTCAGGATAGGGACACAATGGGGTGGAAAGGGAATGCTACTTGGTCTGTCAACATGATATAAGGAGCATTTTGCATCCCTAAAAGAGACATGCCTTTGAATAGGCCCCCTGCCTCAAGTTCAGTTGCCCCAAAGGCTTTTGAGATCCAACAGGAGACAGTTCTAGTTTCTCTCTCATTTATCACTTCTAACCCTAATTTAAAACCTGCCTCCAGGAAACACAGTCCTCCTCAGAGACTGAACAGGGCCTCCAGCAAAGACAACCTTTTTCATTATTATGTAGAGCTGTTTGCTTCCTCATTATTTTTGAACAACCCATTGTAGAAAACATTCTTTTTGGCTTTACCACTACAAAAACCCACCCAAAGTACATCTCTTCCCCTCTCCCCCTGCCCCCAACCCAAATACAAATCAATGTGACCACATAGTTCAGGTTAATCCTACATTTGGAGAACTTGATAAAAATGTTCACAGGTTTAAAACAGTGGCATTCACCTGTCCCCTTTCCCCCTTCCTCCCTGAAGTACTCTTCCCATCAAGGTTTTTAAGAAACACCGGAGTCTACTCTCAGAGCTTTTGCTTACAAGACCAGAAAAGAGTAACTCAGACAGGGAGATTTTTACGTTTATATTAAAAAAAGCATAAACTGAGTCACTCATTTTTTTTCATTATAACTTTCCATGAAACTGAAATTCAGTCCTATAAAATGTTACTTCATTTTAGGCCAAATAAAATGGTTGTCTTTTCACAATGATGAATTTTCTCAGCCTTTTTCTAAGGTTTAAAATGATCCTATTTGCCCATAAGTGCTGTGTTTCAAAGGAAGAACCTTTTTGAGCTATCTATAATGATTTCTCAGCTTTCACTTTAGAGAACATTGCAATGTGTTCTGTGTGAGACGCTTATATTCTATTTACAGAGAATAATATCTGTAAGTTTATTTTTCTGGATATGTTGTAGAAGTCAATACTCTAGTGCAATGGTCAGCAAACTGAGGCTTATGAGCCACATGTGGCTCTTTGGTCCCCTAAGTGTGGCTCTTTCACAAATATACCACGTGTGGGCGCACACATACAGTGCGATTGAAACTTTGTGGCCCATGCTCAGAAGTCGGTTTTCAGCTCTCAAAAGAAATTTCAATAGTTTTACTGTTGATATTTGGCTCTGTTGACTAATGAGTTTGCCAACCATTGCTCTAGTGTATATTATAAAAATTTCTTTTGAAATTTCAAAAGTCTTCACAAAGTTAATAATTACACACACATACACACACACACACACACACACTCATTGTTGTGTAACATGGAATAAAAATACTTTGGAAATAACCTAGATAAACTTTCTCCTCGTGGTAACTCAGATTCTTTCCCTGTACCTCCTCTGGCATTATTTTCCCAAGAAAGGGAAGCACAGTTGCCACAGAGAATGAGGAGGATATGATATAGGAGCCTTGTTGATAGGTAGGGAAGTGCAAAGTGGAGAGTGGAGAAAGGGCAGGAAATGAGAAAAGAATAGGAATATAGATGTGATTGTCTGTCTTCCCTTTTAGAGGTTAGTCTTCAAGGAAGAGAATAGATACACTGATTTATCTTCCAAAGAACCCCAACATGGCATGTCTCAGAGAAGTTCCACATTTAGTCTGTGCATCTTAGAGAACATTGGCAGAGGAATGGTCTATCTAGATGGGTGGGCCACGACTTCCATGAACTTCTTGTACCATGTGGGGCTCCACAGTTCCTGATGACCTTGAAGGAAATATAGAAGTGCTGAGAAAATCCTGGGTCAGAAGATGCCTCAGGACCTAGTCAATTACCATCCAAGCAGAAGGCCCAAAATAGGTAAAGTGGACCCTAAGTACTGACATAGATTTTTCAGTAAGTGTGATGAAAGGTACAAATTACATATAATTTGATTTAAAAATAAATAAATGTAAAATCCCCTATGATTCAAGCTTTCAGAATTTTCTGGAACCTTCATATCTGTTACACAAAGCTAAATAAAGCTCAGGAGGATTTTATGACCCAAAGAAGGAGGCATAAGGGTAAAGAGATCCAATACAGTAAGTTGTCTAACTGAGCCAAGTTTACAGTACTGGTGAAGCACAAAAGAGGACTGATCAGATGGTCTTCTCAGAGTAGGTGATGTTTGAATCAGACCCTGAAGGATGAGTTTTCACCAGGCATATCTCACTTATCTCTGTGCTGAAGTGTTTCCATGTGGAATTTGTGCCAATTATGTCTCCTGAAATCCCTCACATATAAAATATTACCTCCTTCATGAAGATTTTTCTGATCCTTCCCACTAGGTTTCATTTCTCCTGTCTCCTGATTTTCATGGGACTATCCCTTAATATTTCTCTTTGTTTTGTACTTGTTTGTATACTGTCTAGTTCTGTCAACTAAATTACATTCATATCCCTCTGTTGCCCCACCCCTACACCTTGTGTGTTCGAATCATTCATTAAATATAATGTTGAAGTAAATTGAGTAGTAACTAAATAATAAATTATATGTTTAGGAAAATCATCTCTAAATGATGTGCTCTCCGAAGATAAAGTTAATGCTTCCTTACCTCTTTATTCCCAGATTTCAGCACAATTCCTATTAAATAGCAGAAGCTCAATGAATGCTTGTTAGATTGATTAGGAAAGAGAATTGGAAAGATAAACTGGAAATTAGAGGAAGGGGGCTTGCAAGAGTTTCCATTCCAAGCTCTCTGGAAAAATTTCTTCTCAGCACAGACCTTAGCCAGATTCTTTAGAAGAGTGTTAGTTTTCACAGATGTTGACAAATAGATCTGAGACAAATTTTGAGTCGTAGGTAAAGGATGTCCAATTTCTAGAACTATGAGGAATACATTTCTGCTTTATGCTACCCAGTCTAAGGTATTTTGTTCTGATAGTCCTAGCAAACAAATACAACATCCTTCCCAACACTGCAACTTTCTCCTGTCCTTCTAAGGGTTTTGTCTTCTTACCCATAGTTCATTTATATCTCATTCTGGGCAGGGATGGTAGGAGTAAACCCATTCCCCAGGTTCACATATGCTCTGGCCCCTCTGCTCCCACCAAATTTTTGGCTTTAACCTACTTAGCATTTTGAATCTTTTGTTCAAGAATCTATAGTCCTTGTTCCACTTGTTCAAGTTGGGGTGATTGGAGAAGACAAAAACAAAACAAAACAAAACAAAAAAAACCTTAATGTTTGAAGTTCCAGATCTCAAGTAAATATGTCATATATATTAGTCAACCATAAATGTATGTGCATCTGCTTGTCTGTTTCTTTCTTTTTTTTTTTTCTGGGAAGAGTCCATAACTCTCTTCAAATTCTCAAAGTGTTTGATGACCACAACAATGTTAAGATTCATTACCCTATTATTTTAGAAAATGATTCACTTTCAAATATATAATTTATATACATTTTAGAAAAGTAGCTATTATGTAAATGAGAACAGAATGTTTATCTTCAATAAATGTAAATGGTATCATGCTCATTTCCTTAGCTTAAAAAAAAATCTCTTGTTTAGTTTGCCATGGAAAAATGAAGCTAAAGTAAACTGTCTGTGAAATGCTTGATTGTTTCTTCATGCTCATCTAATCCCACGTTGAGAAATCAGAAAATCATATTGTTACTTGGGCTGGGACAAGTCATCTCAGGGCACCACCCTCAGCCAGGGTCATTCTACCTTAGACATCATTTAAATATGCACATGGGCTCATACACATAGCCATCATTATTGCTCCTTAAGTTTCTTCTCCCTGTCCCCTCTGCCTTTTGTGCTGGTATTCACAGAACAAGGATTAGGAGACACTATAAGTCAGAAATGACCTACCATCTTCCCCACATCTGGGCATTTTTATCCCTTCCCCTCTGCTTCAGTGCACCACCACTATCCACCTGCTTATGACAGGACCTGCTATGAGAATACAGCTTCACCTCTATCCCCTGGTTGTCTGGACAGAAGTTTGACAGCTCTGGCACCTTTGAAAATTTGGAACTGCCCCATCCTATCTAATAAAAGAGTAAAATGCAAATTGGCCGTCACTCCAAGACACAAGATGGCCACCCCCATGTGGACACAAGATGGCCACCACAAGATGGCCTGCAGGGGAGGGTAGTTGTGGGTAGTTGGGGGCGACCAGACTGGCAGAGGAGGGCAGTTAGGGGTGACCAGGCCTGCAGGGGAGGGCTATTAGGGCAATCAGGCCTGTAGGGGAAGGCAGTTCGGGGAGACCAGGCCTGCAGGAGAGGGCAATTGGGGGGAGAAGTAGATCTGCAGGTGAGGGCAGTTGGAGGGGAGGACCAGGCCTGCAGGGAAGGACAGTTGGGGGGGGGGCAGGCCTGTGGGAGAGGACAGTTGGGGGGGGCAGACCTGTAGGGGAGGGCAGTTGTGGATGACCAGGCCTTGCAGGGAAGGACAGTTGGAAGGGGGGACCCAGACCTGCAGGGGAGGGCAGTTTGGGGGACCAGGCCAGCAGAGGAGGGCAGGTGGTGGGGGCCAGGCATGTAGGGGAGGGAAGTTAGGGCAATTGGGCCAGCCAGGGAGCAGTTAGGTGTTAATCAGGCTGGCAGGGGAGTGGTTAGGGGGTGATCAGGTTGGCAGGCAGAAGTGCTTAGGGGCAATCAAGCAGAGGCAGGTGAGCATTTGGGAGCCAGCAGTCCTGGGTTGTGAGAGGGATGTCTGACCGCCCGTTTAGGACCCGATCCCACCGGATGGTCGGGTATCCTTCTCAGGGTCCCATATTGGAGAGGGACTGGTGCAGGCTGGGCTGAGGGACACCACCCCCTAGACAGTCTGTATGGGGGTGAGCAAGAGTGAGAGTGAGAGGTAGGAGAGAGAAAGGATAGAGCAGTTATTGTAGTGGGGAAAGGGAGAGTTAAAGTCCAATGGCATGTCCCTGTTTTCAAGTTGTCACTGATACCCAGCTGCATTCCTGTTCTTGAATTCTAGGGACCGCCAGGTAAGTACCTATACAGTAATTTACCTCTCTTAAGTTTACTAAGAACATCTCCCATTAATATGAATATGCACAATACAAGCAAGTGGTCATCTTAAGGTATGCCTACCAAAGCTTAATTCTTCCAATATTTAATTCTTAAAAACTGGGATGGAAGCCATGACTTGATCTACAAAGTTATTGTTAATATATATGAACAACTGTGAAATAAAAAAGTGCTGATATGTCATACTGATGCTATATTTTAGAAGAGATTTTTTAGTAGTGAAGGATCATAAAAGTGTTGAGTCCTCCTTATGCCATAGCAATCTCACCTGAAATAAAACTCTCCAGGAACAATGACTACAATGAAAAGTATGAGCTATTTCACTAACAAGGAGGATACAACGCCAGTGCTGCAGATCCTGGCTTGATTTTAGTGTTTTAGACAGCAAGATAACTAGTGGGAATCACCTTTGGCTTCTGGCCCTACAAAGATATTTCAGAAGGAAATGAAAAATGGAGTTTTGTGTTGGGGGCACACATGATTAAAAGCTTAGGTTTGTAAAAATGGAAGCTGAATGAGTTTAATAAACCAAAGAAACATCTGAATCCTCTAGGCTTATTCAAGGAAAACTCTGCCAAATAACTAAAAAAAGTAAATACCAGGTGATAGATGGATTTTTAAAATACCACACGGTACATGCATCTGATTCATATCCTTCCTTCCCTCTTATCCACACCCCCACCTCCCAGCTGAATTCAGACTTCTTAGATAATACACGTAGGCACATCACATTTTCTTCAGAATTCCTGGAAAAGGTCTTGATCAACATGATGTCTGGATTTTAATTTTAAGAGGGTTTTCTGGGTATCTCACGTTGGGTGTTAGGACAATAGCTGTATCTTTTATAATTTTTTTTTTTTAGAAGAAATGGCTTATTCCAGCACTTGGTGGTCTTCATAAACACACACACACACACACACACACACACACACACACACACAATGGAAAGCTATAGCTGACCCCCAGCTGTCACCGTTATAGCTTCCCATTTTGAGTAACTGTCAATACACATTTAAAGTTAGAGGACAGATATGCAAAACAGCTTTTCAGTGTAGTGGCAAAGGTCTGGCACTGTGATGTTCTCTTAAAAAAACCCCACAATTTTAAAAATTAAATTTTTATTGATTTCAGAGAGGAAGGGAGAAAGAGACAGAAATATCAATGATGAGAAAGAATCATTGATTGGCTGCCTTTCACGCACCCCCCATTGGGGATTGAGTCTGCAACCTGGGCATGTGCCTTGATGGAATCAAACTCAGGACCCTTTAGTTCTCAGGCTGAGGCTCTATCCACAGAGCCAAACCAGTTAGGGCTATGATGTTCTAATATTCTTTCAATCTTATATTTTTAAGAAAAGACTGAAACAGCCCAGTACAGTGGCTGAGTGTCAACCTATGAACCAGGGTGTCATGGTTCAATTTCTGGTTAGGGCACATGCCCGGTTTGAGGGCTCAATACACAGTGTGGGGCATGCAGGAGGGAGCCGATCAATGATTCTCATCATTGATGTTTCTCTCTCTCTGTCTCCCTTCCTCTCTAAAATCAGTAAAATATATATAAAGAAAAGTCTGAAACTCTTGTCCAGTGAGAAAGTTGTATAATCTTGATAGACCTCTACAAACAGTATTTATCCATTGTTTCAAGCCCCAAGTATGATGGGTGTTTTCCCAAAATGGGAATGTCAGCCCTGCCCCATGGAGGAGACATCTGCCTAAGGGGCTTCTCAAGTGGGATCCACCTGCCCACAGTCCTAGATGGACTATTTGTCACTCACCCTCCTTCTTCTATCCATGTAGCTCACCCGCAATGGTGGCTGAGCACAGCAGAAACAGCCTGAAGAGAAGGAAAAAGAAGGGCTTCAGGAACTAGGGGAGAAGATGGGACAAGCACAGTCACTGGCCCAGAGTGTTTGTTAATTCGTTCTATAAACATTTATTGAATCTACAGCATGTTAGGCATTGTTCCAATCTCCAAAAAAACCAAAGTCTCTGCATTCATTGATAAAGCTTCTAACCTAGTGGCAGTTAAATGTTTGGAGGGAATGGAGGCCTTGATCCAGGAAGTGACAGCAGGGGTGACAGCTGGGGGACAGCTATAGCTTCCCATTTCGGGTAACTGTCAATACAGACTTAACCCAAATCGACTTCACCATCCTCAGTTGGGGATTCCAGTCTCTCTGCATGGCAAAGGTAGCCCGGGTAGACTAGCAAGATCACCCTTTTATTTAAAAGATGAATTTCTAGGAGCCCTTAGGAGGGAAAGGCTGAGGGTGCCTGTGTGGACTGGCGCTCTGCATGGTCTTTGAGCCGCCCAGTTAAAACCTCTCCAAGAGAACCGCCAGGTGGCACCTGTAAGGCGCAGATGGGGACGCTCATTTGCCCCGCGTCCTAGAGCCCGGAATAATCCGGCTGTTTGCTTTCCGCTGTGAGCAAGGGGAAGTGGGGGAGTTTTAGCCTCCATTCAGACTGTGTGATTACGTACCCCGCTTTTCCTCCCTTTTTTCCTGACACTGTGAACACGCAGAGTGCAATTTGTCCCACGCACTCGGGCTGCCAAAGGCGCACACGCTTGTAGGGATTGGCTGGGCCCCAGTCATCAGCCAGGACCTGGGGACGGCGGTGCGTGGCCGTGGGCTGCGCTGACCCGGCGCCAGGTCTCCCCTTCCAGACTTGTCCCCGCGGAGAAGGACGTGTCCCAGGGTGGTGGTGGCAGGCAGAGGACCGAGGAGCTGGGGACACTGCCTCCCTCCACCCCCTCCCGGGTCTAGGTGGACGCCGCCTGTGCCGTCCTCCCGCCCGGTACAGAACCCGGTGGTTTTCCCAAACCCGGGTCACCCCTCGCCGCCACTCGGCAGCGGGGCTCGGCTACCTTCCCCGCACGCGGAGGGCCTAGCAGAGGGTCAGGAGAGTGCGGTCCGCGCACGGAGCAAGCGTGTTTGGGTCCTTTCGGCGAGGCGGCTGGGGCGCCAACTCCGCTCCTTTGGGAGCAGGGAAGGAGCTGCCTCTACTCGGCCGCCGGTGACATTGGGAGGAGACCGCTAGGAACGTGCGGGGTGGGGGGGTGGGGGGGGGGGGGAGAGGAAGGGGACGGAGGGGGTGGGGGTAGGGGAGAAAGTATCGACTGTGCCAGGGGGCGTGTGAGCCGCGGGAGGGGCGGCCGCGCTGGTGACAACTTCTCTGGGGCGCGCGCGGCGGGGCGGGCGGGGAGCGAGCGGAGAGCGCGGCGAGAGCGGGAGCCCGAGGGAGTGGCGGGAGCCTCGCAGCCTCTGGAAGCCGCGGCCCCTCGCCCTGCGCCGCCCGCAGCCGCCGGGTTCGCAGCCCCGGGAGCCGGGCTCCGCTCTATAAATAGCAGGTCACGGCTCTGCTCGGCGCGCACAGGCTCCCCGGAACGCCGGAAAGTCGGGCTCAAAGTGTCTGCTGCTGCTGCTGCTGCCGCCGCCCTCCACTCCGCCTCCGGGAGAGGTAATGACCCGCTGGGACCCGAGGGCTCGCTGGGCTTTGCAGGGTGCAGGGGCCGGGGGGAGGACTGTGGGTGATTCGGGAATCGTTGGGGCCAGGCCGCGAGCGCGGGGATACGTCCTGGCGCGGGGAGCCTATGTGTTTTGCATCAAGTTTCGCCGTCTTGCAGCCCCGGTAGCCCCTCCAGCCCCTGGCGCGCTAGGGGTAAGCTGTGCGTGTTTCCTTGGAGGCTGGGTAACCCTGTTGTCGAGATGACTCTCTTGCTGAGCGCCCCTCGGCCGGACCATCACGCATGGTCACCCCGACCCACTCACACCCCGGCGGGGCCCCGCTAACTCTGAGCTCCGCCGGCCTCCCCGACCTTCCAAGGCTGCGCCCACCTGTGCGGTCCCTTTGGGACACCTGCGGTGGCCTCAGGCTCGCGCTCACCCTCATCCCGGCAGCAAAGCTGCCGCCGCCCGCCCTCCCGCCTCGTTTCTTCATGAAGGCGAGGGACAGGGGTGGGGGTGGGAGCGAGGGTCACTCCTACTGAGGTTTTAGTTGCCCCAAGTCCAGGGTTTTCCTCTCCGTGACCACCCTCACCCCAACCCAGCAACTCATTCCAGCAGAGAAGCCAGGCACGTCTGCTCTGGGCCACCGAGCATCACTTGTCCTACCTCACAGAGCTCTCCCTAAGGGTTGGAAATCGAGGGCCTTGGAGCGAGGCCGCACGGGGCGGGCGGGCTGGGTTGGAGTTGGAAAACTGCGCGGCCAGCTCTCCTGGCACCTCTGGCCGGAAGGCCCAGGCCCCAGGGGGTCTAGCTAGAAGCTAGAGGTTGGTTCCTGCGCGGACTTTCGGGCTGGTAGCTGGGACTTAAAAGAGGATGCTGGAGCCACAAAGACCTGTTTTTGCCCTTCCCCACGCCTCTGCTATCGCCTCCTTTGGGTGGTGCTTTCTGCGCGTGCCTTCCCCCCACCCCCCTCGCTCTGGCCAGTGGAGAGGGACCCGCAGTTTCTGTCTGGGGGCAGGAGGTTGTAGAAGAATGAGGATGTGCATATTGATTAGGTTTGTGCTGCTGCTGCTGCAAAAAACTTAACTGGAAACAGCCCGGAGGGTTTTCTGTTACTACTCTTGCTTTAATGTTGCAGCTTCGCTCCTTTGCCTGCTTTTTTCCTTCTGGGGAACAGGTTTCCTCCCTCTTTCTGGGATGTTATTTGAGGTCATTACATTTTATGACTCCAGGTGTTAACATTTTGCTTATCCTCAGTATGGCAGGACTTGTTTGAAAAGGTGTGGCTCTAGAAAATAGGTAAAAGCCTACAACAGGATAAATTCATCTTCTTCCCTTCAAGATGGGCACTAGATAGCCCTTTTATAGTTGTACAGCTACAGTTCAAAGACCTTGCTTGTAACAGGAGTCTTCTTAATGGCTTCTGGACCAGAGATGGTCACTGGTTTGATATAATGCTGAAGCAGAACGTAAGGCGCAAGGACTCACCAACGGGGCAGCTGGTTGGCGGTGTGCAAGAAGTTGAGTAAAAAGAGGACTAGGCAAGTGGTCATGGTCTCAGTAGACGAAGACATGCATTACCTTGTGCTCTTTTGCGATCTACCCCAGGAAGGCCTTGGCATGATTTCAGAAGAAATGATCCAGAGCTTTGTAATAAGTACCTGGGGGTTAAAAATGGAATCACTTGGGTTTGTAGTAATACACAATGCTACTGCAATGGAATGCTTTTCAGCATATTTCTTTAAAATGTGATTTAGAAGATTGTCCTTGAAAGGTTATGAAATGTGCATATGAAGACAGTCTGGATGCTCAATGTCATTAGAAAACGTATGTGCTGATTAAAATGCTGCTCTTTGATTAGGCAAATCAATATTTACATTTGTGATACACTAATGACCAATTAGGATGTATATATTTATAACCGCATTTTGCTTTTTTGAAGCTTTGACAAAATACAAGAAAACCCAGATAGACAAAGTTTAGTCTAGCCCCTACCACTGTTTAAAGATGCACATGTGCAGAAAATACTTTTAAAATGTTGGGTTTGAGCTTCACTTTGGGGATGCATATTGACTGAAGGACTTCATTTCTCATAAGATTTTTTTTTGTCAAAATAGACTCATCTGTTAAAAATTCGATTGTAAAATAATGCTATTATGTTTTAGTTGTGTGCAATGGAAAATTATTATGCTTAGGGAAAAGCCAGATATTTGTTCTAAATTGTGCAAGTTGAAAGTAATTCATTTTTCTTCTGAAAATGTTTCTTTTAGTATAAGTAATATAAATCCCCACTTGGGTAACAGTTAACTTTCTCTACTTTGAGCAAAACCCAAGAGGACAATTCTCCTAAAGACAGAGAAAAAAGTGCAAATTGATCTCATATCTTAGCAACCAAGTAGATGTCAATTTCCAGGTAGGTATCTGACATCTGAGATTACAAAGTTACAAAAATGACAAAGTCATAATTAGTGAGTAAAATGCTTACTGAATATCTATTACATTTTCTTATTTCACAGTGCACAATCCCTAGCCAGTATTAATATTACATATACAAATATGGTTTTTGTAATCTATATGGAATACATTCTTGTCTTTTGTAACCATGGGGATATTAATAAATACAAATGTGCTGTTTTGAATAATCTCAAGTTAAAATGTTAATGTCAGTTGAAAGCTGAATCTGTTTCTTCTGTATTCTGTACCTTCATTGTTCGACAGCCCTGGCAATCTGCTTCATAGACCCTTTTGTTACTACTTGTTTATGTTGCATTAGAAATCCTTGTTTATGGAGATCCTTAGGACACACTCATAAATACACACACTTTCATATTCAGGCTAAAGAGGTTATTAGACAAATGCTCAGTTTAAGCATTTATTTTTAAAGAAATCCAGTGATGCTATAATTGCACATTGGTGTGCAAGAGGCATATCGCCTTTGTTTTCCCAAACTTTACATGCCATGTATATCTGGAAACCACATTAAGATATTTGAGAAGATTTTAAGGAATCTGTAGAGCCTCAGGCACAATTTTCATTTGAATCAAGACTTGTATGTTCTTTTTAAAAAAAGGTTTTTATTGATTTGTTTTAGAGAGAGAGGAAGAGGGATAGAAAGATAGAAACATCAGTGAGAGAGAAACATTGATTGGCTGCCTCCTGTATACCCCCTACTGGGGATTGAGCCTGCAGCCTGGGCATGTGCCCTCATCTAGAATTGAACCAACAACTTCTTGGTTTATGGGATCGAGGCTCCACCACTGAGCACTACTGGCCAGCTATTCATTTACTCTTTATATATTTTTACTACTCTGTAGGTTAAAGGGGGCATTTTAAAAATGCTTATGAAATTTTATTATTATAGCTATATTATATATATATAAATATATATATATATATATATATATATATATATATATATATATATCTGAAACTGCAGTGAGATTTTTTTTTTATATAAGGCACAGTTGTAATCTTACTTACTAGAAGTATCTTGTTATAGATGTTATACGGTAAGACCAATGAAATATCTAGGAGTGTAGCAACTTTAGACTTTTTTACAACTGACTTTGTAATTTGACTGAACATTGAGCTGTTATGATAGATGTAATCCCAACAAAGGATGAAGAGTTGGATTTCAGTATCATAAGTGTTTGTAAATCATGTTTTCCAAATTGAGTTTCTGAAATTACAATATTGTGAGTAAGTTCTGTCTTCGTCATTGGGCAGCCATACCAGCTAGGTGTCCTAATTGTGTGGTGGAGCTTCAAAATAGCCCTAAGCAGCACTAAGTGAAATAGATTTGGCAGTAGTCATTTGGTTAAGCTGATTAAAGGAAATCTTGAGAAGTTTTCTAGATCACGTGGCTTTTATCTGAGATTCCTTTGGGAATTTTCTAAATTAATGAACTCAAGGGAATGGAGGCAATACTTCCCTTAAATAAGAAACAAACCCAACCTTTTTCTTTTACCCTCTCTCCCTCCCTTCTTCCCTCCTTCCTTCTCATCCATTTGTCTTCTATCTATCTATCTATCTATCTATCTATCTATCTATCTATCTACCTACCTACCTATTTTTACCTGCCCTTCTGGTTATTAAAATGAAACAGTGCCACAGGCCTAATGTTGAAATTATTGAATAATGTTCTTGATTTTCCACATTTCCAGGAATGAAAAAGTTTGTGAGATATAAAGGCAGCCTTGATACTCATGTTGATTTTAAATTATTGACATAACAACAATGATGAAAAGTATCTAAGATCAAAATGAAAATATAATTCATAAAACTATGCAGTGATTGAAAGGGAATCCTTTTAATACTTTTAATTTTGAAAATCTTAATTGACAGACATGAGTCTTTCATCTTTCACCTTAGTTCTTAAAACAGATAGTTATAGTGTATTAAGTAGACCAAACTGGGAACTACCATTGCAGAATACAATGAAGCAAATAAAATGTACTTCCTAACCATGGCAAAGTCAATTCTTTCCTTAATCCATTCTTCCAAATGATTCTCACTTCATTTTCATGGGGATTTACTTTTCTAAAAGTCAAAAGATCAAAGATGAGTTCTAGTGATTAGCACAACCAAAACACAAAAATTACTCGCTGCTGGGAAAAGAAAGTAAAACATAAAACCAGGGGCATATGAGACTGAAATTATATTCTGTAGAGGAGGGGAGATTATAACTATGCTCTCAAGAAAGCTTGGAAGTGTCATTAGTGATTATTTAATATCCTATTTAACATCTTCATATGCCACACTTGCTAGATAACCACATATTCCACTTAGAGAGCAATGACATACATCACGTTCCTAATAAAATATATTGCATAGTTGATGCCCAGCATTAAAATATATCACCCTTAAATTTTTTTTATGTAATTCCAATAGTCTTCTTATATTGAGGCAGTTATGAATAAACATGCTTCCGATCTTTCTAGGTAAATTCGCTTTTAAAATAGAGCATTCCTACTTTCCGCAAGGTGTCCAGTGTGCATTTGGACTTAGAGATGGTTTGCACTAGGTGGCAGTGTGCAATGCTCAGTAGGCTTGGGTCATTTTAATTGCACTTTATTCATTATTAAACCTTTTTCTTTTAAACCAAACTTATTTATATCATGAGTGAGCTAATAACATTAAGATCAACAGGCAGCTAAATCCTTAGCAGTATATTTAGAAGAGCTGTTGCTCATAATACTTTGAAGATTCGATTAAAATGGTTAAAAATACTCTGCTTTTATGCAGGATCTGTGTATTTGAGGAATTGTTAGGAATAAATTGACTTAAAAGTGCCAAAATTCTAATTTTGACTAGGTTAAGAGAAAGGGGAAATTAAGAGATGATAGGGAAAAAATATGGTCATTCTACAATAGATATTGTATTAACCATTTGCACTTTAATCCTAATCTTGTTTTACACAGGCTGGGCCAATCCTTTCTAAAAGTTGAAGGCTATAATTGTTCATTTTTCTCTATTATCCTTTGGACAATGCAAAAAAGAATAAAAAGTGCAGATAGTCTCACTGACACTTTTGCAGATCCCCTAATGTGCTCTGTGATAGTGATGGCCTGGCCACCACCATGACCGAATTTGATAAGCCCTGTCATGCTATAATTTTCTGGTAATTATGACAGCTGAATTTATCTAAATCACTTTTTCTTGGTTAATCTGAATGTAGGCATCCCAGTCTTTGGCTGAATGATTAAATTATGGGTTATGTTAAAGTTAAGCAATGAATTCCATCATCTGTGCACCAGAATGGGACCTCTGCATTGTCTAGACACCTTATTGGAAACTCCTTCAAGATCAGTATCGTAAGGCATTTCAACCCTGTTCACTGAATGTGGCTGCTGGGGAATGGAGACAAAATGAAAAGTTAACCAACTTAAATTGGCCTAATTGAGAAACACACGTCTTTACCAAGAACTTTTTACTATGTAAAAATTTAAGCATAATAAAAAAAACAGAATGCTAAAATGAACTCCCAGTTTCATTGTTGTCAAATTATGGCCATTTTTGTTTTACCCACAGTCCCACTCACTTTCTCCTCCCTGAAATTTTGGAAGCAAATCCTAGCAGTTATACCAAAGGAAATACATGTATGAAAATGTTATTGACAAAAAAGGCAGTTTTAAAAATAATGACTACAGTATAAGCACTACCCATTTCATTTAAAAAGTCAAAAATCTTGGCATTAGGTAAATTAAGCATGTGAATTTTTCCTGGAATATATGGTGATTTTATATAATTAAGGACTGAATTTTAGTTTACACTCTATGTCATATTTTTTTAATCAACAGAATTGTGCAGCAAGGTTCCTGGAATACATTAGGTAGTTAATACCTACTTTAAACCAATCACCACATTAGGCTTTTTAGGTTAGAACAGGTATTAACTGTCTGCATACCTGATCACCACAATTTTCTTCTATAACTATTTCTACAGATGTTGTAGACATAACAGACCCTTGGCATATAAGAATTTAGCTTGCATGAATCATGATTTTACCATTTGTCTTAAACGTACCATCATGTGGTAATCCATAATTTTGCTGAGGTATGAACTTAAATCATAGTGTTGAAAACTAGCCTTTCAATGCATGAGCCCAGGCAGTAGCCCAGCTGTCACATCTGAAGGAGGTTTTATGCTCTAGGTGACATGGCACTTCATTTTCTAGGGCCAATTGTTCCTGGTGAGTGTGTTTGAGAATTTGGGAACTTGACAACTTGTTTGGTTTTTCCCTTTCAGCATGTCACAGGTCTCTTAAAATAGACCTTTTAGATTTTGTGTAGAGTTGAAATTTTAAATGAGTAGAATTTTTTTTTTCAGATTTCACAAAAAAAATTGACAGTAACCACTATGTATAAAACTTTATAGAATTATGTGATAAGAGAATTCAGTTGTGGAGAAAACAAGTAATGTGTATCTAAAGGATTTATGCCACACTACATTTTTATATGTAAAATTATACCAGCAAAGCCCCTCTGTATAATTTTCTTTGTATTAGACACATGGTTTTATGACTTTTTTTTGAAACTTACTATAATGTTTTCTTTCCCGGGCTAAGGTTTAAAGACTGCCTCCCAAATTTATTCATGTTATATACATTCTCATTTCCCATTTTGTATTTTGGGGGAGAGTGAAGAATGGTGCACACTGAGTCCGGTATAATGAGAGAGAAGTGAGCCAGTTGGCTTCCAGTTGATTTCTTTCATTCTTTTTTTCCTACTCATTTTTCCTAATTATAAATGTAATAAATCTTCATTGAAAAAAAAAAATTGGCAAGTGGGAGAATAGTCCAATGAGGAAGAAAAAAATCACCCAAAAACAATATTGTTAGCATTTTATCATATTTCCTTCTAAGATTTCCTGGGATTCTTTTACAAAAGTTGAGGTTATGGTGTGTGTGTGTGTGTGTGTGTGTGTGTGTGTGTGTGTGTGTAAACAAGAGTTCTGATTTTGTTCACTCAGAATTATGTTGTTCAATTCAGTTTTGATATTGACTGAGCACCTACTATGTGAAAGGTAGTATGCTAAACTCTGTTCCAGTTTACAGCCATGAGTAAAAAAGAAAGCCACTTTTTTTCCATGCATGTAATCACTTCTCTGACCTTTTTTGTTGCTATCTGGTAGTTAGGCACACGAACCGTTTTCACTTGTTTAGCCATCTTCTCAACTTAGATTTTTATATTCTTGGCATTTGTTTCTGATAGTACATTGTGATAAATGTTTTTTTGTATGACCCCATTTTCTGATAGTCTTTGTCTGTATATTTCCTGTTTTTTTTTAGGAGTGATTTCTAGAAGTAGTTTTCTGAATATAAAGAGTGTGAGCCTTTTTTTGAAGGAAGATTGCACTCATTTTTATTCTCTCTGGAAGTATATAAATCGTAATTACATCCTCACCAAAATTGAGGGACATTATTTTTTTGAATGTTTGCTAATTGGGAAAGTGAAGATAATTGTAACAATATCAAAACAATAACATCATCATTATCAACAACAATAATGCTTATTGAACACCTCCTCTAGGTCATCCATTTATCTCTATTTTCTCATTTAGTCTTTGCAACAGTTATAAGAGGAGGACAATATCATCATCTTGTTTTAAAGGTTAGGAAACATTTTTTGAGAGGGTGTTTGACTACCCCAAGGTCACACAACTGGTAAGTGGTAGAATTGTGTCTTGGACCAAGATTGATTTTACTTTAAAATTTAGGTTTTAAAGTACCGTGTTCTACTATTATTGGATTAGGCAAAGCTGAACATTTTTGAAATGTTTATTTTAATTTGTACTTCATTTTTAAATATTAATTCCTATATTTAGCCTGGTTGTATATTGGGACCTTGTTTTTTTCCATGAATGTTAGTGTCCTTTAAATATTAGAGATACAGTCCCCTTTATCATTTGTTATCTATATTGTTTTTCTAAAGTATTTTCCACATATGGAAGTTGAAAATGTATGTGCAATTAAGTTGAATGTCATATTTCTTCCATTGCTTTTTTGCTTACTTTCTCATTCATAGAAAAGATTAAAATTTACCTAAATTATTCTTCCCTGAAAACAGTTTACATCAAATTCTTTAGTGATTTCATTTTCTCTCTTATCCACCCAACATTGTTTTGGTGTATGGTATGAAATAAGAGTTAAATTGATTTCCCTCCTAAAAATATTAAGCATTTTCCAGCAATAGTTTTTGAATAATCCATTTAAATTCCAGTTATTTGTGACTCTACCACATCATTGAATATATTATCTTATTTAGAGGTAAACATGCACTTTCACTCCTCTCTTTTTCCTATCTCCATCCCTCCTTCCCATTGAGTGGGCTTTGGGTTCTGGTATACTTATTTCATTCTCTGTTCTATCAGTTCTTTTGTTAATATCACGCAGGTTTAAATATTGTTATTTGTTTACTATATGGTAGGACTGATAGCTTCTTCTAGTTGATTTTCTTTGTGTGTAGCTTTTAAAACATTCTCACTGTTATTTCTTTTAGACTCATTTTAGAAAATTTGGTAAAACTACCCTAAAAATATTTTTGTACTTTAATTGAAATTTCATTGAGTGTACAAATAGAATTGAGCAGAATTGGCAATTTTACAAGATGTAGTCTCATTATCCAGGAACCTGGTGTGTCTCTCAGTAAAGTTTTAATTTAGGGGATTTTTCATGCTATCCATAAGGCCCTCTGTTAGACATCAGTTATTACTGCCTAAATATTTTCCCTTTTCATGACTCACTCTTATGAACTAACCAGGGAATTCTGCAGCATACCCTGTGCACCATGGGCTCACATTAACTTTGCTCATTCAGGTTTACATGTTAGGCCTAATAACTTCTCATTTTCCAGAGCAGGGAGGTGCACAGGATACCTGAAGGGTTCTCTTTCCCATTACTGGGCTATAAAAAAAAGTCTGGTTCTAAATATACATTTAAATTATTTTCCTTAAATTAGCCTAAGAAGATACACTCAATATAAATATTTAAAACATATATATATATATGTCATCAAATTGTCAAAAATATGTGTTACATTGTATATCAACAAAATACAGTGCAGTAAGCAGCTCAGTTTGATATTGGTTTCCAGTTGTCAAATCTGACACAGTTACTTATGAGGTAATCAATTTTGGCCCATTACAATGGAGTGACAGGGTTGGGTAACTAGCCTGAAGCTATAGCTTATTTATTTGAATCTGTACTTCAGTTAGAGAGATTTAAAAAAATGAAAAGCCAGAAATATTTTCATACACATAATTTGCTTATGTCTTTCTTAAATGCTACACAACAATATACTCCAGCTCTCTTCCATCGACCTTGGTATATAAACATAGACTGCTTATTGGAATCATGCAGAAGAGAAAGCCTTGCTTTTATTAACAGGAGTCCTCTAGGTTTCCTTGAAGCTGAGACTTGCTTATTCAGGCTAATAATAAGCTCTGCTGGTTCCCTGTCTCAGGAAACTGCAACTAGATAAGTAGGGGAAGCATTGTGTGTGGGGCTCTTCAGGCCTACTCTTCCCTACCTCCAATTCCAGTTGTAGTATTTTCAAGGGCAGTTCTTTTGTGTAGCACATGTAAGTTTCATTTGAGTTGCAAGTATTGGGGTGTGGTAAGAACCATGCTCATTTCCTTGTCTAAGACAGGAAGAATCTACTCATGGATGGGCCATGTGTGAAGATTCTACTAACACCCACTTTCCATTTCAAAGGCTAGACAATTGAGCTCAACAATACATGAAAACAAATGAAAAACTTATAATTTATTTTTTAAGATTTTCTAATTTTCATGCTTAGTTTAGGTATTTCGTTTTAGTTGAATAACTGAAGCAACAGTGCACTAGCAGTGATAAAAATCCTCTCAAAGCCGTAAGAGAGTTTTTCTTCTACTTGTTCAAATTTCCTTCTCAAAATCTCTTGGTGATGCTGAGAAAGAGTGTGTGACAGAGAAAAAGACAGACCAGTGTAGACAGTGCACAGTGAGGAAATTGCAATCGGATTCTAAATCACACATGTAACTTGGAATTCTAACTTATACAGACTTATATCGCTTTGCTGTTTTCCGATTACAACACATAAACATTTATTACATAAAAATGATTTAAAATCATTAAAAACACAGTCTTAGTCCTAGAAGGCACCTTCAAAGAGCTTTAGTTTAACTTTCATGCTCCATTGTAGGATGACCAAAATCTAGGTTTGTTCAAGACTAAGGAGTTTCAGTGCTAATACCAGGAAAAACTTGGGCAAATGAGATGGTTAGTCACCATATTTCCCCAAACTTTTGGAAAGTACAGGGAGAGTGATAGGTAAGTTTTAAAATGATCTATTATACTCAGTAGAAAAAAAGAGACAGTTTTGGGTTATGAAAGTGTTACTTGTACATTATACAAATAATCATCGCCTTGGAAATGTTACAGAATTTGGACTCAAACTAGGTTTTTTATTTAGGAATGTATTTATTTATTTATAATTTACTCCCTGCCTACTTCTAAAGATGATTTGTGATGGCTTATAGTAAGACCACATATAAAGGTATTGAGTCTCTATAGCAGTTTAATGATAATATAAAAGACATATTCAGTAGCCTGACTCAAGGTAATATGTCTTAAATGTTAAATTTGATAATATGAATACTACCCAGTGTAAGATCTGAAAACTATATTGTGACATTTAAAAATACTACCCATTTCCCATGATCTTGGATAAAAATGTAGCTATTATTTGAGCAATTATTTGATATTACAAGGTTCCCACCAGACAGTCCGGTTGAGCTGATGAGGTGGGACCCAATATAGAAGTGCTCTGGGCCCCTCCAAACTGGTATGGACCTTTTCTTTCACACATATGCCTTTCATTCTGGGTTCACACAATCTAGCTTTAGACACAATTGTGTTCCATTAGAAACACTGTTACATTTATTTAAAAAAACAACAACTGGTATAAGTCTTTGTTTTTCCAAATCTAGATTAATGTGATTCTGAGAAAGTCATTATAATCTACCTGAGCCTGTTATCTCATCTATTCACTAGAGATAATAACTACCTGATAGATTTACAGTGAGAATGAAGTGGAATTGTATATAAAAATGACTTACAAAATTATGCCATAAAAGTAGAGTATTAAAAATATTGACAACTACTAATAAAATTATTATTCTTTTTAAATCTTATATTCAGAATGCTCATTTAGGACTCAATTACTATTTTGAATATAAAACAGAAACCAATTATAAGGATCCATCTTGGATGAGGGTGGGTGTCCAAATATATTTGATATACTTATTCAGGTTTGTTAACATTTTGAATTACAAATACAATCAATTGACTCCCCAGGTATCAAAAATGAAATTGCTATATTTTGTATAGCACTCACCTAGAGTTTCTAGAATAGATGCCAAAAACATAGGTATGTTTAAAAAATTGAATTTAAACTGTCTAAGAGTAGTAAAGCACATAAAAATATTGGGCCCTAGCTGGTTTAGTTCAGTGAATAGAGCGTCAGCCTGGGGACCAATGGGTCCATATTCAATTCTGGTCAAGGGCGTGTACCTCAGTTGCAGGCTCTTCCCTGGCCCGGGCCCTCGATATTTCTGTCTTTCCTTCTCTTCTAGTCTCTCTAAAAAGTCAATGAAAAAATATCCTCAGGTGAGGATTAATCAAACAAACAAAATATTGGCTTTAGACAAGGTATATCTATTCAGAAGGTGACAATCTCTGTTCCTCCCACTGACCCACTTTACTTATGTGTGTTATTTGCCTGGGGTGGCAGGCATTTGAGCTTATATCTTCTAAACTGGGAGAACTAAGTGGATTACATGTTTTTCAAACTATCCTTTCTGTATATTATGACATAAAATGAAGCTCCAGTAAAAGATGAGCAACATGCATGTCAGTGCTATATTTTGTGGCAGGGTTTTTGTTTAAATATATTCTATGGCTTCTTATGGTATCAAGAATGATAGACTTGATACTCTTTTGTGAAATTTAAGAACCTCAGACAGATTCTCATCCAAATATATACTTATTTCCTAATGCCAAATGGAAGAGGGCTAAGGGGTTATCTATGGGGAAAGGCAAGAAATGGGCCAGTCCACTAGGATGAATTTTAGGCTAGTCTCCTTATCTGTAAATGGCTCAGTAGCACCCATCTTGCAAAGATGTTTTGAGGATTAAATATAATAAGGGATGTAAAGCACATCCCTTATTATAACTACAATGTCTGGCCATAGTTAGCCTTCAATGAATAGTAAGTCTTCAAGCTATTTCATTTCTACGCTTAATGCTTCTTATTATATGAGCAAATGAGGAATTGAGTTACTTGTTATCAGACATAGTTATCTTCTAGACTTTTTACTATAAATTTAAATGAAATCCCATTTTCTAAAGTAGATATAAAATAATATTTTCTGAGTATAGGTGCATTTTGTAAGTTCACTTGAAAAAATATACTTATTGATAAAGGTTAGTCAATGAAAACGAGAAGGTGCCTTTGCTGAACATAAATACAGGGTGGGGCAAAAGTAGGTCTACAGTCGAGAATATGCAAAACACAGAGTTTTTGTTCTTATATTATTTATTAATTATTGTATTATTTTTCCATATGAACAACTATAAACCTACTTTTGCCTATCCCTGTGTGTAAAGTCTGGACTTATAGATAATAGTTTGACAATTATATCACCTCCATAATTTCTTAATATTTTGCTTTGGTGTTCTTATTTGACATTGACTTACTTTGTATTTTTATTTTGTGTCTTTATTTGTTTTATATGATTTTCTCCTTGTAGATTACAAATTTCTCAAGGATGAGGATCATTTCCAATTTATCTTTTGGACTCAATGTCCTGTAGAATGCATGGGACATGGTAGACCTCAAAATTTTTCTTATTTTACCTGAGAAAAACGACAGTTTTTTAAGGTCAGTTGATATGTAAATGAATGAGAGCTTAAAAGGGACAGAAAATAATACAGTAAAATAGTTAATCTAAAAATGGTCCTTTCTTGATGAAAGCCTAGAAGAACTAGAATCTGTTAGTTAAATTCTTGGTAAACCTGGGAAGAATCTGGTCTTTAAAAAGTGCGTGCATGCGAGTGTGTGTGTGCGTGTTTGTGTGTGTACATGTACATGTGTACTTGTGCATGCATGCTTGTATGTCTGTTGTGCTCATATATGCTTGCTCCTTCATGCCTATGAATTAGAGGGCTGTGAGGGACAGAATGAAAGAAATGGGAAAGGGAGTAAACATTGCCAGGGCCCTGCCATATGTCAGGCACTTACTGAGCACATTGCCTTAAATATGGTTCTCCCTTAGTGAGGATTTTTGCTGCATCAGAGCCTGTTGAAAAATGACCCCTGAAATGTTTATCGCACTTTGGCAGGAGGATTATGGAAAACAATTACAAATTATTTGTAGAACTGTGGGGTCAACTTCTGTCTTCTTGAGGCTGAGTAATTTGCAGAGTTCTTTATTACCCTCGTCTTATCCATCAGAAGCAGCAATAAAAGCTAAATGGGGAAAAATGCGTCCTCAGGGGAACTCACCTGATCTATTCTGATAAAAATAACGATACCTAGTCTTTCTTGAACGCTGTGATTGCTTCACTCATATTAACTGTTTTACTCCCCACCATTGTAGGAGGCAGACTGATATTATCCCATTTTACAGGTGAGAAAATTGAGACAAAGATAGGAAGCGTAACATGCTCCAGTGCCACATTTAGGAGGTGGGAGATCCAGGATTCTGAGCAATTCATTCAAAACCCACTACTCAGGACACTACCCTTGCCATCTGATTCACTGACTATCAGTGGCAAAAGTAAGAGGAAGCCTTACATGCGTACCAGTTGGGAATTCTTCACTGGAGCTTCCATGGAAGGGAAGGGAGAATGACAGCCTCCGGTGGGTGGCTTGCAGCCATGGTACCGGGCCAGCATGTGCTCTCCCTGTTGTGCTCATGAAGGGTGAAGGTGATCGTTCCAATCCAGGAGGGAGGCTGGCTAAAAACAAGGCAGGTATCTAAGGGAAGGATCACTGCCTTTGCATTTGTTTCTATTTTAAGTTAGAAAAAAATTGGTTATTTAGCTCTGGTTGGACCAATCTGTTGAAGAGTTATGTATCCTGAGAAAATAGTATATGTGTATAAAATAGCTGGAGACCCTATGATGATTGTGAGCATAAAATTGCCTTGCAATTGGAAACCTTTAATTATGCACTTTGAACATTCTAGCCAAAATTTTTTGTGACCTAAAAAAAATCATCATAGGTGGAAGGAAACATCTGCTGTGTTTTTCATGAGAGCTGTGGAATCCGATACACTTCATTTGCACGGTTATTGTACATGAATTGGGCACACTTACAAATTTTCCTGTCACTAAAGTTTCTACTCACAACATTCCACATAAGCAGAAATAAATGTTCACCTCTGTAAAATCCATGGGTTAAAGCCATCTAGAGAAGTTGGAAGCTAAATGTAGAAAAGCCATTGTACAGGCTCAATTGTTTTGCTTCTTGCTGTGTTAGAAGATAAATCTTGAGCACAAAATATATTTTGTTTTTAGGAAAGATTTGTTTACATGGTATGGTGCCAGTGATGCTCAGGTTTATTTGTACCATGGCTACAGATACCATGGGATTTTACCCACACTGTTAAGAACAATATATTTGAAGAAAATGAGCACATCCTAGCTGACAACTCTTCATTAAGATAAGCATGCATCAAATCTCATTCTTTGAAGAATCCTCTTGATGGAAGACAGTGTCGCGAGCCAGCGTTGCGTGACCATTGCAGATTTGTTGGCTGGTCTCTATGGGGAAGTTCATTTGCAGATCACCCAGCATAAGGTTTAATCTTGGAAAGAGGAAAAAAATGCTTTTTGAAAAACACTAGAGAAATTGGTGTTGTTAGGCTGGTCATAATTCATTGAAAGCACGAGGGGATCTGTATGAACCATGTTCTTTAAATTAATGGATAGTGAGAGGTCTTTCTTCACCCTTGTGAATCCTTGTAGAAGACATTTGCAGAGAAATTACTGGAGCTGCTCCCCCACGGGGAGATTAATGCTTTAATATGCAAAAGCGGACAACTCACAATTCCTTTTCTCAGTGGCATTCTGAGCTGCACAGCCTTACTACTTTATTTTCCCCTCAGAAACTTTTATGGAGTCAGAGACACTAATGCCAAGCCATATTCTTGGTTCTACACTTGAGGATTCTACTACATGGGACAACCAAGCAATTTGTGGCCTAGATCTGGTGGAAAAAACGTTTTTGTGAAGTATTGAGATTTCCCAGCTCATCCATTTGAATTTACCAGCATTAAAATTAGGCACTGGAAAACGGTGTTAGGGAAGGATGTATCCTTAGGTCCTTTTAACTCTTAGTTGTCCCCATCCTACCTTCTTTCCTGGTTGGCCTCCTGAATTCTCAGGGGTGGCTCTCTACATAGCCATCATTCTATATTTCGTGGGTCTTCACTTCTCCTCTGACTCCTTCCAATGAGCAATGAACATGCCTAAGATTTTCATATGTTAATAATAAGAACACCCTCTCTACTGCATATTCCACTGTAGCTACCTTCATTTTGCTTCCATGGGAGAGCAAGCATCTTGGAAGAGCTATTTAACATTTACCATCCTTCTCCATTTAATCATAGTCTGGACTCTACCCCAGTTCCAATGAAACTGCCTTTGCCATGGTCACTAAGATCTTTTGTGGCACAGTTCACAGGTAGCTCTCTCTCTTTTCCTTACCTAACCATTTGGCAGTATCAGCTTGTGTTAACTGTTCTGTTGAAAAAACTCATTTTTTCTTGATATTAAATTCTTTTCTTAAATTTAACATTTTAAAATATAAAATAGCTTATATAAAAATGTATATATAGGATGACCCCCAAAATGTAGTATACACACACTTTGAGTAATTGTAAAGGCACTGTTTATTAAAATATATTTTATTTTCCAAATTGAGTTGTCAGCTGTTAAAGTGTGTATACATTTTTTTGGGGGTGAAAACACCCTATATATATATAAATCTATATAGTGTCTGTATATTATGAAAATATATGGAACATGCTTGTGCCCCTGTCTCCCTACTCTATACCTCTCTTTGACTGGAATTGTACTAAATCCTTAGATTAGTTTGGGTAGGTATGACCTCTTAAATTGTTGATTATAATCTTTGTATCCATGAACATTCTCTCTCCTATTTCGTGTCTTTCAATACAGTTTAAACATTTGCTCTATAAATGTCCTCTCCATCCTGTGTTAATTTTATTTGGCACCTCAATTTTATTGTAGTTATTTAAAATGGTATCTCTTTTAACACTACATTTTCTTACTATTTGTTAACAGTGTATGGAAATATCGATTTGAGTGTATTGATCTTATAATCAGCCATTTCACTATACTATCTCATTCTAAAATTTTTGCCTGTAGCTTTTGCTGTTTTGTAAGTACACTTATTATAATTGAGAGTTTATTACTAGTAAATGCTCTTGGTTTCTATTTATTTCGAGCTGCCTTTATTTTGGATTTGCTATTGAATAATAGGGTTATGCAATTCCACGTTAACAGTTTTTCAGCCCTTTGAAGATATTGTTCCACAGTTTCTGGCTTTTACTGTTACTATTGAGAATTTTGCTGTCAGTTTAATAGCCATTTCTTTGTAGTGATCTATCTTTTCATTATGGTTAGGTAGGATAAAGGGTTACCATAGGGAAGAAGACAAAAACTCAGAAATAACAGCAGCATAGCTGTCAGGGAAGGACCGGTACTGGAAACTGGAAGACAGGAGGGTTATATAGAGCAATGACCTTCTGTGACCTTCTGACAAGAGATGCAGCCAGCCCTGGAGGCATCACAGAGAAGGAGCCAAGGTTATAATACCTACACTCACTTCCCCTCCTCTCTTTTTCTCCTGCCTGTGCTCTACATTGGTCACACCCCATAAGAAGCCAGGAGTCATGATATGATTCATATGGTGATAAATACAGGTCAGATAGAAATAGGGGAATGTGAGCATGGTGGGAAAGGGTGGTAAGACTGGATTTGGAGGGGCCAACAGAAGATAGTTAGCCCATTCTATTTAGTTTTCTCTTCAACTTTGTTTTGGTTATTTTGGATCATTATTGATCTTTTCTCAAATAAAATCCCATCTTTTATTTCTTTGGGCACTCATGCATTGTTATTTATTGTATCTGTTGGATCTGATATCTTAAGTCTTGAGGTTCTACAGTTTTTGGTGTTTCTGCTGACCCTTGCCATGATGGCTTGTTTCCTTGGGTTTATGTTCACTTGTTAATATTAGAAAATTTTTTGGCTAAAATTAATCTGTGCGATTTTGAAGGGACCTGAGTTGATGATCCTTTTCTTCAAAGAAAATTTGCATTTCTTTCTGCAAGATACCATGGCCCTGCATGGCCTTCTCTGTGTGGGGAGTGTCATTTAAACTTAGCCCTGTGTGAAAGAATAACTGTCCATGCAGTTTTTCAGAAAAGGCTTTCATCCCCACTTGTCCCCCTCTCCCCCATCCTGCTTTCAGAGCCATGATGGAGGCAGACAGATTTCCTCGTGTGTTCCCATTGTTGATGTGTAGAAGTGTTTCTGCTTTGCCTTTCACAAACAGTACTGCCCTTGAGCAGTTCTGTGTGCAGCTCAGGCTCAGCCTTCTCTGGTTCACAGGTCCAAGGCTTTCTTTGAACACCTATTCTCTCATATGGGACCTTGGTTTCCTCAAGGTCTAGATTCCTGGTATTACCATTTATCCTACACTGTCTTGATTTATTGTTCATTTTAATTTCCATTGAGGGATTTTTAATTTCTTGTGGACTCAGCATTGTAACATAGATTGCAACTGATCTGAAATCTAGGACTTTGGTATGAAAGTGGTACACTAGTTCTCCTGCTTGTCACTTCGTGTCTTGCCTTGTCATCCTTTTCAGTGTCATTTCCCTACCCATCCTTTAAAGTTTCAGGTCGTGCAGAGTTCTGTCCAATTCCCTCTTCCTGTATGAACTTATACTTAAAAATTAATTATTACTTTAATTCACCACCTGTTGTAATCTCTGTATGGGCAGGGATTGTGTTAGTATTTTCACCAACATCTCCTTAGTGTTGAGCAAAATATCAAGCACATGACAAGTGTTCAGTTCATATTTGTTGAATGAATGAGTGATTGGAAGACCTGTTAATGTGTCTCAATAGAGAATGGTTAGTTTGTTGTATTCCTGGGGGTGAGGTTGAAACAGTAATGGTACATATTGGATAAATCAGTTTCTTGAAGTTGCACTTCTCTTCAGGAAATACATCTGTGCCTTTGGATTTGTCTCTACTTCATGCTTCAGGCATTGCTAAGTATTTTTTACCCCGCCCTTAGAAATATGTATTTCTGTAATGTATGTGAACATGCAGAATTCTGAACAGCTTCAGTTGGTAATGGGATTTTTCAGTCTGCTGAGGGGAATGTTATTGCATCTCTCCTGGTGAATAGTAACAAATTATTATTGGCGTTTTTTCCAGTTAGTATGAGGACCTTCTAGTTCGCGTGTGACTTTATTAAATTTGATGGTTGAGCTTCAAGACTTAGCTTCAAGTAGAGCAGATAAAATGAAATTAACGTCTGCTAATATTCAGGGCATGCATCTCCTGAATGTACAGGGAAGCACTTTAGGTGCAGAGGGGTAGAGAGAGGACTGGGATGAAATCCATCTTCATTAACATTGCCCAGCTCTTATGCTAACAGCAAGGGACTGGCTCATGTGTAGAAGATTCTTTTCCCCAAGAACAGTATGGAGCGGTATAGAAGCAAACCAGAGACTGACTCTCAAAATAAAGAACTTCTGGCTTTCCCAAACACGGGATGACTGGCTTTGAAAGCAGGTGACTCTTAGGAGCAGTTAGGCAGGGCCTGATCTGTGTTTCTGAGTGAGTCTTGGAAACAATGGTGGGAAGATGACTTTGGGAGCAATAGATACTACAGGAAGTCACCAACAGGCCTGTGGACAGAGGTGCCACTGCAAATTTCAGCAGCTACAAAGGAAAAGCTATTTCAAAACAGTGACAAGCTTCCAAGAGCTTTTAAAGATGAAAATGGTCATTGTACTTTATCTTGGCTATTTTAGGGAGCTTGCTGGGTCATTCATTTTCCCTGTACGTCAGAAGCTGGAGAGTTGAATTTGTGAAGACCAGAGTGGTGAGAGATCTTGTCAAAGTGAATAGGAACACAAGCTCAGCTGTCTGCGGGTGTCCACAGAGAAACAATAGTTGAAAAGAACAGTATTATAGATGAGGACACTTGCAACGAAAATATCAGAGAGGCAGTGCCTGTGTGTGTGTGGGGGGGGAGAGAGATTGTGATGAGAGTGGAGAAAGTTTTCTGTTTGTTTTGCTTGTCTGCGGTTGAGTTTAAGGAAAACAATTTAGCACGGGAGAATGAACGAGGGCCTGGGGCCGTGCCCACTGTGACTAGAGATTCGGGGAAAGCTGGCAAAATATCCAGGAGCAGACCTAAAGCACAGCAGCTTCTCAGTAAAGTGCTGGAACTGATGCTATTAATCCTTTTGTGGCATTGTCCTGAAATATGAAAATATTCAGAACGAAGACCTTGTTTTATGAAATTTAAGGGTATATAAACCTCATTCTCCCACACAGCCAAATATGTTAACGAACATAATTACACCAACTGAAGCTTAGGGAAAGGATTTATTATCTTTAAATTTGGGCTTTGAGACCTGGAAAAAGGAAGATGTGGTTGTTGTTTCCAATGTGTACGTCTGTTTCACAGGTGAGTTTGTTAATCTTCTCTCAAACGGCTTGCATTGAAATTATATTTGAGCCTATCAAAGGAAAGTGAGTCAAATAATCAAATTAAAAAGAAATTAAGCATCTAGAACAGGGTACTCAAACAATGAAACATGAAAAGGGCTTTTATTTTCCACATATGCAGAAATAAGAAACTGGACAAAGGGTCACTGAAATTCCTTCTAACTTGAGTGTTACTGGGACATGGCTCTGAGAACCTGCAGCTTGCAATTCCCCCTCTTTCTTCATCGCTGTGCCCTACGCTACAGCCTGCAGCCCAACAAGACAACTTGATTTTCCCCACATGAACTCTCCTTGCTTGTTCATCTTTTTCCTCTTCAGAGCATGCTTCTTTTCCAGTTTTGTCTCTCAAAATTCTACCCAGGCTGCAAGGTCCAACCCAGGTCCTATGCCACTCACTCTTCTACAATGCCTCCCCCAGGTCCCTAGCTGAATGAGTCAGTGCACCAGAGCAGTGTGGTTCTGCTCTAACGCTTTCCACCTGCTTCTTTGTATTATGTTTGTTTACATGCTCATTCTTCATATCTCTACAGGATTGTCAACTTCTTGAGGTCAGGACTTCTACTGCGACAGTCCCAGTAATATATAGTGCCGTGCTTTGCACATAGCAGGCACTTCCAACTTACACATTGAATTGGGAATGTTTGGTAAAGAAAACAACTTGCTAGTAGATTAAAGCTAGCCAGATAAAGTGACAGTAAAATACTAAATTTATGGACTATATTTAGTTAAAATAATCAAATTATATTATCTAGAGTCTAAAACATGAGACTGGAAGTTTTTTTGGACATCACTACTTCTAAATGTCAAGTTAGATCATCAGTCCTGACATTAAAGTCATTCTCGCAACCACATCTCCCCTGCCCCTCTCCACCCCGTGGAAAAGTCCTCAGGCTTCAAGAAGTCAAAAGGAAGAAAACAACCTGTTATATTCACAAAATGTAAGTGACTTGTCCTTTAAGATATATCAAAAAGAACACCTACTAGAAAAAGTCTGACATATGCTTTATTTATCTCATCAAAGAGATTAGCATACAAATCCAAGGTTGTAGTTGTCCTTATCATCCAAAGTGGCCGCTGCCATTTTTTTTTTTTTTTACCCCTGCAGTGTATTTCCTGGCTCTAAGTTCTCTGGTGCTAAAATGGAAATGACCACTTAAAAAGTCCTCCACACCGTGTCAAGAAACGTATCTCCAAACCCAAGGACAAAGGTTTTTTGTCATTTACACCATTTTAAGGAAAGGATGCTCTGCATTTAATTTTTTTTTTTTTGTATAAAGTGGAATAAAATATTGAGGTGACCAAGCATTCTCTTTGAGAGGGAGGTACTGAAGACCTGAATCTGAATGAAGGGCCGGGCTGAGGAAAAGGAGCGAAGGGTGAGATTGCTGTGACAGCTCCTGCTGAAGAAAGGCACTCTTCTGACATTCTGGAGAGAAAGTGTTTGGATTGTGCCTTTGGAGGGGATAACTCATACCAGAAGAGCCATAACTTTTGGGGTTGGAGTTATCGTTAATTTCAGATTTCAAAGTTATCACTTAATTGTGTGGGTGCAAGAAAACACTTAGCAATAGCAACTAGCTATCCTTGGCCTGTTCTGGAATTTTAAAGCCTGGCGGGTGTAGAGGAGGACAGGGTGAGTTAGGAAAAGAGCAGGCACTGACTGCCTCTCCCTGGTGCAGCCTTTGCTTTCTGGATGGAGATGCAGGATAGGGGAACAGCTTTCACACAAAGCTCCATTAGTCTAACAGCCCGCCCATCGAGTCCTTTGTGAATTGGTGTTGGAAGTGAAGGTCGTTTGAAAGAGAAAAATATTTGGCGATTTATATAACCTGTGAACTATAATAAAGCACTTTAATGAAAAAGTTATCTTTATCATTTAAGATTATTGAGGTAGAAATTCAGTCTGTTTTTTAGAAAAACCTCCATATTAAAATTGTGTCATTCTGTTTTCTTTGATGGATTGTTTTGGGAGTAGATAGATGCTATCAGAGTCTTGTAGAATAATCTTAATTACTTTTTGTTTGTTAGAAGAAACCCTACACTTTCAGGAGAGGTGTCCATATCCTGCAGAAGAAAAACAGAGGGGCAATACCCTGACTGTCGTGTGCTACCAAAGAAAGTTTCCTCCAGAGCTCTCATTCATTACTTGGGGGAAATATTTTGAGCAGCTGTGAGATATCAGCAGCCTTTAACTAAGAGAATGCTTGACATTTTGTAGTGAAAATAAATTGCTCTTAGTCCCGCCACCAAATACTTCTGATTTGTGCCTTCTGTGCTAGCGCAGGATTGTACTTCCTGCTACACAGGTTTGGGTGGCCAGGTGACTAATTCCAACCAGTGGCTCATGAGTAAAAATGGCATTTGTGTCACTTCTTTAGCTGAGCATTTAAGCTGCCGGTGTGGCATCTTCCAGAGCTCTCTCTTTTTCCTTTGCTCTGATCATAGATATCTTTTCATATGGTGGCTGCTCTGTCAGCCCAAATCCAGTATTAGGAGATGTGGAGCAGGTCTCCAAAACATGCTGAACAGGTGAGTGAATGAGAAAGAAACCCTTGTAAGATGACAGGAAGATTTTGGAATTCCAAATCACAGGACCGTGTTAGGAAACTGTAAAAGAAAAAGAAAAAAATGAAAAATGCTGCCGTAAACACAGGGTGCTTATCTATATATATAAAAGCCTACATAACTGTCCAACAGTCTGACCAGTAAGTATGACACACAATGAACACCAGGGGGCAGATGCTCTGACTGGTAGCTGTGACATACACTGATCACTAGGGGGCAGACGCTCAACATGGGAGCTGCCGAGCTGCAGTGACCCAGAACCAGAGAGGAGGGAGCCTGATTCCAGGGTGTGTCACCTGAGAACTGCCATCTCGCAATCTGGGAACCCTTAGGGAATGTCAGAGCCGGTTTCAGCCCAATCCCCACAGGCCAGGCTGAGGGACCCACCTACTGGAGGGATCCCACTCACTCTACAGACACTGCCCCAAGGTGTAGCCGACTGGGAAGGGACAAGGGAGGTTGGCTCCAAGGTGTGTCTGTCTTGCCCAGTCCTGCCAGCCATTTTCTAATTAATTACCTTGCAGTGTGCATGAATCCATGCATCAGAGCACTAGTATCTTTATAAATAAACTAGAGGCCTTGTGCATGAAATTTGTGCAAGAGGGAGTCCTTCAGCCTGGCCTGCATCCTCTCCAATCCAGGATCCCTCTTGCAATCTGGGACTGCTGGCTCCTAACTGCTCACCTGCCTGCCTGTCTGATCTCCCTAAACACTCAGCCTGCCGTCCTGTTCACCCCTAACCATTCTGCCTGCCTGCCTCATTGCCCCTAACTGCCTCTGCCTCAGCCCCTGCCACCATGGCTTTGTCTGGAAGACATCTGGTCTATCCAGTCTAATTAGCATATTACTCTTTTATTAGTATAGATGTTTTCATGATTTCTGGGTTATATGATAGAAGGAGATTTGACTTTGGGTAGTGAGCACACAAAGCAATACATAGATGATGTATTATAGAATTGTACATTTGAAACTTAATGCAATATTATTAACCAATGTCACCTCAATAAATTTAATACAATTTAATAAAAAAAGATGTGCCCGGCCAGTGTGGCCCAGTGGTTGAGCATTGACTCATGAACCCGGAAGCCAGGGTTGGATTCCCAGCCAGAGTACATGACCAAATTGCTGGCTCAATCCCCACTGTGGGGCATGTGGGAGGTAGCCAATCTATGATTCTCTCATCATTTTATGTTTCTATCTTTCCCTCTCCCTTCCTCTGTCTAAAATCAGTCAAAATATGTTGATATCAAAATGTTTAAAAAGATAGGATGTCCAGCTCTGCTGGTATTTTTTTTTCGAAGGGACCCGAGTCAGGTTAATCATGTCCTGAAGGACACTGTAACAGCTCTGGGCTGCATGTCCTCTGAGGCATAGAGTCTAAGCCATATTTCCTCATCTATAAAATGGGAGTGATTATTCAGCACTTACTCCTGAAGTTGTTGTGATGAAATGAAATGCTGTACTTAAAGTGCCTCACACGCTGCCACATAAGAAACATGCCACGAGCTTTAGTTTTTATTGTTTTCCATTATTCCAGCTGCTAGGAATGTTGAAGTCTGCTGGTCAAACTTCCCAGTCAATCGAGGAATCACTTTTACAGTATCTCTGATGCGTTGTTACCCTGCTTTGAGTTGAAGTCTCCAGTGACAGGGAACCCCTTCCTCCTGTGGCAGGCAGGAGTTCTTCCATATGTGGGAATAAAGTCTGCCATCCCACAGCTTCCACCTATTGGTTCTCATCCTGGCCTTTATGGGCACTCAGAGCAAAATCGCATTATCATCCTTTCAGAGGACAGTGCCAGTTTCTTCAGCCAATGTTTAGGTTGTAAGACTTCCGATGTCTTCACTTCTTCATGTTTCAGGGACCCATGGGCCCATTCATACTGTGTGTCTAGATCTAAACACAGGACTGCTGAACCAGTAATACTGTGTTACATAACAGTCGAGCTGGTGTTTAGTGATTGCTCACTACTTGCCAGGCTCTGTCCTCTTCAAAATTCTATGAGGTAAATTTTCATTATTCCCATTTTATGTTTCAGAAACTAAGAAAATCTCAGAGGGAAGGCAGGGGAGGGTGAATGGGTGGGAAGAGATCAACCAAAGAACTTGGATGCTTACCCCATGGACACAGACAATAGGATGGTGATGGTCTGGGGCTGGGGGCAGGGGCAGGTTAGAAGGGATCAATGAAGGAAAAAGGTGACATATGTAATATTTCCAACAATAAAGATTTAATTAGAAGAAAAAATAAATTAAGAAGTAAAAATGTATCATTCTACCTGTTTGTTGAATCCATAGGAAAATATCTATCTATCTATCTATATAAAAGGCTTAGTGTCTATCCTTCTGACCAGTAGCTATGATGCACACTGACCACCAGGGGGAAGACACTCAATGCAGGAGCCATGATGCTCACTGGTCATTAAAAAAATAAACAGCATCACGGACCTGGCACTGACAAACCAACGCTTGGCTTCTTCCAAGTGGGACACAGGCCCCACCACCACCCTGGAGTAACAGCCCATCAATCACAGCCAACACTGCCAAGACCCATGGTGCAAAATGTAGCCCACAGTCCAGCCTGTGGGTGCCAGGTAATGGTGTCACGTCCGTGGTGCCATTTATTTTTAAATGGCCAGTGCGCATCATGGCAGCTTCTGCATTGAGCATCTGCCCCCTGGTGTTCAGTGCATGTCATAGCTACCAGTTGGACAGACACAGCCTTTATATATATATATATGTATGCATATAATTTTGCTTGTGTTAATAATAAAATAGAAATTCTCCTACTTATTCCATATACTTTTATTTGCATAAATACTCTGAGAGCAAATTTTTCCTTTCTTTTTGAATATATCTCTATAATGCAGGAAATGTGTGTTCTTATCAGGTTTATTAGTAACTTGTTGGATTATATTAAGGAACAAAGAAAGAATATTATGCTCCAAAAAAATGTATAGCTACACTGTGGTGTCATTTTAATTAAGGCAGTGTGTATTTTTAATAAAATGTGTGAAAATAGAAAATTGACTGAAATATAAATCTAACTGTTCCATGAGAAAGTAGTTTATAAATCTAATATATAAATGCACTCAAGAGAATTTAGGTTCATGAGAATGTAATAAAAACTATATCTTCATTGAAGTTTTCATAATATTATTGCTAAAAAGTGAGAACTAAAAGTAAAAAAAAAGCAATTGACCAAGTTCTCAAGAGATGTTATAATTCATAAGAGAAATAACTGACCAGACAGGACCAAGCCTGCATATTGTGAAGATAATTCACACAGTTTGCTAATAAAATGCGGGAGACAGATTAAATTCTTAACTGATGTTAACCCATAGAAAGTTATAATAGAAACCATGAGATAGAGTCCTCTTAAAATCCAGCAACTACACAGAACCAACTTCATAAAACAAAACATTGAAATTAGACTAGTACTTTCTTTAAGCTTCAGAGTCAACTCCTCTACATTAACAGGTTAAAAACAGATAGACAAACAAAAGCAAACCAGCCAACTCTAGGTGCAGAAAAGGGGCAAAAGGAAAAGGTGTTATGGTCCATTGCAGCATTCATTTGCATCAAGCATTTCCTCCCAGTTACTGGCACAGCAGGGATGGCAATGAACTTGTCAAACGAAATAGGAAATGTTCTCCTGCATTCAATATCTTTGTAGTTCTATAAATTTAGAACCCGTTAAATTCAAGTGGCCTTAACATGAGGTAGGATTTATTCTAATTTAATCTCACTAAAGCCATCCTGATTTTGGAATTTAGGTCAATAGGCTAACCTGTATATAGATTATTTTATGGTGGGTTTTTAAGAATAGACTCTGAGACGGAGATTCAGGTGCCATAGTTATGGAGGGGATGCTCTTCAGGGAGAGGCTGGACAGGAGAGCTGATGCAGGCTAGGGAGGGAAGAAGAACAGAGCAAGGATATGGCTTTAGGTAAATTCTAGTCTTGGGTAGATGTACATTCGTTGTAGGGGTGAAAGGAGGGACTAGGGAGGCATAAACCACACTGTAAACCACATTACACCTTGTCACCCAAGGGTGTTAGTTGCTGGCTGTGGGCTGTGTGTGTATATTAGTGTGTATGTGTGTGTTTGTGTGAGTGTGTGTACATGCTTGTTCAGGGTATGTGTGTGGAGGGAAGGGGGCAGGTGATAAGATGGCCCCTGCCTACATTGGCCCAGTCAATGTGAATCTGGACAGGGAATCAACATAGCCTCTTCCCATGTATCTCTGAATTATACTTAAACCAACTTTAAGGTCGTCAGGAATACCTTCTCTGTCTACCTTGCTAGAGGGAGAAAGAATGCAGATGGAATATGTGGCCTAGAAATTATACTGGTGCTTCAGCCAGAATGGAAGATAGCCGTAGATTTAGAGAAAGTGGGTAAATGTCTTCATTAGAATTCTAGAGACTCATCTGGAATTTTCTAGTTGCCATTCTAAGACATTTCACTTCGTGTATGTGCTTGCGTTTTTTCCGTGTTGCTCGGAGAGTGACTTGGATGCCAACCAGACCCTGAGTTCTGCAGTCAGTGGGGTTCAAGCCTTTACAAGTTGGTTTGAAGGAAATGGATCAAACATCTTGGCACATTTCCCCAGGCCATGTGATGTCTACCAGAGCCCTGGATGCAGGCTTTTTACTGTTTGAAAGTGAAGTTGTTTATTGCTAAATCTGCTCACTTTCACCTTGTACTCCCTTCTCAATCCTGGATCTTCTACTCCAAAGCACTTGAGTCCAGGAAGGCTAGGAACATGAGTGTTACTTTTTTTTTCTAGAATAACTACCTCAAGGTAATCCCAGGAAGCAGCGCCAAACTGAGATTTGTTCATTCCTCATTAAAGATTCATCGATGAGCCTGTGAGAGCCAGGTACTTCGGGGGCTGGGTAGGGGACAATGAGCCAAACCAGCAAAGTCCCTGTCCCCAAAGACCAAAAATTCACAAGCAAATATAACAGTATTATCAGTGGGAGAGATACAATGTAGATAGAAATAAAACTGGATGAAGAGTTCAGGAGTGCTGGGTGGTTGCTTTTCTGTTTAGACTAGTGAGGTGGGGGGCTCCCTAATATAGGAACAATTGGGCAAAGACCAGCAGAGCCACAGGGGAGGGGGATGGAAGGATACCTAGTATCTAGCAGGCCCTCCTGAGTGTGGGAGGCACCCTCTGGAGAGTAACTTTTGATACTCATCCTCTGGAGAGTATGCAGACTGCCTGGCTGGGGCTGGAAGATGCCTAGGAACTTACCTAGCCACAGAATCCTTTCATATTGATTTACTGATTTTTATTTGTATACTAGTGGCCTGGTGCACAAAATTCATGCACAGGGTTATGTGTCCCTCAGCCCGGCCTCCACCCTCTCCAATCTGGGACTCCTCGGAAGATGTCAGACTGCTGATTTAGGTCTGATCCCACTGGCAATCTAACATATCTCTTGCAATCTGTGACCACTGGCTCCTAACTGCTCACCTGCCTGCCTGATCACCCCTAATCACTCTGCCTGCTGGCCTGATTGTCTCCAACTGTGCCCTCATTGCAGCTTGATCACCCCTAAATGCCCCCTGCCAGCCTGATCACCCCCAACTTCCCTCCCCTGCTGGCCTGATCACCCCCAACTGGTCCTCCCCTGCTGGCCTGCTTGCCCCTAACAGCCCCCCCCAGCCTGCTTGCCCTCAGCTGCCCCCCCCCACCAGCCTGCTTGCCCCAACTGCCCCCCACTCACTGGCTTGCTCACCCTCAACTGCCCCCCCTTACCAGCCTGCTTGCCCCAACTGCCCCCCTGTGCCAGCCTGCTTACCCCCAACTGCCACCCCTTCCCCCAATTGGGCTACTCATGCCCAACTGTCCCCCTCTGCCAGGCTGCTCACCCCTAACTGCTTTCTTCTGCCAGCCTGCTTGCCCCCAACTGTCCCCCGCCACTGGGCTGCTCACCCCCAACTTCTCCCCTCTTCCAGCCTGCTCGCCCCCAACTGCTCCCT
>JAAGEH010000293.1:24129071-24243291 GCA_011751065.1 Lasiurus cinereus | reverse complement strand
TTCTTTTATTAATGTGTTACATGTATACATATCTTCCCATTGCCCCCACCCCCTTTCCAGGCATACCCTAACCTCCAATGTCTTGTGTTCATTGGTTATGCTTATATGCATGCATCCAAGTCCCTTGGTTGATCTCTTATCTACTCTACCTCTCCTTAACTTTCCTGCTGTAATTTGACAGTCTGTTTGATGCTTTACTGTCTCTGTATCTATCTTTTTGTTCATCAGTTTATAATGCTCTTTATTATCCACAAATGAGTGAGATCAGGTGGTGTCAGGCTGGCTTCTTTCATTCAGCGATAAGCACTTAAGGTGTTTCTAGCAGTTTATGCTCCAGCAGCTTTTGCTTCAGGTAAGCTGTCCTTGGCTGTGATTCTCTGAATTTGCCTGACCTTACAGATTTGGGGTTGACAGTTTGCCTTGCAACCTCAATTCTCTCATTAGTTTAAGAATAGTTGTTGATTTTTAGCTTTTAAAACTTTTTTCTTGCTGTAAGCATTGGAATCATGACTTCTAAGCTCTTTAGATATGGGAGCTAAAACCATAGTTTCTGGCATTTTTCTTAGCCTTAAAATCTTGAAATTTTTTTATTAGAAAGCAATTTATCTTTTATTCTTTATAGTCCAATGATGTACCTTTATGATCTCTCATTCCTCTCATCTCATTCTACAGTGAATATTTGCCACCCAGACCTCATGCTTCAGGTGCTGAATTTACCTCAGTCACTGGTAACAAAGTGGTAGGGAAGATTGTGAGAAAGCCTGTAATATGCTTCATGGAGCATTTTCACATTTTCTATTCTATCTAATGCATATTTTCTATCATTTTAATGTTTTACAGAGTGTACAGAGGTTTCTAAATGTCTGTTTATCACAATCCTAATGTAGCAAAATGTGATGTTTAAAAAATGAATTTTGCACAATGGATGCATAAAAATGAATCTTGAGGACTAAAAACTGAGAAGAAGGGAAAGGAAGCCAGGCCAATAAAAATGGTCTATGCATGGTGCTTCAGTCTTCCCTCTAACACTAATATTACTAATATGGAAGATATCCAACTTAATTTAAAATAACATTGCTTTATAAAAGGTTAAAAAGCAAAAAGTAGAAATATGTCATTATAGCTGGCACCGACTAACAAGCAAAGTATGGCCTTTCTTTAGTAATTCTTTTAAGGGCAGTAGTTAAATTCTTATTGTTAATGCTTATTTTCTCATGCAAAGTCCCTTTCCATGAGGTTTTCTTTTATTGTTACATGTGTTGTGTTTAAGATTGTAATGCCAATGGTCTACACCTTAAATGAAGACTTAACATCCTAATTTATAAAGATTCATTTTCATTGATTCTATAGATTCTTTTTCCCTTGCAAAATCTTCCATCCAATCTGATTTTTCTCTCTTTGTTTTGCTTTGTACTTCTCAAATTTTATTAAATTCTAACTCTAACTGGGAAATGCTTATCTAATCTAACCATAACCACCCACTTCATATTTGCATCTTATTTATGCCAATGACTGGCCTGGGTGTTTCTGGTGGCATGAAAATCACTTTCTTATAAGATGACCCATTCCACATTGAACAACACTGGTGGTAAGGAGGTTTCTGCACATAATGATGGAAAGGGGTTGCCTCCTGTTCCTAGCTACACAGAGTGGGGGTCTATTCATAGCAGGACAACCAGTAGGGAGGAGATCAAGCCTATTTGTGAGAATAGGATCAACAGTAGGAAGGTGACTCATCAGCACAGGGAAACTTCTGAGGGACAGGCAGAGTGCAAGTTGTTTTTTTTAAAAATGTACTATTTTCATTGATTTTAGAGAGAGAGAGAAAGGGAGAGGGATAGGGAGAAACATCAATTATCTCCCTCATGCATCCTGACCAGAGATCGAACCCTCAGCCTGGGTATGTGTCCTGATTGGAATTGAACCAGTAACCTTTTGCTGCATAGGATGATGCTCAACCAATTGAGCAACAATGGCCATGATGCAAGTTATTTCTTTCATAAGAGGAGGGAGAAGTACCCACCTACTCGTCCCTGTAGGATAAATCTCTAGATGAGCAACCTCACTCTCCTTCTGCTTCCCTAACAACCCCTCCTATACCAACACTCAGTCCCACCACTGTCTTGTTGAAATCTGTCAAGTTTTAAGAGTGTCTCACATGCACATAAAGAACCACAGCAATGCTACCATGCATTTTTTTTAAAGCACTTCTTAGCTCACAAATTCAGTGAGTATTATGAGATTGATTTCTATGGTCTTCAGATAAATGAACTCATAGGCACTATCTATATTCTCATTAATTTTATATTTGCAACCAAAAAAGAAACCATCGCACAGCTTCTGACACCTTTATGAGAAGTACATTAAGATCAGATTCAGTCTAGACAGAATCGAATTTTGGTTTAAACTGAAAATTGTTTTTCTAGGGTATATTAATGCCTTAATTCTTAGTGCCAAATTTATGTGTTCTCAGCATGTATCAAGTCAAATGTCACTTTGCTTTTCTGTCCTATCTCCATCACATTTTGTGTTTTGAATATGTCCTATTGATTTTAACCTGAACATTTATTTGACCCTACCTCTGTCTCTTAATCCCTCTGATATTCAACCTTGGTTGAAACTGTGATTACCACTCTTCTGGAATTTTATTGAAGGTTAGAGTGGATAAAGCCTACTGCATTTTATCATATGTGAAGATGCAAATACTTAGCTTTGTGGAATTGACATTAATAAGCTGTGGAAATAATGTTCACTTTAAAGAAAAGATGTAATTCTCTCTGAATTGAACCTGAACTTATTTAAGCTGTCATTGAGTTGCCAGAAATTGCCCTGTTCTTTCTCTCTCTGCTGTGAATATGAAAGTAATGAGGTTTACTTAATAAATAGGATCTCATTTCTCTAAGGAGTACTGCGAGCTGTGGACACTTGCTGCAGGCTTTGCTTCCAGCTCAACTCCCCGGGGTCTACTTTTTTGTTTTACTCTTCTTTGTGCTGTCTGTCCTTGGGACTTGACATCAACACGTGGTTTTCATGGTGTTCTAACTTTCTTTTTATCTTTTATAATTGCTTTCTTTCCTTATTTTCCTTTTTTTGTTGTTCATTTTTATCTCAGAACAGTCAAAATCTACTTTTCTGTTATTTGAAAGTCAAAGATAACCTCCTGATCTCTTAGATGGAACATGGGCCTACCTCTCATGATTGCTGCTATAACTTTTTTTTTTAATTTAATAAGTTTTTATTGTTCAGATTATTACAATTGTCCCTCTCTCCCGCGCCCCCATAGTTCCCCTCCACCTGGTGCCCACCCTTTCCCTTTGCCCTTATGGCTTCCCACTGTCCTCAGGTGTACGATTTTTGCCCAGTCTTTTCCCACACCTCCCATACTCCTTTCCCCCTGAGAATTATCAGTCCACTCCCTTTCTATGCCCCTGATTCTATTATATTCACCAGTTTATTCTGATCATCAGATTTTTTTATTCACTTTATTTTTAGATTCATTTGTTGATAGACATGTATTTGTTATTAATAATTTTTATCTTTACCTTTTTCTTCTTCCTCTTCTTAAAGAGTATCTTTCAGCATTTCATATAATCCTGGTTTGGTGGTGATGAACTCCTTTAGCTTTTTCTTGCCTGTGAAGCTCTTTATCTGACCTTCAATTCTGAATAATAGCTTTGCTGGGTAGAGTAATCCTGGTGGTAGGTTCTTGCTCTTCATCACTTTGAATATTTCTTGCTAATCCCATCTGGCCTGCATAGTTTCTGTTGAGAAATCAGCTCACAGCCCTATGGGTGCTCCCTTGTAGGTAATTAACTGTTTTTCTCTTGCTGATTTTAATATTCTCTCTTTGTCTTTTGCTCTTGGCATTTTAATTATGATGTGTCTTGGTGTGGTCCTCTTGGATTCCTTTTGTTTGGGGTTCTGTGTGCTTCCTGGACTTGTAAGTCTATTTCTTTCACCAGGTGGGGGAAGTTTTCAGTCATTATTTCTTCAAATAGATTTTCGATATCTTACTCTCTCTCTTCTTCTGGTACCCCCCATGATTCAGATGTTGGTACGTTTGAGTTGTCCTGGAGGCTCCTTACACTATCTTCAAATTTTGGGGTTCTTTTTTATTTTTGCTTTTCTGATTGAGTGTTTTCTGCTTCTTTGTATTTCAAATTTTTGACTTGATTCTTGCCTTCCTCTAGTCTGCTGTTAGTTCTCTCTAATATTTTTTATTTCAGTCGGTGTATGTTTAATTTTTGGTTGTTCCTTTTTTATATCCCCAAGGGTCTCATTAAATTTATCGGCCTTTTCTAAGAAATTCTTGCAAAACCTTATAACAATTGTTTTGAACTCTATATCCAGTTGTTTGCTTTCATCCATTTTTTTCTTTTATGATCAGTTTCTTTGTCTTTGCATTTTCGCTGCTTCCCTGAGTTGGTAGAGTAGCTTTGTGTGCTATGTGTCCTATAGGGCTCAGTGGCTCAGCCTCCCCCATTACCTGAGGTGGACACTCTTTTGGACTGTATGCACAGCTTTGTTGTAGTTAAGTCTTGATTATTGTTGGTATCACTGGGAGGAATTGACCTCCAGGCCTACTGGTTGTGAAGATCAGCTGTGTCTACACTGGGAGAACTTCTGTGCTGGAGACTCCCTTATGACAAAAGACTTGCAAAATTGCAAAAGCCTCTGTGCTCAGCTTGGATGGGGCAGAGTCTCAGGGAAGAGCAGACAGCCTTGGTTCCCCATCAGCCCTGCTCTATGAGGTCCCTGGGTCTAAGTGTCCCTTGGTAATTACTGCAAGAACCCTTGAGAGAAAGCCGCCCTCAAGTTTCACCCATGCCAGACAGTCCAGTTTCTCCCCAAATGAGTCTGGGTTCCCAGAAACTCGCCCGGAACTGGGGTTCAGAGCAGTTGGGAGCTTCCATTTTCCTCCTGCTTTAGAAAGCCAGTCACGTACTCAACTGCCCATGCACTCAGCACTCAGTTCTCTCTGCATGTGCACATCTCTGGACCTCTGCCTTCACCAGCTCCCCTGAGTCTCAGTGTGCTTTCTCTTTTCCTGACAGAACAGATTCCCCCCAAATGGGTTTGGGTTCCCAGAGTCTTGCCTGGGACTGGAGTTCAGTGCAGTCGAGAGCTTCCATCTCCCTCTCGCTTGAGGAAGCCAGCCACATACTCAGCCAACCATGCACTCAACTGCCCGTCTTCTCTGCATGCGCATCTATGTACCTCAGCTTTTTGCAGCTCCTCTGAGTCTCAATGTGCTTTCTTCTTTTTTTCTAGTTGTAGAATTTCCACTCGGCCAGGGATGACACACCTATATTGAGCTCAGTGTTCTCTATTAGTACAAAATAATAATAATAAATAATAAAAATAATATCTGGGAAACAAATTTATAAGAATAGAAAGAAAGAAAGAAATTCTGTTAGAATAATGAACATATATTACTAAGGCATCATTTTCTTTTTTTCATAATTTTTGGTTAGTACTGTTGATGGTTTTCAATGCTATAGATTCATGAAGACCCTCAAATAAGGTGGAGTTTGTATTCCAAAATTTTATAAATGACTTACAGAATTAAAACACAGTTACCAAGGTTTAGGGTGCCAGGTTAGCCCAAAAAATGTCATCCAGCACATTATGATAAATCTAAGTTATAATTTTAATAATTTCAGTACTTACAACTGGCATTTATAAAATTGTCTCAGAAAAATAATTCTGAATTTAATCTTAAGATGCTAGGAACATTTGGCTGTGATTTTGTTAGTGACCAAGTTGGAGTGGGCTCTTGCAGTGGTCACCTGGAAATTAGGAGCATATTAACTCTACTTAAACATATAGGAAGTTATGTATCCTGTTTACATAAAGTAAGTTGGTAATTCAGTTTACTTCTCCAAGGCTGCATTGGTTCTTGTACTCATGGGAGTGGGCAAGTGTGAATGTTCTGAATGTATAACCATCAGCCCTTTTAATGTATGCATGAATAGATCTCTGACCCAATATTAAAAGTAATGCCTGAATGATGGAGAGGTTAGGGAGCAGCAATTTGTAAAAAGCTATAGATGCATAAAAATTATATAGAAAACAAGCATAACCCTGTTTACTCTTAGAAGGCAAACTGTCTGGAAATCTTTCCTAAAATAATAAATCCAAACCAAGTAATGGTAATGAGTTGTATACTTGCCTTATCAGAATCACCAGAGAGTCTTTTTCTATCTATCTATCTGCTTGAATTCGTATAATTTTTCCTTCTGACTCCAACACTTACCGAGCTGAGAACCTGCATTGTGATATCTCTGATCCCAGGCAGAGTGCGCCATATTGAATAACAGATGGTAGTATGCTTGCTTAAATAGTGGCTTATAAGATTATGGTAATAAAATGACAAACATATATTTTTGCAAATGTTGAGATGTTTTCAAATTTGTGCTGTAATTCTTTATATAATTTACCAATTTAAAAAATAATAGTGCAGGAAGAAAGATCTGAAAACAAGTTTTCTAAAGAAATCATCATCTTTTGGTTTTACCTGTGATAAGTGTGTCTTAGGACAACTGAAGTTCCTATATTATCTGTGTTTGGAAAAATAAAAGGATAACAAAAGATGTGTGTGTTTGAGGCTGATGTTTCAATAATAAGCAGACCCAAAGGAAGATTTAAAAAGCGAGTATTTATTGAGTACCTAAACTAGACCAGGAACGTCCACATATATTACTAAGGCATCATTTTCTTTTTTTTTCCATAATTTTTGGTTCGTACTAATTGATGGTTTTCAATGCTATTTCAAACTATTATTTATGGCCAGTTATTGCATGCCATTTTCTACAGACGAGTACACTGAGGCTCAGTTTGAATAATTTGCTGAAGGCATATTGAATATAGTAGTTGTAGTTGCACAGTGCCCTGTTCTTAGATGGCCCCAATGCTTTGTGTAATGCTATGCTGTCGTCATCCTGTAATTCTTTAAAAAATTTGAAAGGGGCCGCACCCTTTCATTTTCTACTAAGTCTTAAGAATTACATAGCTAGTCTTTCGCATAGGTTATGCCAACATCTTCCATGGAGGTCCCTAAAGACATATACTGAAGACTCCTAAGCCTAGTAAGACAGACTTAAGAGGAGTGGTAGGTAGCTCCACGGGCGTGGATGGCAAGATCTTTGTGTTCTGGAATCAGTATATTAAGCCTAGGGGATCATATTTGGTGCCTCTCTCAGAAGTATCATGGCCTTATAGGATAGTATAAATGGTTTCTGGGTACCAATACAGCTTGATGCTTTATATGAATTTTCTATGTAACATTACTACAGACTTAGTGGCTTAAGTCAACACATACAGTATTATTATCCCATAGTTTCTGTGGGTCATAAATTTGGGCAGGCTTGGCCCAGTGTCACCAAGGTGTAATCAAAGTTTTGGCAGGGCTGCATTCCTATCTGGACCTCAGGTTCTCTTCCAAGTTCATGTGGTTGTTGGAAGAATTCATTTCCTTGGGATTGTGGAACTGAGGCCCCCTACTCTTAAACTAGAGTAGGCTTCCTAGAAGCCAGTTCCTTGACATGTGGCTCTTTCCTAAACAGTTCACACATGACTTCCTCTTCAAGACAAGTGGGGAGTCTGTCTGTCCTCTCTCTCTAGTCTGCTACAATATAATCAATGTATTACTGAGAGTGATATTCTATTACCTTTGCCATATTCTATTGATTAGAAGCAAGTTACAGGGGAGCAGTTTACACAAAGATCTTAACACTAAGAGGTGAGGACCATTTGATGTCATCCTAGAGTCTGCCTATCACAGACTATTTAAAAAAATAGTTATTTTTAAAAAATAATTATAAAAGTCTACAGTTATAAAACACTCTGCCTAGGTGGATCTTTCTTCACTCGGATTACTAGACCACCAAACTTGTGACATACATCCATGAGATATAAGGAAGGCAATATAGATATTCACTCCTATCTATACTTCTGTCTTGTACATTTTTTGCATTGCCCCTTTCCCCCCTTTTAAAAAATAAATATTATTCAGTTTATCACAGATGTTCCTCTTTTTTCCCCCCCATAGCTCCCCTCCACCTGATTCCCCACCCCCATTCCATGCCCTTAACCCTGCCACTGTCCTCATTCATAGGTGTTAAGATTTTTGTCCAAACTCTTGCTGCACCCTTCACACCCCCTTCTCCCCGAGAATTTTCAGTCCACTCCCTTTCTATGCCTCTGATTCTATTATATTCACCAGTTTATTCTATTCATCGGATTTTTTATTCACTTGATTTTTAGATTCCCTTGTTGATAGGTATGTATTTGTTATCATTTTGTTGTTCATAATTTTTATCTTTACCTTCTTCTTCTTCTTCCACTTCTTAAAGAATGCCCTTCAGCATTTCATATAATTCTACTTTGGTGGTGATGAACTTCTTTAGCTTTTTCTTGCCTGTGAAGCTCTTTATCTGACCTTCAATTCTGAATGATAGTTTTGCTGGGTAGAACACTCTTGGTTGTAGGTTCTTGCTATTCATCACTTTGAATATTTCTTACCACTCCCTTCTGGCCTACATAGTTTCTGTTGAGAAATCAGCTAACAGTTGTATGGGTACTCCCTTGTAGGTAACTTAACTGTTTTTCTCTTGCTGCTTTCAAGATTCTTTGTCTTTTACTCTTGGCATTTTAAATATGATGTATCTTGGTGAGGTCCTCTTTGGATTCCTTTTGTTTGGGGTTCTCTGTTCTTCCTAGACTTGTAAGTCCATTTCTTTCACTAGGTAAGGAAAGTTTTCTGTCATTATTTTTTCAAATAGGTTTTCAGTATCTTGCTCTCTCTCTTCTTCTGGCACTCCCATAATTCTGATATTGGAATGCTTGAAGTTATGTCAGAGGCTCCTTACACTATCTTTACATTTTTAGACTCTTCTTTTTCTTTTTGTTTTTCTGGTTGGGTGTTTTTTGCTTCCTCATATTTCAGATCTTTGGTTTCATTTTTGGGGTCCTCTAGTCTGTTGTTGGATTTCTGTATATTATTCTTTATTTCAGACAGTGTATGCTTAATTTCTGATGGGTTCTTTTCCATTTTTTTTGGCATTCTCATTAAGATCCTTGAAGGTCTCACTAAGTTTCTCAGAGGACTCACTAAGTTTCTCAGTGGTTTGTAGAAGATTCTTGAGTAACTTTTTAAATGTGGTTTTGAACTCTATGTCCAGTAGTTTGCTTTCCTCCATTTCTTTCATTCGTGACATGTTTCTTTCTCTCTGCATTTTGGCTGCTTCCCTGTGTTGATGGAGTGGCTTTGTGTGCTAGTTGTCCTTTATGGTCCAGTAGCTCCGCCTCCCAATCACCTGAGGTGGACACTCTTGGTGCACTCCTTTTTGGGCCGGGTACACAGTCTTGTTGTAGTTAAGCCTTGATTGCTATTGGTATCCTGGAAGGAATTGACTTCCAGGCCAATTGATTGTGAGGATTAGCTGTGTCTATTAATGGAAGAACTGCTGTGCTGCAGACACCCCTACGAGGCAGGACTTGCTTCACTGGGGCTTTGGTGCTCATCAAGTCTGCCTCTTGAGTGTGTCACTTATGTATGTGAGGAATTGAAATCTGGTGTTGTCTCACACTGACCTCTAGGGACACTGGTTCCTGGATCTTCAAGAAGGTGAAGTCAGCTAGTGTCTGAGGCCATCCAGCAGGAGCTATAGGAAGATCTTCAGGTTTCTCCTCTTTGCTTGGAGTTTGGAAGTTTTGGAGTTGTCTGACCCAGTTGCAATTTGTTAGGTTAAGCTGCCAGAAGGCAGACCATTCATATACAAAAGCCACTGGGCACAGCTAGGTGGGTTTGTAAATTGGGTGGGGCGGGGTCTCAGGGAATCGCTAGGTCGTGGCAAACAGCACTGGCTTCCAGTCAGTCCTCTCTGCCTCTCTGTGTTTCCAGGTTCTGTTCCGTGTTCCGTGTCCCACATCCAGTGCCCCAGCGCAGTAAACAATGATTCCTGAGAGAGCCACCCTCCCTTTCTGACCGATGGCAGACAGTCCAGTTTCTCCCTGTATGAGTCTGGGTCCCCAGAAACTCACCGGAAACTGGAGTTCAGAGCAGTGGGGAACTTGTAACTCGCTCCCAATTGAAAAATACAATGCATGCCAGCCCGATTCACATGTGTCTCCATACCTCTGCCTTTCTGAGCTTCTGCACATCCTACAAGTCTCAATGCACTTTTTTTCTTTCCTTCTAGTTGTAGAACTTCCACTCCGCCAGCTTTCCCTTGGTTCTGGGGAATAATTGTTTTGTCTTTTAGTTGTAGTTTTGGTGTGGTTGTGAGAGGCAGCATATCTAGGTGTATACCTTATGCCACTCTCTTGGTTCCTTCTTGCATTGCCTTTTGATACTTAAGGAATAAGTCAGATTAAAAGTAGCCTTTAACTGAGTTCTGATCATTATTCATGATCATCTTCAAATTCAGGCCGGAATCAATGTGTCTGCCCTCAGCTCATTATTAACTGGCAGGTCTGGTTTTGTGTGGCTCTGAATTTCCTTCTCTTCACTGGCATGTACTCATGTCTTCTGGCTATGAAATTGATACATTTTGGGGGTCCGATGTGGAATAAGAGAATATAAAATCAGTAACAAAATTAGATACACATTGAATATTTGGAATGAGAATTCACAACAAATTATTCAAACCTTGGAGATCTAGGTCTTTTTTTTTTCTGAGGTCTCTAAATACTTTGCCAGAAATGCTTTCTAATTGTAGACTGGTTTCCTCCCATTCACCTACGATATCCTATAGCTCCTGGCAACTGTCAATATCCAAGGAAGGCAGTGCAAGTGATGGTCCTTGGAGCCTCATTAGCTTCTCTGGAAGTGTGCCTCTGCTTCTCACTTTATTCTCACTGATCAACAAGAGGTTCATAGACAAACAGCATCATCACCTCTTAGAGCTTGTTAAAATGCAGAATCTCAGGCCCCATCCATACCTTCTGAAAAATATCCTATATTTTAGCAAGATCCTGGGTAATTTATATGCACATTAGCATTTGAGAAGCACCACGATATACTGCATACTGAGAAGCATTACTTCCCCTGTGGGTTACACCTAATCTGTTTTTCCTTGACCAGGGCAAGTGGGTAATCGATGTTAGCCCACACTTGGTAGCAATCTTGACCAGAAATAGTAAGAGCATGTCAAACTGCTCTAAATTAATACAAGTCTCCAGGATGAGTCAAATTACATCCGTGGGGTGTAGAAAAAAATTATAGCTGTGATTAGAGAAGCTCTGTTAGTAATTTCTGAGGAATCACAGGGAACCAGAAAGACACCTTTCTTTTCAAAGAAACGAAAGATATAAATTCTGAAAATTACTAGGTAGTGACTCTGGTGACAATTTCCTATGAGATTCTGAAGGAATTATTAAACAAGTAACTTGTCAGCTTTTAGAAATAAAATGGTGACCACCAGAAATCATACCTACTTAACTTCATTTGTTTTTCTTATAATTTATTTCAAAGATGGGGGAAGCCTGGACAAAACTATATGTATGATGGTTTTGATTTTAGGTAGGTATTTGCGGGTCTTCTAATGATATTCTTATAGGCCATATACAGAGATGTGGTAGTGATAAGAGCACAGCCAAATGAATCTGTGGTTGGTTGAATGATTATCTCCTTTGAGTTGAATCTCAATTAGTAAGAGGAAAGGAGTTGATAGCGGCCCCTATATCAGAATTCAGTCATAAGGGGGAACCCCTGGGATTGATAGGAAGTAAGGCATTGACTTTAGAGCTTTGACCTTATGTCATTGTGGGAACGGAGTTAAAGAGTTTCTGTAGAGCTGTTGCTTTTGCTGGGCCTGAAGTCAGCACCACAGAACATCAAAAAGAAAAGATGGAAGTGGAGGGGGGGGATAGCAAGGATAAACTGGGCCATGCAAGGAGGGTAGTCTGGATCCTGCATTAGACTCCAAGTTTCCAATTCCAATGATGCAGGTATCTGGCAGGAGAAGCTGAGGCTGAAGCAAACACCTGACCTGGGAGTTGGAGAAGTGGAAGGAGCGTGGCCCTGCAGCTGCTGCAGGCAGCAAGGTCAGCCAGCAGGTTCACAGTTGACCTATCTGTAATCGCTGCAGAAGCGCATGGCCAACACCAATCTTTCAAAGTTAAATATGGCCACTGCTCCACTTTTGACTTCCAGTCTCACCTGAATTTCTCTTGTGACCAATCTTAGCTCAGAACTATGAACCCACCTACCCCTTAGTTCTTGGTTTCTGATGCCATCATGCAATATAAAAACAAAACAAAACAGAGCTTCTAGGACAAATGGGTTATTTTATATATGGGGCAGAAGATATACAAGGTGAGCCCAGGGAATCTTGCAGTGATTGAAAGTAAGAAAGTATTTGAACAGATACATAAATAAACTAAGTCAAACAAACACAACTCAATGATGGAAGTATTTTAAAGAACTACAAGAATCAACTGAAATAGCTTCCAGTAGCTAAAGCTTACACAATTTCAGCAACAAAATAAACAGTACTGGGTTGTAATCCAAAGTATAAAATAAATCAAGGGCCCATACATATAACACATCTATTACCTAAGAAATAAGTAAATGGGGGACGAACATCTCATACAAAATGAGTTCTAAATAATCTATGTTGATATTCCATATTCAAGGAGATGGAGCTTCACTACTCATTTTCTAAATTTGGGCTTTGCATTTTTCTCAAGAATACAGTATGGAAGGAGAGTGAGGGCCAGTAGCTTTACATGGAGAAACCTGACAAACCTCACCAGGTGATCAAGGTCAGCATTAACAGTGATGTCATGTTCCCAGTATGTACTGTGAATATGAAAATATTTCTTTACTCTGTGGTCTCTTTCCCTAAACCCATAACCCCAGTGTAATCATGAGAGAAACATCAGACAATTTTGACTGAAGGACATTCTGCAAAGTACTTAACCAATATTTTTCAAAAATATCAAGGTAATTAAAAACAAGGAATATCTGATAAACTGTCAAAGTCAAGAGGAATGTAATGTAATGTTATATCTAAACAGGCTCTTACATAAAAATTAAGAAAATCTGAATAAAGTATGGAATATAGTTATATATTGTATATAATGAATCAATATACATAGTAATATATACAATATACTAGAGTCCTGGTGCATAAAAATTAATGCACTGGAGGGGGTGGGGTCCTTCAGTTTGGCTTGTCCCCTCTCACAGTCTAGGAGCCCTCAGGGGTGGGAGGTGACCTGGCAATCAGGGGAAGGCAATGCCTCATCACAACTCTGCTGCTGCCACTGCTGGCAGCACAAGCCTTGGGCAGCCCTGGTTACCTGAGCCTTGGGCGGCCCTGGGCAGCCACCATCCAAGGCTTGCCTGCACCTCAGGCCAGCTGTTGGTGACTGGGGCACTAAGGGAACTGGGGGACCTGGAAGCAGGTGCGTGGGAATGAGGGGACTGGGTGCCACCATCTTGTGGCTGTGGGCGCCGCTATCTTTGAAGGGATGAAAGTCAACTAGCATATTTCCTCCTTATTGGCTGTGGGCGCTGCCATCTTTGTGAGGGCATGACAGTAAATTGGTATATTCCCTCTTTATTAGATAGGATAGTATATCAATATAAGTTCATTGTGACAAATATTATTTATTTTTTAAATAAATTTTATTATATTTTTATTGATTTGAGAGAGGAAGGGAGAGGGAGAGAGAGATAGAAACATCAATGATGAGAGAAAATCATTGATTTGTTGCCTCCTGCATGCCCTGTACCTGTACTGGGGATTGTGCCCGCAACGCAGGCATGTGTCCTGACCAGGAATTGAACAGTGACCTCCTGGTTCATAGGTCAATGCTCAACCACTGGGCAAATGTCCCATATTAATGTAAGATATTAATAGTAGGAGAAATTGGGTATGCATGGTATATGGAAATTCCCCTATCTTTGCAGTTTTTTTGCAAGTCTAAAATACTTAAGATAAAGAATTTAACAAAGACAAAGAGAAAGTGCAGAAGACAAAATTAATGAGTGACTTTGGCAACAAGGTTATAAATGAAATGGTTAAAAAATAGAGAATATTTATGAAGGACTTATAATTGAGTAGATGCTTACAAAGAAGTTGTAACTGGAGTCCTTATAATTGCTGTCTTCAGTAATTCAAAGGCAGCATGCTCAGTATAGTTGCCAGTGGCTGAACAAGAACAATTCGGTCAAGTTACTTTGCAGCAGATTTTAACTCAGATTGCAAGAAGAATTTCATGATAATTAGAACTCTCCAAAATATGACTAATCAGCCTTTGGAAGGGTAAGAGCATTTCTTCTTACTGATCTGCAAGCAGAGGCTAAAAGGATGTCATGGTGAAGAGCAGTAGGGTGAGAATGAGCCCCAAGGTGTCTTCATTTCACATGCAGTGATGACGGGTTTTGCCCAACTCCACTGCCATTGCACTGGTTCAGGTGGCTGCAGGCAGGCTTTGGAAACTGTTTTCTTATGACGTCCAGATGGCAAGTTTTTCTCTGATCATCTTGGAATTATACACTCCAGATAGGAAGAAAGAAGTAATTATAGAGCACTGTGAGGAATGGGTTTAAGAAAAGCCTCTGAGGTAATATTTTTGCACATGCACTCTTCTTTTTCTCGTAAAAAAACAAACACCAAAGAAATTTAAAGGAAACAACACGAAGACATGAAACAAAATCCCACAGAGGTTTTATACTGGATATTATCATCTCAGTTTAAATATTGTCTGGTATAATGATGCTTGAGGCCAACTCTGGTGATTAGGGTGAACTTTTGGAGGGCAGGCATCCATGACTGCAACTATAGGACCAGATGTCCCTTACCCTCGGGAGATCCAGATCTAGTTTGTTTTCTGGGGAAACAGCACAGCAGAAAGTTTGGTCACTGCCCTTCTGTTACCACTGGGAAAGAATAGTTTCTTTTTTTAAAATTTTTAAAAAATATATTTTATTGATCTTTCACAGAGAGGAAGGGAAAGTGATAGAAAGCTAGAAACATCGATGAGAGAGAGACATCTGTCAGCTGCCTCCTGCGCGCCCCCTACTGGGGATGTGCCCACAACCAAGGTACATGCCTTTGACCGGAATCGAACCTGGGACCCTTCAGTCCACAGGCTGATGCTCTATCCACTGAGCAAACTGGTTTCAGCAAGAATAGTTTCTTGCTCACGTGTTTCTGTTCTCCTGTATTTTCTCTTCCCACATCTTTTGCGAGGCTCTGAAAGTTATGGAACTTCAGGAACACAGAAATGAATATGAAATGGAGGTATATACTATCACGTCTGTTCTCTAGCAAGTGTATATACATCAAAGCTCAGGCAAATTTCAGCTCTTCCAATAAAAAATATTTTAGTCAGTATCAAAATAGTTTAGTCAGTAGATCTCAGATCAAGAAATATCTTAGTATATCTAATATAGCAAGAATAATAGTGCATATGTACATTTGTGTGTAGCTCATGTGATTTTTAATATATATTGTGTATTCAGTTAGAGAGTTCTGTTATCAGGAAATATAGGCATATACGTACATGGTAAGTAGGTAATCTGTCATTTGTAGGTTCTGTATTTCTCAGCAATGGTTTGCATGCAATAGTAAATGTAAGTAAGGTCATTTTTAGTTGAAGGCCCTGAGCTTTTTGGATTTAATGTCTACTTCATACCACATGAGTGTTCTAATTTACTTGCTGATGTTAATTATAGTCAAATTAATGTTATGGTGTATGACAGAGAGCAAGAGAGCACAGACCCTTTATATTTAGAATTTGCAGGCATAACAGCCTAGTCTCAGTGGCCCATCTCTTTCTTGAATCTAGTATGGGAGGAGGCCCTTCATTTTTACTCTTCTGCATCAGTTTCTAAGCATCCATTTCCTGGATTCAGACCCCAAAAGCAATTATACTGCTGAAGTAGATCTTTAAAGCATCAGCTTTCATAGTATCAGTTTTCTCACATTCTTCCTCTACCTCCTGTCTGACCTCCTTGGATAGCCACTGTCATTATTTGTGCAAAGGCAGGCCTCTGTTAGTAGGCTTTGTGCTCCTTTCCTGTTGGGCACTGTGTTGTGTTGATTTGTTCATTCCTTCCTGCTCCACGATGGTGTTTTGTATTCGCTTTTGCACCTCCCTACTATTGCTCACACTGGACCTTCAACCCTTTCCCTCTTCATTCACCTATGAATATCAACACATTATTAAAGGGTCACCTGAAATGTCACAGCCTCTGAGAAACAGATTGTTCAGTTGGAATTAATCACATCTTTCACTGTATTCCCACTCCATTTTGCTTTGGCCTGTTTTATAGCTACTTCTTTCTGCTGTGTATTTTACTTATTTTTGTCTCACGCCTACCCCAGACACATACACATGCACACATGCTCTCCTAAGCTCCATCCTATTGATCCCAGCACAAGGATCAGTATCTACTTTACATATTGAAGATGCCTCATAAACGTGAGTTGAATGATACATCTCAGCATGTTAATATAGTTTCAGACCATTTCTTATGTGATGGCTCACAAATTTCTATTGCTAGCCTGAACCTCCCCTTTACCTCTCTTTAATCATACACCCAATTATCTACTTCTTTGTAGTTGAATTTCTAAGTAGAATCTCAAACTCAACATGGCCAGAAAACTCATTTTTTCCTTCTCACTAAGCCTTCTTCATCTCAGTAAAAGTGAGTACTATTTGAAGTGCTGCTCAGGCCACACCTGAGAGTAAACCTTGGTTTCCCGTTTCTTCACATTCCACATAAAATTTATTAATAGGCTAGAGGCCCGGTGCATGAAATTCATGCATTTGAAAGGAGGGGTTCCTCAATTCAGCCTGTGCCCTCTTGCAGTCCAGGAGCCCTCAGGGCAGTGGTTCTCAACCTTTCTAATGCTGCGACCATTTAATACAGTTCCTCGTGTTGTGGTGAATCATAATGTAAATATCTGTGTTTTCTGATGGTCTTAGGTGACCCTGCTAGTGGTTCTCAACCGGCAGGTCACTGCTGTAGAGCCTAAGACCATCACAAAACAGGTCACGACCCATAGGTTGAGAACCGCTGCCTCAGGGGATGTCTGATTGATGGCTTAGGCTCACTTCCCTAAGCTGTCAGTCGGACATTCTTAATGCTTCCGCCATCGGCGCTGTGCTTACCAGCCATGAGTCTGGCTTCTGGCTGAGGGTGCTCCCCATGAAGGAGCACACTGACCACCAGGGGCAGCTCCTGCATTGAGCATCTGCCCTCTGGTGGTCAGTGCGAGTTATAGCACTGGTCGTTCTGCTGTTTGGTTGATTTGTATATTAGCCTTTTATTATATAGGACTAGAGGCCTTGTGAACAAAATTCATGCATGGGTGTGTGCGGCGTGTGTGTTCCTCAGCCCAGCATGCACCCTCTCCAGTCTGGGACCCCTCTCACAATCCAGGACTGCTGCCTCCCAACCGCCTGCCTGTCTGCCTGTCTGATTGCCCCTAACCACTTCTGATTATCCCCTAACCACTCCCCTACCAGCCTGAATGATGCCTAACTGCTCCCCTGCTGGCCCGATTGCCCCTAACTGCCCTTCCCAGCTGGTCTGGTCACCCCTAACTACACTTCCCTGCTGGCCTGGTCACCCCTAACTGCCCTCCCCTGCAGACCTGGTCCCTCCCAACTGCCTTCCTCTGCAGGGGTGGTCCCCCCAACTGCCCTCCCCTGCAGGCATGGTTCCCCCCCAACTGAACCCCCCTGCAGGCCTGGTTGCCTCCAACTTCCCTCCTCTGCTGACCTGGTCACCCCTAACTGGTCTCCCCTGCTGGTTTGATTGCCTCCAACTGCCCTCCCTTTCAGGCCTGGTCCCTCCCAACTGCCCTCCCCTACCGGCCATCTTATGGTGCCATCTTGTGTCCAGATGGGGGTGGCCACCTTGCATGTTGGAGTGATGGTCAATTTGCATATTACCTCTTTATTTTCTAGGATTCTGTCAGTCCATTACCAAAAGATATCCTAAATCTTATTCATTTTCACCTTCTTCTTACCTATAGCCCAAGTCTAAGTTACTATGATATCTCCTCTGGATTAGTGCCATTATCATTCTTAACTGAACTATGGCTACAACCTCCTAATCAGTCTCTTCACCATGCTTCCAGAGAAAACTGGCTGACCTACATCAAACTATCGCATTCCCATTTAAAGCTCCTCAATGGCTTCTACTTACAATTAAATGTAAATTTCTAACCACATCATCCAGAGACCCACATACTCTGATACCTAAGTAACCTATGACTTTTCTGCTTTCTCTAACCCCTTAGTTCACTCTGCTATAGTGACATTGACCTCTTTCTGCCCTTCAGACATGGCAAGCTAGTTTGTTCCTGCCTAGGAATTTTATTTTTTTGCTGTAGTTTCAGCCCATAATTTTGCATGGCTGTTTTTTCTCCATTCCTCAAAGAAGCCTTCCCTAACCATCTTTGCTACTGAGCACCCTCATTCATCATCTTTCATGATTTTATCTCCTTTCAATTCCTTCCCAAGTGCAGAACACCTTTGTTCCTCCCCTTCTCAACTAGATTGTGATCTTTAGCATCTCACATAGCACCTACCCTAATAGGTATATATTGACTGACTGACTGAGAGACTAATGCCATCTCATTGGAAACCCCTCTGGCTTCTCTAGGTAGTTGGTTCCTTTTTCTGTGGTCACGGGTATTTACCATCTTCTATGCACCTCACTTCTGTTTTCTGATGCTTCACTGTGAGCCCCTTAGAAGTGGACTCCATGTTTGTATTATCACTACTCCTGGGGACTTGGTACAGAGTAGTATTGAATACACGAGCATGTGTCTCTTCCCTTTAATTCCATAATCACTTTTTCCTCTCTCATTCTTTTCCTAATGGAATTGCTTGTTAGTTATAGGAAACTTAAATTCCTATTAAAGTCGTTTAAAACTGAGATTGGGGAATTGATGAGGCCTATAATTGGTAAAAGAAACTCTGACCTAAGGTACTTGCCTAAGGAAAGAATATGGTAGGAGGGCAGTGGGAATAGTTTTCCTTAATAGAGGAGATGAAGATTTGATGCTCATAGTACCAGTTTATTAGGCAGAAAAACGAATGCTATTTTTTCACTGAAGAAATGGTCTGTCAAGAAAGTTCATCCACTCTATAAGCTGAGATACAGGCTTAGAAAAATCACAACCCTTTTACTTAGGTTAATGTGATTACATGAAGATTGATCTTTATTATAACATTTTACTTTATATAACTTATGTTTCTAAACTGAAGATTGGTGTTGGTCCTAGGTTGCTGGCTTCATTACCAACCAAGGAGATTCTTCAGGTTCTTTGGAAAATTCTCTTTATTGAGAAATAAGCTGGTTTTGTGAAAACAGACAAACACTGTTATCAGTATTCTGTAAACATGACTCTGTCTGTTTTCTGTGTTTCTACTGTAGTTTTCTCACACTAGACACTGGACCAGATTTTGAAAGTTGAGCCCAAAGAGCTAAAATAGTGAAGTTGGCCTTTAGTTATTTTCCATTTCCCAAGTCCACCTTTCCTCTAGACAGGGCCTGGACCCTTTGATGATGACTTGTGATCCTAAAGAATTGTTCTCTTTCTATCCTGTCTTTCCCATCTGTGCAAATGACCCCAATTTCTCTGCCTCACACCAAAGCTCTTATTCCCTCAGTGTTTCTTTTTTTCAATTAGATTAATGAAGAAAAACATGGATTTGTCATGAGTAATAACACCTCAGTGTGTGGATTCAAAGATATTTTCACTTTTAAAACAAAAATTCCTGGGAAGAACAATATCTTAAGAGTAATAAATCACTAGTGGCGGAATTTCAGACACAGCATTAATCCATATCATGCACCTACTGTATATTTTAATGATGATAGAATAAATTTTTGAAATTAAAAATGTTAATATAAAGCTTGTAGTTTACTCAAATATCAGGTTTATTTATTAAGGTCTGGTTTTAGTTTGGGGCCCAGAAAAGTACTTCCAAGTGCCCTGCAAAGTATCATGGAAATTTTCTGTGTCTTTCTCACTTCAGCTGATCCCTCTGGCTGACTTTAGAGTGGAAATAAACATGACTTGGTGTAGAGTCAGTATATTAAAAATGAACTAATTTTTCTTCCTTTCTCTGAGACGTAGTCTCTTCTTTATTTCCTGTCTTGGTTGAAAAACATCACTAAACAATTAATTACTTAAGCCAGAAGGAGGTCATCTTAGAAATATTATTTTTCCTCAACTTCCATATATATCCAGTCACCAAAACTTACACATTCTATCTCTTATCCTCATTGACAGTCTTCTAGATTAGTTTTGCCCTTCATCATCTTTACTTCAGATAAATCAGATGCAATAGCCTTCCATCTGATTCTTTCAGTATCCAATGTTGTTCCCCACCAATCCATCTTCTATACTTTAACAAGTTCCTAAAGCATGAATCCTCTCATCATTCTCCATTGCCTGTAAAATTAATTCCAAACTAAGGCAGCGCAGCTGGAGGGTCATGGTTTGGTTCCTGGTCAAGGCACATGCCAGGGTTGCAGGCTCTATCCCTAGTGTGGGGCATGTGGAGGCAGCCAATCAGTAGTTCTTATCATTGATGTTTCTGTCTCTCTCTCTGCATCTCCCTTCCTCCCTGAAAACAATAAAAAGTTTTATTTTTATTTTTAAGAGATACATCCCAAACTAAGGCAATGAGTCATCCCTTTATGATCATGTTTTGTCTCCTGACATTCACCTATGGACTTCTATTATATTCCAGTCCCTTTGAGCCCCTTGCTATTCTTCCAGATCTCATGTTTTCTGGCACCTTTGACATGCTACTGTATATATTACTCACACTACTTAAAATGATTCCCAACCTGAGGCCATTCCTACTTATCTCTCAAGATTCCATGTGGGTACAGGTTCCTCTGTGAGACCTTTCTGATTGCTAAGATCTCTAGGCAGATTGTATTTCTCCTTACTTTGCAATTAGACTCAATGTATACTTTTATCACAAAATTTACTGCCTTTGTTGACAAATGCTACAGAGTCTGTACTATTTATTTATTATTATTATTTTTGTATTACATAATACAGTGTACTTGGCCTCTGGTAGGCACTCAATAAATATTAAAAGAATAATAATCACAATTAAATGAATTTATCCTTCATTATATACGAGGTTGGTTCTAACCATTTTAACTTCAATTACTTTTATTAAATCTCCACAACAATGCTTTGAGGCAAATGATTGAGCCAGTGCTTTTAGTGTCTTTTGTCACTGTCCTTTAACTCAACTCTGACCAGTCATTGCTGTGAAGACAATTTTGTGTGAGCTTAGGCTCATGCTGAGTGTCTCCCTCAAACACACTGTATGTCAGTCTGCTTTCTGTCTCAGGCCTTCTCCAAAGCTGTAGGAAATCACTAGAGCTGTCTGTGAGCTTGGCAGGGAAGATTTAACATTCTCAGGGCAACCCTCAGGCAAAGATGCACAAAAGCTGGTGGGTTAATTCTCCAGCCTCCTCACCTCTGGATCGACAATTCTGAGACATTCTATATACTCTCAGAGGTCCCAGATGAACCAGGCTGCCATGGCTTATAGAAGCAGCTTCAATACTTTCTACCTGTATAGCTCTGTCTCATTCTTGTCATGCCTTATTCCTTCTGGAGGCATCTTCCAAGTTTAGTAAACAAACGGTTTACACAAAGGATCCAATCAGGTTGTGTTTCGAGGGAACCCAATAAGACAAGTACCACTATTATCCCCATTGTATCAGAAACAGAGTCGCAGGAAGGCTAAAAATGTTTGTTAGGCTCTTACTGCTGGAAAATATGGGTTTGAATTCAGGCTGCAGAGCCCATTTTTTGATTACTACTTCATACTAAATAAAGATTATAACAGATGTAGGGGTTTCAAATTGCATGATGTAAGCTACCTACCTTAATTGTGTATAAAACTTGTATTTGACAGATTAAAATTCATATTTTCCTCTAGATTTAGAGTATAAAGGTATATTGCTTCTTTAAATTCCCCCCTCTAAATGACCACTAACTAGTTCCATGACTTTGTCTTTTGGTAGCTATAGTCCCCAGTCTGGTTCTCAATTTCCTGTTGTGTAGAATAGAGTGTATTCTACCTGTGTAGAATGTAGAGAATAAACCTAATACGTAGAATAAATGGGAAGTGGATATTTCTGCTTTCTTTTAGACTCATTAAATCATTTAAAAATCTATGGAAATCTCTGTATGTTACCCCACTGTCTTTCCTTCTCAAATGCCCGTGCAAAAGTATATTCATGATTTCCCATGTAATTTCTGGATCTGGCACTATCTGTGGACCTTCTAGGTTTAAGAACCCATGAACATGATCTCTAAATTCCATTCTAACTCTAGCCTTCTATGGTTTTAGGAAAGGAAGTACTCATTGAATTCATTTTGCTTAAGATTTTTCTATGAGAAAAGAATTTACACCTCTTGCTAATTACCAGATTCACCATGAAAGTTTAATAAGAATTCAGGTGAGTTTTCAATAGACATCAGTGAGAAAAGTAAATGTGTATATTTTACTTGCATCTTATGCTGTTATTATTCTATGTTTGAATATTTTTTTAAACCATGGCAATGGATTATGTCAGTGGTTGACTGATGGACTGTACCCTGTAAATAATGTTTGCTGTACAATATAAATAAAATTAAAAGTATTTGGAGCATGATTAATTAAATGGGTAGATATTAACATATATTTTTATTACTGATTCCAGCATCTATAATTAGGATGTTACTGCAGATGTTAGATTGCTCTCTACTTTTTTATAGAATGCTATATTGATTTAATATCTTTATTTTCTTTAGAGAAAAAGATCTCATTACGAATCTAATGGGATGGAAAAAACAGACTGACTTGAATGAATTACATATTTATTGAAAAAAAGTATAGCACCTTGTTTGTTGGACAAGAATGGTAGCTTTGATTTACATCACATTCTTACTATGTTTTCATAAAACTAGTACCTTCTACTGACAATTCTTATACGTTTTCATGCATTGAAATTTTAGCTTAAAAAAGACAGATAATAATGATTTAAAAATGCTCAATTTTTATCCAGGTTACATAAGTAAAAGATGTTGACATGCTGTACTGTTTCACTAGTTCAGCTAATGTTTCTTTTAAGGACTATAGGAATTTTGATGGCATTAGCAATGAAAATCCAATACAGTGTTCTAAATCTAACCCAAACAAATTCAATTTTATTAATTTTGTTTTGAACCAAACTGATTCTTGGCTGATTGAATGGAGATGAGGAGATCCATCTATTCCAACCACAAGGGTCACCTTCTATCTGTCTACTGATGTTCTTCCTCCAAGTACAATCAAAGGGATTGGTCCAGTCTTACATTCTGTGTGTATTTGGAGAGAGTGTTTTGGTGCAATCCATCACTCAGTATGCCTGAGGACTCAGGACACACTTAGGTGACCATGACTCTTGTATTATATTTCACAGCATACAGATCCAGCCTTCATCACTCTTCTATATCATCTTGACTCATAAACACCTTGTATACTTCAGCTGTCTTGCTTGTCTCTCTGGACCCATGGTTAATTGTTTTGATATTTCCATTTTCTTGCTAATATCTAATACTGGATTACCCTATTGTCACTTTCTTTACTACTAGGTAACCAAGCTTTGTTGCAGAAAGCCATGAAAATTTTGGGGCCAAATCTTTTTCATTATTTTTAAATACTTAATTAGTCACTCGCCCCAAGAGTAGATGACTTACTCTACTTTGTTGAGAACACATATTTACCTTGCTTTAATGAGGTCATAGTCCCTTATGGCCTTTCTGACCAAGTCTGACTTCTTAGCTTCATATTCAAGACCCTCTATGCTCTGGCCCCAACCTCTGTGCTCTTGTGTATATATCCAAAGGTCTCCAGTTTCTTAAGTTTCCTGTGGAGCTCTTGTTCTCAGGTAGATTCTGATCATCGTCCCCGGTGGGAGGTGGAAGGGTGAGAATAGAGAGGTGGCTCTGACTCTTTGGGTGTTGCATAATAAAGAAACCCTCAGAGATCAAGGGTGTCTCTCAAGAATCTTTCTTAAAGAATAATCTTTCTGGGCTCTAAGATGCTCCTAGGAGAACAGCTAGATCCTCTTTGTTCTTGTCAAAATAAGATAGTTATGTTCACAGAGTGGGGTTCCAGTGTCTTCAGAGCCCCAACTAAGGTATTTCTTTTTTGTTTGAAAGTAACCATAAAATCAACAGCTTCTTTGATGTCAGCCCAGTATGGTGCTGTGCCAGCTATTTTCTGACAGTTGCCTTGAATTTTTCATTACTATGAAAAGCAAGAAATGACCTTTGAGAGTTTCACTATCTGTTTGATGTATGTGTTCATTCATATACCTTTCAATACCATTTTAAAAGGGTCAGAAAAGATACACAATGATTTGGGTAAGAAAAGAGCTGTTATTGTTGTTTTTGGCTTATATCTAAGTTTTAACATACAATGTACAGATTAAATATGGTTTATATTTTGGATGTAAATTATATGTAGTATAGCATACACATATGTAATTTTGTCAGAGACATTCAAAAGGAAGAGAAAAATGTCTTGAGAATGTGCTAATCCTCTTTTTTTTAAGGAAAGAAAAATATAGGCTCTCATAAATTAAGTAACAAAATTAGCATTTTGTCATAACTATTTGACCTTGAAATAAAACATCTTAAAAGTAGATATACTCAAAGAATTTTAAGCAGCAGATTATAGTTTTTAAGGAGCTATCAATGAATATATTTAATCATTAATTTCCTCCAGAAATTTGTTTCCTTCTTGTAAGAGCTGGAATAATTTTATCTGTCTTAACTATTTACTTTGCTTTTTCTTGATGATTTTCCTCCTCCCCCCCTTGCATTTTGAATGTTCCTTTTATTAAGCAAAAATTCATTGTCTCTGGAAAATTTTCTAGCTGCAGAGAGGAATAAGCATACCTATTGAACCTTAGTTACTAGTAATAGTAAAATTGGTCTGGCACCACATTTAATCCAGTAGTTTAGATAGCTCTTTAATTCCAAGTTCCTAGTTTCCTATTTCCTCATGGCAGTCTTTATTCCTTCTTTAAAGATGCGACAGGTTCAAGTTAACTATTTATGGTTTCTGAGTTCCTTCTTAAGATGTGATGTTATGTTGCATTGCATTTCTGAAGCTTAGTTCCCCATCATGTGCCAATTTCTCTGGTGAAAGAAACTTCCATCTGTGTTGGCCAGGGCAATAGCTTGGTGCTTTATAATGTATTCTATTGTTTGTTGCTTGGTGTCACATCTTGTTATTGAGGATTAAATCCAAAAAGGAGGGAGTTAATTAATATATATGGAGGCATAGTTCTCTTAAAGCTATCATTTTTATTTCATAAGTAAAATATATTAGTAAGTTTCATAAAGTTTTAAAAGACTTCCATCAGCACTGACAAGTTAATATATTTGGAAAGAGACAGAATATGTTTAATTATAAGCTTTTAACCAAAATTCACAGTATTTATGCAAATTTCTATTAAGGATGTAGTTGAAAGCAGGTAGAATTTTATGCTTAGAGAATTTGAATGACTTTTCCAAGAGGACACATCTAGAGACAAGTGCTCTGATGTTCTTTCTTCTGGCTCACACCTCTTCAGATGTATGATCCTCCCCAACCCCCTGCCATATACACTGCATTCTACTTCAGTGATTAAAGAGAACATCTTGTTCTCCCTCTCTTAGAACAGTGTGCTGCAGTGGATTAGATCTAGGCTAACCAGGCAAGGAAAATGATGGAAAAATTTGGGCTGGCTCACTGCAAAGAGTTTCTGTAGGATTGCTTTACTCCTGGATATGTGCCATAAGCCAGCTTTAACCAGAGGAGGGTTAGCACAGGTCAGCTATTTTTAATTCTTGAATAAATCCACCTCATAGGATTATTGTGTCTCTCAGACTTACACTGATATTTTAAATAACTAAGATGATCTATATCTTCTCAAGGCTCTTCTGTACTTTAACAACCTCTGTGTGTATGTGTTTGAGGGTAGGTGGATGGGGAGGAGATATTGGTCATGGATTTATTTGCTCAACTCTAATAGCAACCAGAGTATTTTCAGGAGTTCACAGGCTCTAAAATGCACACAGGGGGGATGCAGAATGAGGTCTGGGACACCATACACAGATGTATAGAATGAATCAGAACAAACAAATGAAAAAAGTGTGGATGTGCATGTGTGCACTTAGCATATTGTTTCAGACCTTGCTTTCAGCATTAGACAATTAAGGGCATTAACCCCTAAACCATAGGCTCAAGTTTTGTAAACCATTTTTATTTAAAATCCCCTTGTATCAGGGTTTCATGTTGAATCTAAACAATCAGAAATGGTCATTTTTGGCTAGCAGGCTGGATTTGGCCAGCTTCCATGTCTACACAGTTGGCCTTGTTGTGTTCTCAAAGGTTTTAAAATGATTTATGTTCCGCCCTTGGTTAAGACTCTTATTATCTCTCAGCTGTCCCTATAGTGTGACTGATTCATATTTGAAAGGACAAAAGGTTAGAGCTACCCCGATATTCTATTTTAACAGGGAATCCATATGTAATTTGCTTAATATAATATCTGACAAAGCAGCCTGTATAATCTTTCTATTTCTGTCAATGTGTGAAACACAGAAAATAACAAATATCACACGTGCTTGGTCAACTTGACATGATTTTCAAGTGAATTTTCCCAATATGGAATACGCTTTAAAAATCTGTCACAGTGATGATTACTATGAGATGCACTGTGAACATTTTTTTTATATAAAATTAATTGAAAAAAAAGTAACCTGATCACCTGGAAATATTGTTATGAATGCTAAAATGTCACATTTCTTAATCTTGACCACATCCATCCTGATATTTTTATTTGTAGAGACTTTCATAGTAACAATTTAAAATTAATTATATGAGCCTGGCTGGTGTGGCTCAGTGGTTGAGCATTTACCTATGAACCAGGAGATCATGGTTTGATTCCTGGTCAGGACACATGCCCCAGTCAATGTTTCTCTCTCATCGATGTTTCTGTCTTTCCCTCTCTAAAATCAATACAGATATATTAAAATAAGTTATGTGCTATTATACTTTTTTTTTCTGTTTTCAAAGTGGAAAACCAATATGCAAAAATATCTCCAGGGACCTGTGCACAAAACTTCAATCAGGTTTTCAACTTGTGGATAGCCTGAGAATTTCTGCTCCCCTGGTCAGAGGATAAAATGGTGAATGTTGTAGAATGCAATCAAAAATGTTCGAGAAGACTTGGATATTAATTTAACCAATGGCAAAAAAAACAAAAACGTTTTTTATGACAATGTATTCATTCAATAAAAATGTGTTTTTACTGTGTTCTTCAAAAGATACTAGATGCTATATCCTGGCCCAGAAAAAGCTTATAGTCTGCATATGTGTATGTGAATGTGTGTATGCATGTATGCACATACATGTTGCAAGATGGAGGGAGTACAGATAGACAAGACAGTAGCTTTATGCTCTATTTGGGATCAGCACAGGGTACTAGCACTAGTTTTTCTTTTTTGGGGGGACAGGCAACCCAACTTTGAGGAAGTTGTTCAGGGAAGAATTCTCGAAGATAGTAATGACCTCTGAAACCAGAAGAATGAATGCAATATAGGCGAGGGAGAGGAAATGTGAGTGGGGAGCGGTAACTGGCAATGGTGTTCTTAGAAGTGGTAGTATCATTGTTGGGCCAAAAGCAAAAGAGAGTATAGTGTGTTCAGGGACATTTTCTTTCATAAAACACTTATTTTCAATGGGTTTTATACTAAATTATTATAAAAGCAGTTGGAATAATTAAAATGATAAGATTCACTTTTACTTTTTACAATGAACAGTTCTTTTATATTGGGCTTCTTTACAGCTATTCCATTTTTTTTTTGAGCCAGGCATTGAAAACATTTTCAGCATAATTTATTGCTCCTTAAGAGTATCTTGGCTCTTCAGCATATTTTTCTCTCTGGAGTTGACTGTGAAAGCTTTTATAAATGTTGACACTAACTTCAAGTACATTGCTGCCAGTTTGTATAAAACAATAACATTTTATAATATATGTATTGCTATATTTTTCTACCAGGTTCCCTCATTTTACAATTTTTTCTTTGTATCTGTTTTGTGGGTTGAAAGACATTTTCTTTATCTTTTTCACATATGATGTGGTAGAGAAGCTGTTAAAATGATTGATTTATTGTGTTTCTTCATATGATGGCATATTCCAGATTTAATGTAATGACATAAAAATTTCCAGCATTTTCCAGATTTATTTGTTCAGGGAATGTGTTCTCAACTCCATGATACTATGTACTTAATTAGAAATGTAGGTTTAAGAACTTTGGTGGTTGAATATTTAGTGACTTCCCTGACAGATGTCACCTTAAGGTACTTGAGCTTGGCTTTAACTATTTAGGGTGAAAAATAATTTAAAAAATATGACAACAAATATATTTTCTGGTTTTAAGAAAATAGAAGATTTTTCCAAAAATGTTTTTATTTTTTTATTTTCTTGCCTTTTGGAAAGCTGAATCAGAAGCCCATGATTTTTCTTGGTTTTGTTTGTCTATTTTTGTAGCAGAACCAACTTTATGATATAATTTAATGATAATAATAATGGAACTCTCTATATAGATGTAGGCCCAGATTCTGAGAGTGATACAAATTACTTTTATGATCCTGGGCCAGTCAATTAAAATCTTTGTGGCATGTTTTTAAATGTATTATTTATTTAATCAAAAGGTATTAACCACACATCATGTGTATAATGGTACATTCAATTTTGTGGGGACTATAGTGGGAGGAATTTTAGAAATTAGTAGAAGAAATTAGACATACACAAAAATTGTTATAATGCAAACACACACACACACACACACACACACACACACACACACACAGCAAAGCAGGAAATGTTACTAATGCAGGACAGTTAGCATAGAATGGTGAGGCTTCTCAGGGTGGAAAACTTACTTTGAGTTGAGGTTGAAGGGGACTCGAGGAGGAAATATTTGAACTGCCTTTGAATAGAATTTGAGTTCAGGAAGATGAGGAGAATAGAAGAAATGGTGTTAGAAGTAGAGGAACAGTTTTAAGATGAGGCTTAGAGTCAGTAAGTCCCATCTCTCCTGCTTACTATTTAAATGCTTAAAGTAAGTTAGGCGACTTTCCCTAAAAGTTAGTTTCCTCATATAAAAAACTAGAGGCCCAGTGCACAAATTTTGTGCATGGGAGGTGTGTCCCTTAGCCCAGCCTGTACCCTCTCCAATCTGGGACCCCTCGAGGGATGTCCAACTGCCCATTTAGGCCCGATTCCAGTAGGATTGGGCCTAAATGGGCAGCTGGGCATCCCTCTCACAATCCAGGACTGCTGGCTCCCAACTGCTTACCCACCTGTCTTCCTGATTGCCCCTAACCACTTCTGCCTGCCAGCCTGATCACCTCTTAACCCCTCCCCTGGCAGCCTGATTGATGCCTAACTGCTCCCCTGTTGGCCTGTTTGGCCCAACCTGTCCTCTTCTGCAGGCCTGATCACCCCTAACTGCCCTTCCCTGCAGTTCTGGTTGCCCCCAATTCCCCTCCTCTGCCTGCCTGCTCACCTCTAACTGCCTTCTCCTGCAGGTTTGATTGCTCCCAACTGTCCTTCCTTGCAGACTTGGCCCATCCCAACTGCCCTTCCCTGCTGGCCTGATCACCCACAACTGCCCTCCCTTGTAGGCCTGATCCCTGCCAATTCCTCTCTCCTGTTGCCCATCTTGTGTCCATATGGGGGCAGTCATCTTTGACCACATGGAGGCAGCCATCTTGTGTGTTGGAGTGACAGTCAATTTGCATATTATTCTTTTATTAGATAGGATTAGATAGGATAGAGGCCTGGTGCATAGGTGGGAGCCAGCTGGTTTGCCCTGAAGGGTGTGCTGGATCAGGGTGGGGATTCCTTTGGGGCATGGGCCGTCCTGGGTGAGAGGCCTGTGGTAATTTGCAGGCTGACCATGTCCCCCAGTGACCCAAGCAGAGGCCCTGATATCTGGGATTTACTTATTTTTCTGTAATTGAAACTTTGTAGCCTTGAGCGAAGCCAAGCCTTCTGCTCGTTCTGTGGCTGCAGCCACTTTTGTTGGGATTTATTTATTTTCTATAATTGAAACTTTGTAAGCTTGAGTGGAGGCCTGGGCCCACCAGAAAGCTTAGCTTCCTCCATCACTGGGGATAACTCCAGCCTCCTCTCTCTCCAGGTCCATGACTGCAGCCATTTTTGTTGGGATTTATTTATCTTCTATGATTGAAACTTTGTAGCCTTGAGTGGAGGACTGGGCCTGCCAGGGCAGGCAGAAAGCTTGGCTTCCTCCATTGCTGGGGAAACCCAAGCCTCTTGCTCTCTTCGTGGCTACAGCCATCTTAGCTGGGTTAATTTGCATACTTACTCCTGATTGGCTGGTTTGCAATGCCTTGTGGATGTAGCAGAGGTATGGTCAATTTGAATATTACTCTTTCATCAAATAGGATAGGACTAACAATATGATCTTTCTGGGTTGCTGTAAGAATTAGGAATATTATGTCTGTGTGACCAAAAATTCTACTCTTGCTATAATCTAATTATCTTTTCTTTCATGGTTAGTATTTTTTATAATTAAATATTTCTCCAACTGCTTTGCCATTTTATAATCTTTTCATAAATAAATTGTTCATACCATCTGTAATCTGTTCTATGGTTCTTTTTTTAAACTAACACCTTATTGTCTTAATTGCGGTAGCTTTCAATTGACATCTAGCAGAGTAAGTTCTTTTACTATGTTCTTCTTTTTTTGAAGTCTTTTTAATATTGATTCTTTGAATTTGTATACATGTGAGAATCAATTTGTCCGATTACACACACACTTTTGGGATTTTTATTGGAATTGCGGCAAATCTGGAGATCAATTGAGTCTCAGTCCATGAACATTTATTTAAGTTTTCTTTAATTTTACTAAATGGTATTTTATAAAGTTCTGCATAAGAGTTTTATATATCTTTTGTTAGATTTATTCCTAGATATTTTACTTTGTGGATTTAATTATAAGTGGACTTTAAATAAAATCATATTCTAGTTGTCTTTAGTCCTGCAAACTTATTAAGCTAACATATTATCTTAAAAATGTTATCTATAGGTTCATTCAATTTTTGTATATGTTCAATTATTACATCTAAGTAATAAAAAATAGGATTAGTAATAATATTTATGAAGTGTCTGACATGTAGTAGTAGTTCACTAAATGTTAGCAATTGTTATGGATAGAATGAAGGACTTTCAACTGGTGAATTCCAAGTTTTGCTTTCTGTGCTGTGTTTCTGTGTTTCTATGTATTATAGAACTTTCACATGAAAGGTAAACTCATAGGTGTTCTAATTCACTCCCCATTGAGGGCAGGTGTCCCCATTGTACACGGAACTTTCAATTATGAGAAAATTGCTATTTTTTCAAAGCAGTTCTTGCCTTTGCTGAACCCTATGGCTTAAAAAGTTCTCTTTATATTAATTGAAATCTGTGGCTTTCCAACTTCATTCATTAGTCCTCTAATCCTTTATTTCAGAGCTATCAAACAATAGAACTGCTTTTACTCAAATCTTAAATATCTAACAGGCATAAATAATTCTATGGGTTCCTTCTGAATACTTTCATTTCTAGATCAAATATTCTTGGCTCTTTCATCTACTAATCATATGATATCATTAAATACAAACTCCTCACCCTTTTGAATAGCTTCCTATGTATGCATTTCAACTTTTAAATGTCTATTTTGAACTGTGGTTCCTGGAACTAAATAAGGTCACATTGATTAGGCCTATTTAGAGATGAGTTTAGCAATCTTACTTGATCTAGAGTTTAGACCAGCTCATTGGCTTTTGCCTATGGGATTTTACAAAATGCACAAAGCCAGGGCCAACTCCAAAGTATTCTGATTTATTATATCTGCAGTTGTACTCAGATATTTGCATTCTTAAAAAAACACAGGTGATTTTAATATCTAGCCAGGGATAAAAATTACCTGTCTCTAGACACTATATTCAACATCTCATAATGTTTATGATGGCCACATAACACCATTTGTGCCAAATTTGGGAACAATTGAAGCCACTAATAGCCCTTTCCTAAATTTGTACACTGCATTTTCTAGGACCTAAGTCTAAGACTACACTTATTCCTATTACATCTCATCTTGGACATTTCTGCTATCATTCTATTTTATAGAATCTCATATTATTTTAAACCTCACATGTCTTATTCAGGTAACCTTTAAGGATTCATTCATTCAGTGTAGTCATTTCTGAATGATAAACATAATGAAAGGTTCAGATTCAGGTCTATCCTTTATTTATCACTAGGCTTTTTTTGTGACTGTAATGCATTGCTCTCACTTTTCATATGTGATATGTCTGTTATTTTGCCTAATGATTTGCCTCACCTTTCCTTCCTAAGTTATAATATACCTATAGGTTGGAAGCTGAGAAAGAATAGGCTTTAAAATGCTATAAAACAAGAGCAGAGCCCCCAGGCCTAGCACTAAAATGATGGACATTGTCTATCTTTTTGTAAGCATCTCATAAAGGGATATTGCTGTAGGTTAGTTAGGCTGATCTTGATTGCAAGTATCAGCAACCCCAACTTAACATGTCTTAAATAATGAGGGCATTCATTATTTTATATAGCAAAAACTCCAGATGTAGGCAGTCCCCAGGTTAGATAATCCAACAACACTGTCATCAAAATCATACTTTACATTGTTCTTTCTACTTTGCCAACCTCAGCATATCCTTTCAGGCTGATTTCCCTCAAGGTCTCAAGATGAGTGTTGCAGTGGCATAACAACATGTAGACATGGCAACATCCAGGAGCCAATACAGCTTTCTTCTGTATCTCTTTAAAAAACCCTCTCATCAGCCTGAGCTATCTCACATGTTGTGGCATAAAGCAATCACTGGCAAAGAGAACTGGACACATTCTGATTCACCCCCAGGTCTGGTGCTAGAGGTGGCTCCAGAAATAGGGTCATCTCCCCTGAAGCCAGTGAAGGGTTTGATGCCTTGTAAAAATTAGGGCTTAATGAGAAGGACCTAAACAGATTTGGGATTTTGTGAGCAAGGAAAAAAATGAGTTTAGGGAGTAACTTCTGGCTGGGCAACTCCTAGTGTTCATTATACTAATAACTCAACAGTATTTTGTTTTTTTTAGAGACTAGATACTGCTGTAATGCTACTGAAAATGTTATCCAAATAGTGAGATGCTATTGAGTAGGGGCTGGTTGCTGAAGATCAAGGAACCTTTTACCATTGCACCAAAAAATTAAGATACCTAGGAATAAACTTAACTAAGGATGTAAAGATCTATATGTGGAAAATTACAGGACACTGAAAAAAGAGATAGAGGAAGATGTAAACAGATGGAAGAACATACCATGTTCATGGATTGGTAGAATCAACATTATTAAAATGTCCATACTACCCAATGCAATCTATAGACTCAATGCACTCCCCATTAAAATGGCATATTTCACAGACCTAGGAAGAACTCTCCAAAAATTCATCTGAAATTAAAAAAAAGACCTTGAATAGCCACAGCAATTCTGAGAAAGAAGAACAAAGTATGGGATCTCAATACCAGATCTCAAAGCCACTGTTCTCAAAACAGCCTGGTACTGGCCCAAGAACAGACAAATAGACCAATGGAATAGAACAGAGAACCCAGATATGGACCCAAATCACTATGCTCAATTAATATTTGACAAAAGAGGCATGAATATACAATGGAGTCAAGAGAGTCTCTTCAATAAATGGTGCTGGGAAAATTGGGCAGATACATGCAAAAAAATGAAACTAGACCACCACCTTACACCATACATGAAAATAAACTCAAAATAGATAAAGAATTTAAACATAAGATGGGAAACCATAAAAATACTAGAGGAATCCACAAGCAGCACAATCTCAGACATATGCCGAAGCAAATCCTTCATCAATACTGCTCCTAGGGCAATGGAAGCTAAAGAGAATATAAACAAATGGGACTACATCAAAATAAAAAGCTTTTGCACAGCAAAAGAAGTCATCAACAAAACAACAAAAAAGTCCACTGTATGGGAGAACATATTTGCAAATGTTATCACTGATAAAGGTTTAATCTCCAACATCTACAGGGAACTCATACAAGTTAATAAAAGGAAGATGAATGATCCAAAAAAAAGGGCAATGGACCTAAATAGAATATTTTCTAAAGTAGACAGAAGGAAGGCCAAGAGTCATATGAAAACATGCTCAAAGTCACTAATTATCCAAGCGATGCAAATCTAAACAACAATGTGATACCATCTCACACCTGTTAGAATGGCAATCATCAACAAATCAACAAAGGACACGTGCTGGAGAGAAAATGGAGAAAAAGCAATCCTCGTGCACTGCTGGTGGGAATGCAGACTGGTACAGCCACTGTGAAGAATGGTATGGCGTTTTCTCAAAAAACTAAAAATGGAGCGCCTATTTGACCCAGTAATCCCCCTTCTAGGAATATATCCCAAGAAACTAGAAACACCAATCAGAAAGGATATATGTACTCCGATGTTCATAGCAGCACAATTCACCATAGCTAAGATTTGGAAACAGTTAAATGGCCATCAGCAGATGAGTGGATTAGAAAACTATGGTACATCTACACAATACTATGCTGCTATAAAAAGAAGGAATTCTTACCATTTGAAGCAGCACTGATGGACCTGGAGAGCATTATGTTAAGTGAAATAAGCCTGTGACCCAATATATGGCCTATTTTTGAAAATGACCCATGTGCATTTGAGAAGAATGTATATTCTGTGGCTTTGGGGTGGAATATTCTGAAGATGTTAATTAATTCCATCTGGTCTAGTGAGTCATTTAGTTTTGATGTTTCTTTGCTGATTTTTTGATTAGAGGATTTGCCAATGGTGACAGTGGGGTATTAACATCCCCTACTATGATTGTATTGCTGTCAATCTCTCCCTTGATATCCACCAGGAGTTTTTTTTTTAAATGTATTTGGTGCTCCTGTATTGGGTGCCTATATGATTACCAGAGTTATTTCTTTTTGTTGGATTGCTCCCTTTATTATTATGAAGTGCCTTCCTTATCTCTTTTTATGTCCTTCACTTTGAGATCAAATTTGTCAGATATAAGTATTGCTACCCCAGCTTTTTTTTTCAGTTCGGTTTTCCTGAAAAACTTTATCCATCTCTTCACCCTCTAGTCTGTGTTTATCTTCTTTTCTGAGGTGGGTTTCCTGTAGACAGCAGATATATGGGTCATGTTTTCTTATCCACTCAGTTACCCTATGTCTTTTTATTGAGGCATTTAATTCATTTACATTTAAAGTTATTAGTGATAGGTATTTGTTTGTCCCCCTTTTTATTCTTTCTTTACCCCTATGTTCCTTTTTCACTTCTTATTTCTTCTTTTTACAGCAGACCCTTCAGCATTTCTTACATTGCTGGTTTGGTGGTAATTAATTCCCTTAGTCCTTTTTTGTCTGTGAAGCTCCTGATTCCATCTACAATTTTGAATAATAGCCTTGCTGGGTATAGTATTTTTGGATTCAGTCCCTTGGTTGGTATCACTTTATATATTTCATTCCATTCCCTTCTGGCCTGGTGTGTTTCTGTTAAGAAATCAGTTGATCTAATAGGAGATCCCTTATAGATAACTTTCTGTCTCTCTCTGGCAGCCTTTAAGATTCTTACTTTGTCATTGGTTTTCTCCAATTTAATTATGATGTGTCTTGGTGTCAGTCTGTTGGAGTTCAACTTGTTTGGGACTCTATGTACTTCTTGGAGTTGATAGTTTTTTTCTTGACAATATCAGGGAAGTTTTTTGTCATTATTTCTTCAAACAGGTTTTTTATTCCTTGTTTCTCTTCCACTCCTTCTGGTAGCCCTATCATGCAAATATTTCATTTTGTGTTGTCTCAAAGCTCACTTAGGCTCTCCTCTGGCTTTTTAATTCTTCTTTCCAGTTGCTGCTGTGTTTGTGTGTTTTTTCCTACCTTGTTTTCTAATTTGCTACTGTGGGCCTGAACCTCTTCTAGTCCACTATTTAAGTCTTCCATTGTGTTTTTTATTGTACCTAAGTCATTCTTCATCTCCTCTTGGTTCCTTTTCATGTTGGTGACATTCTCATTCAGCTCCTTATAGTTCTCATTGAGTTGTGTGTATTTGTCATTGAGTTGTGTGTATTTGTCATTCAGCCATTTAAACATCCTTATAACCGCTACTCCAAGTTCTTTCTCTGAAATACTGCTCGCCTCAATTTCATTTAACTCCTTTTCTGGTGATTCCTTTTTCTTTCCTTTGGGGATTGCTTTTTTGTCTTCCTATGTTTTGCTGTAATGTTTTAATTGTAGGTCCGATTGGTTTGGTATTCAGGTTCTTTTGGGGATGGTGCTACTTGTGTGATTGCTCAGGTTTCCTGGGCTTGGTGATCCAGTGTAGCTCCCTACTTGGACTATTTGGGCTCTCTTGATGTAAGCCTATGAGTTGGAATGGTACAACTGCGGTAACTAGAAGTCAGCAGCCATGGAAGGGGGTGTTCCAATTTTTGCTGTCTTGCACCCTTGATTGCAATTGCACTTGTCCAACAGGGACTCACAGTGGCATCCAAGAACCATCTGTTGGAATGATGAGTCTCAGGAGGCCTGCATTCTGGAAAGGTGGGACTCTGGTGTTCAGAGTTCTCTAGTTGTGGGGTGGGCAGACTCAGCTTTTGCTGCTGTACCTGTGGTGGATAGGCACACGCTCCCAGTGAAGGATCACAGGGACATCCATAGTACATTTGGCAGTGAGGGGCGCTGTAGTACTCTGACAGGCCCTGGCACTGAAGCCACATAATTTAGGCATCTGTGGGCAGGTACCCAGGATGAGCGAGTTCATAATTTCTACTGCCAGGGGGAGTACATTCCTGTTTGTCCAAGACCACACCCAGCCAGGACTCTCAGCAGCTCCCCCAAGTGTCCTGTGGATTGATGGGCTCAGGGTGCCTGCCCTTTGGAAATGTGAACGGGGACTGGCAGTGCATTTGCCTGCACAGAGCTCTAATGCACTTTGAGGGGCCCTGGCACTGAAGTTAAGCAGCTGGGGTGTATGTGGGTAGTTATTCAGGAGGAAGGAGTTCAGAATTTCTACTGTGGGTCAGCGCATCCTTGTCTGTACAGAATCATACCAGAGCAGGGGCTCAAAGCAGCTCCCCAGAGGATCCTTTGGATATATGGGCTCAGGAAATGTGCACGTCTCTGATGGTGAGTTTGCCAGCGCAGAGCTCTGACGCACTTTTGAGGGGCTCTGGCGCTGAAGTTACACAGCTGGGGTGTCTGCGGGCAGTTGTTCAGGCAGAGGAAATTCAGAATTTCTATTGCAGGGTAGCGTGCCCTTGTCTGTACAGAATCACACCAGTGGGGGCTCTCATTGGCTCCAGTATATTGCCTACAGAGTGGTTTGCCCTGGATGCCTGCATGGCTGGAAATGCACAAAAGTGGTGTCCAGAGCTCTGCCCCTAGGGAGGGGGAAGATGCACTTACTGCTGCAGGAACAGTGCACCTTTGGAGGTGGAGGTCCCAGGGTCCGTGTGTCTGCAGCTGGTGTAGCAGGATTTTGGTTGGAGGGGCTGCTGGGTCGCGACAGTGTCAAAATCCTGTCTGGGTGGTGGTGCTGATGAGTTCCTAAAACAGGTCGTTCTCCCTTTCAAGATGGTGAGGCCTCCATGCCCAAGTCCAAGGACTGCCCACAGCGGTAGTAGTCTCTCCTTGTCCAGGAGAGTCTGATCTGCCCGCCCCTGTTGTTCCTGTGAGAAACACACACCACACACATCCACACATTCTCCTTTTGTACCCTCACTCAGTTTCTCTCCCTCACCTCTGCCCTGCCAGTTGCCATCTTTCAACTTGAAGCCTATTTTTTCATATAATTTCTACATGCCTTCTCATTAATCTTCTGGTCATGCTTGCTAGCTTTAAGTACAAGTGCTCTGTCTTGATGAGAAGGGCTATTCGGATCTTAGAAGCAATAGCTCCTTTATTTTTTCTTCTTTCTGACAGCCTCACACCAACTATTTTGAAAAGAATTAATATTAAAACTTTACAATTGGGAAGTAATGGGGGAAAAAAGGACTAATTGAGATCACTGACAGAAGAAACTATCTGGGAGAGAAAAATATACTGTACTCTTCAAAGAGCTGGATAATTAAATACAAAAACTTGTTTGAAAAAGTTCATAAAATGTCAATGTAATATTATTTCTAATTGATCCCAGTGAAGTCTAGAGTCAGGAAACTGAGATAAATTGGTATGTGCAAAATATAGTCTGAGGAATTCATACACCATAAATTACTCAATGCCTTTCAGAAGGAAAACGTGAGTCTGTGGCTATTACTTAGCTTCAATGCTAACTTGAAGGAAAGAGGAACAGATTGCATGGAGGGACCTGGAGAGTATTATATGCTAAACAAAATAAGCCAGTCTGAGAAAGATAAATATCATATGATTTCACTCATATGTGAAATCTAATGAACAAAATACAATGATTAGCAAAATAGATCCAGAGACATAGAAGCATGGAACAGACTGTTGAATCTCAAAGGGAAGGCCAGGGTGGTGGGTGGGTGGGAAGAAATCAACCAAAGAACTTACATGTAAACTAGAGGTCCGATGCATGGATTCGTCTACTGGTGGGGTCCTTCGGCCTGGCCTGTGGGGATCAGGCCAAAACTGGCCCTCCGACATCCCTCAAGAGGTCCCGGATTGCAAAAGGGCACAGGCCAGACTGAGGGACCCCACTGGTGCATGAATCCATGCACCAGGCCTCTAATATGTGTATAAGATCTTTGGTTATTTTCTTTTTGCCCTCTCCCCTTACCCCTTCCCTCTGAGATTTATCAGTCTGTTCCATGTTTCCTTGCCTGTGGTTTCTGCTCCTTCACTGAGCATCTTCCCATGGTGGTCAGGGCACGTCATAGCTATCGGCCGGTTGGTCAGCCACCCCTTAGGCTTTTATATATATAGATATACATAACCCATGAACACAGACACTAGAGTGGTGAAAGCCTGGAGTGAGGGGCAAGGTGGACTCAAAGAGGTCAATGGGGGGAAAAAGGGGACACATGTAATGTCCCCTTTCAACAATGAAGGTTAGAAAAACATGAACAGATTATGAGAACATATAGAATAGCAATGTGTGTCAGTAGAAAATGAAATCAGGAACAAGAATAGAGTTCCTATTCATTATGACATGTTGGTTGTGTCCAGAATTTATCAGCATTTTTTCATTTAACATTTGCAAACCCTTTGAGGCAGTTACAACAGAGGCAGGTATAATCATGAAGAATTATATAATTTGAAATTGTAATGTGTCAGGCAAATAGAAGACCTTTCTAGTCCTTTTTCCCTCACACATGTCAGTCTATTATTGTGCATACTGGCTCATCTCAATTCTAAGGTGAGTGTACAAAAGCCCACACATGGGTCAGAGTTGAACAATGTGGGAATTATTAAGCAATGTTATCTGATACATGTTCTCAAAGCCTCATTGTATTTAATAAATTCAATAAGTCAGAAAAAAGTTACAAAATCAAATTCACCAGCCATTCACCTTGAGACTGAATTCTTTCATTTTGCATATATATATATATATATATGTATATATATATTTAAGTTGGTAAAATGTAGTTATATGTACATCTTCAATATGTAAAAGAATTCCCCTGAATCACTTCAATAGGTTTGAAATTAAAAACTTCTCTGTTTTTTTTTATTTTAAAAAGGCTACATTTTGCTGATTAGCATGAAACTGAATTTAAAATACTACTTCAGTAATTTTTAAATCTAGATATGGAATAACTTAAAAAAGATACAATCTGATAATAAGTATTGGTGTGGACAGAAAGGAGAGGTAGAAGGAAAGGAAACACAGGTCTGTACCTCAAAGTGCACTTGGCTTATTCACATACAAAGGCGCCATTTGGGTTCCAAGCAATTATTTTTACTGCTTGTCAGCACTCAGGGTCACCATTGCTTCAGCCCAAATAAAGAAGCTCCTTAGTAAAAGATGTCCTAGAGAACAGCATGACTCATTTACTTGAGAAATCGAAGGCAAAAGAAACCCCTAGCTAATAATATTTTGGAGTTATTTTTAAAAAGAGATGAGATGCAGAAAAATTACTAGAAGTATAAAGGGCAATTCTGAATGAAAAATTCATTCCAGATCAGCTAGTTTGGAAATGAGCACAGTTTTCATGTATGCCATTAAATATGACCTTACTTGGAATAGTACTGGTGTTATTCTTATATTTCAATTGCTTAAGGTGGAAATCAGTCCCTAAGGTAATGCCTTCTAGTGTTTTCTTAGGACCCTGTAAAACCTCGACTGAGCACTTGTGAAGAAAAGGAAGGAAGGCAAGGACAGAGGAGAATTACTTGGGACTTCAGTCAGGTGGTAAAGCCATCTTCAGAGTTTTTCATTAACATTCTGCACAGTAAGCATCCTTTTTTTTTTTTTGGTAGCAATGAGCACAAGCAGAAAATAATATAGATAAAGCTTATAAATATTTTCTTTGTCATAGACATATTGACATAAAGCTCATCTCTTTTCTCCCCTGGGGGAAACAATTTATTGAAAAAATGTCTTATTTCCTCTTTGAGCAGTGTATTCTGCTATAGATGAGCTTTCAACAGTAAAATTCATCCTGAAAACAAATTTATGAAAGATTTCAGGTTTCCTCTCTCTGCAAAGACTTATACTCCCAAGAGATCCATCACAGCAAGCCTCAAATATAGTTAAAAAGAGACAGGGAGAGAAGGAATCAATATGCAAATTTGTCTTGAGGCATTCTTCTGGGCTGACCTGGTCTTTGTCATACCAGATGGACAGGGTGATAATCAGCAGGTCGACAACAAATCAATTTTGGCTTCACACTGAAGTGGGTGCCAAAGCCTGGAACATAAGTCACCCAATGACCTCAAGCCAGTTACCAAGTAACAGCTGGATACACTTACATATTTGATGACAATGAGAATGACAAAGACATGGGCATCATCATGGTTGCCCTCAATGTACAGCTAAAAATTTAACCTAGAAGAAAGTAAGGATTTGAAGTAAAAATTTATGTCATTTTTATAGAACAAGATATAAACCATTGATGTTAGGCCAAGTCTGATTGTTTTAGGTGTGGTCGCTGGGAGTGGTTTGTAACCATCAGACCTCAGTAAAATGTTTATTCTGACTAAAAGTCCCAATTTAGACATGTATTCTAGGTCTGTCAGAATACAGGCTTAGCGTTCTCTTCCACACAGAGCCCTGTCCCCTGGGTGGACCGTGCTGTGCCAGGAATCCTTACTGTCTTTGGAATAGGTACTTAGGATGCGCTTCCTGGGTGACTGGATCCTAATAACTACCCATCCCACATGCTGTTCCTTCCCATCTTCATCAGGATAAAGAAAAATTTGTTTTTCTTCAAAGACCTCTCAGCTTGGGCAGGACAATAAAGAAGACACTGCAGGCCCCCCTTGGTTGGGGAATTTATTGGAGGTAGAGTCATTGCTACCCTACAGTATGATGTTACCTGAAGAATTAGGGAGACTCCTGTGCAACTCTTGCCTCCTAACAGCCATGTTCCTCGACTCTTCCAAGGGCAGGAGAAGGGCTCATTAAGTCCAGGATTTCCCCAGCTAGCTGCTTAAAAACCCGACAGTAAAGCTTCAGAAGGACAACGCCTTCTGTGCTGCCAGCACCCAGTAGGATGTTCACTTCTGACGTGAAAGTGGAGAGTCCAAGCCTCAGGGCCAGGGGTGTGGGCAGAAACCTGGCTGTGATTCTTGAATTAAAAAAGTTGACACTGGACAAGACCTGCAGATGGGGAAACTGAGGACACGTGTGGCGTGCTGACTCTCTGCAAGTGAGATTTCATGCTGACCTTTGGGAGATTACTAGGCTGGCCTCCTCCAGGATCAGAATGTGGTTGCCCAAGCCACATCCCCACTGTCTGCAAGGCAGCTTGGGCTCCCCAAATCTCTGCTCTCCACATAGAACAATGTAGTTTTCTTTCTTTTTTTTTTAAATATCTGTTTTATTGATTTCAAAGAGGAAGGGGGTGAGAGAGAGAGAAGCATCAATGACGAGAGAATCATTGATTGGCTGCCTCCTGCATGCATCCTACTGGAGATCAAGCCTCAACCCAGCCCGTGCCCTTGACTGGAATTGAACACGGGACCCTACAATCCACAGGCTGATTTATCCACTGAACTAAACCAGCCAGGGCTGTAATTTTCTTTTTCAGCTGCAACTGATGTGATTCACTGATCCGTTCCTTGTGAGGTTGGTTTTCATTCTATAGCTCTGTAAAATGTCTATTTTCCCAAGCAAGTCTTACAAGACATCTCAACTTAGTTGTTGGTAGGCTTGTGGTTCTGTGTTTTAGTTTTATATGTTATAAAGCAGGCCTCCAGATAGGAAAACAAAACAAAACAGAATTCTACATTTTAAAAACATCAAGTTGTTTCAAATGGGAATTTAAAAAAATATATATTTTGTTGATTTTTTACAGAGAGGAAGGGAGAGGGATAGAGAGTTAGAAACATCACTGAGAGAAAAACATCAATCAGCTGCCTCCTGCACACCTTCGACTGGGATGTGCCTGCAACCAAGGTACATGCCCTTGACAGGAATCGAACCTGGGACCTTTTAGTCCACAGGCTGATGCTCTATCCACTGAGCCAAACCAGTTAGGGCAAGGAATTTTTTTTAAAGCAGATTTATTTGAGTTCTGGCAGTTGTAACAAAATACCATCAATTAGATAGTGTATAAACCACAGACATTTATTTCTCACAGTTCTCTAGGCTATAAGGCTGAGATCAGAATGCTAGTGTGGTTGGGTTCTGGTGCACCCTCTTCCAGGTTTCAGACTGGCGACTTCTCATTGTACTTTCGAACACAGGAGGATGCGCGAGCTCTCTGGCCTCTTCTTATAAGGGCACTAATCCCATTCATGAGGGCTCCACCATCATGACCTAATTACCTCCTATAGTTCTCGCCTCTTAATGCCATCACATTGGGGATTAGATTTCAACACATGAATTTTGGAGGGACATAGACTTGGAGTCCATAATAGGATGTGTACAAGATATCATATACTTTGGGACAGTGAAATAAATAACTTCCTAGGTACATGGGAAACTATTCAAGTGGAAACACGAGGAATAGAAAGCATGTAGAGTGAAGCAGCACCCAGATCAGCAATGAGATAATCTGAATTTTTAACAAATTGTCTCTTTGAACAGTGCACCCAGTCCTTCAGGCATCAGGAACAGTTTTGTAAGAGGTTATGCATTCCTCCCTGAGTGATGCTATTAATGAATTTTAACAATCAGAGTCAAATATGGAAAAAGTGCTGAGAGCATAATAACTGTCACCCTTAACTGCTGATCACCGATTCTCACCTCCCAGTTGACTTTAAGGGAGCTCTCTTTCTTCCCAGCTGCATACACCACAGGCAGAAGTCATGGGCTTAGAAGAGGATCTTGCCAGATGGGGCAGGAGAGTGAATCACAGAATCCTGCGGTTAGAAGTGTCTTGGGGAGGGCCTTTGAGGAAGGTGAATTTATAAAGTAATGAGAGTGTTACTGCTTCTTGCAGATTTTCATGGAATTGCATGAAAGGAGAGAGGGGATGGAAGGTATATATTGGGAAATGCTTTGTTACTTCTTGTTTTCCTCATTAAGCCCATTTTCCATTGCAGCTCATCGGCATTTTCCTCTGTAGCTTCCTGTGTAGATTTGAAGGCCATCATCATATTGGGCTTATTTTCTGACTCTGGTAGTCCCCATTGTTTTGGCTCTTTGGAAAAACAACCACAACCAAACACTTCCATTTTTACACCTGCCCTTAATACTATTCCTGTATCTCACTTTTAACACTAATGAATGAAACTACACCACAAAGTTCTGATTATATAGCATATACTGGCCCTTGGGGGTCACATTTATTTTTTATATTTCTCAACATTGTGTTATTTTAGCAGTTGTACTCCAAGTATGGCACGTGTCCGCAGAATCTCTAGCCCTTTCTACAATGTTCGTATTTAGTTCCTTTGCATACTGTATGAATTCCTGACTCTTTGGTTTTTAAAAACTGTTTCTCATTAAGTCTCTTGTCTGTTTTACATTCTACCTCCCCATTTCCAGGCTCTCCTGCATGTTTCACATTAAATGACCTAAGACAATGGTATAGGTCATAAACCTCCCCCCTTCAGAAACTTCTGGTGCTTTCCATGACCTAAAAAGCTACTGTTTAAATTCCTTAACTTGGCATCCATCACCTGACCTAATAATTTCTCCTTATTCACTGCTTCCCCTAAAAGACCCCATCGTCTCCCCAGGGCCCCTCATAAATGGATTCCTCAGCCTGACTGCTGTGTCTCTGCTGCTCTCACCACCTGCTCTCAGCCCTCTTCCCATTCTTCCCAGTGATCTGACGCCCACCCATGCGTTATGTACCCGCTTCTTGGTGAGACCTCCTCTGGCTCTTCCCAGAGGTGTCACACTGTCATGTGCTGTATGCGACTCCTGTCTCCCCTAACTGCCCTGCAAAGCCATGCCATTTGGTAGTGTCATGAAACGGTGCAGAGCAGGATGTTGGTCTTTTTATTTTATTTTCCATTTTCATGTTGAATTGTATCCTTTTTATAAAAATAGGACTTATTTTGTTTTGTCAGGGGCAATTGAAATGAGTTTCAATTTTCTTGAGTGGTGCAATCATGAGTGACTAATTTTCTTTTCTACATATATTTGTGTTTTCCAAAAATATTGCAGTTAGGGTTTTTAAAATAGTAACTACAAATCCTTATTATATGGCAACAAATATATAGAGTAGGTAATCCTATCTCCATTATACATGTCAAGTAATTTATTTCAACCCTACCGAAGTCTGTCTGACTCCAGAGCTAAAACTCTTAACCTTTATTGTCCTTTTAATTATCAGGGGAAAAAAAAGAAAGAATTTTATTTTCTTACATTTTTCAGAGCATTAGTAATCACTCTTGTATATATTAATTATAAGATGATATATTTGTCATTCCTTTACTCAGGGTTCAGCAGGTTATATTTTTGCCACACCAATATTATCCCCATGTCTTTCTCAGCATGTTTGACTAACATGCTGTATATAGACTCTGTCACTTCCATTTGAATCTGTAAGGAGGGGCCTGTGACTGCTCCAACTAATGTAATACACTATGTATGATAAAAGTGATATTCTACCATACATAGCCCACCACTTGCTGTGTCATGAGCAAGTGGTGGACTCTTTATATTTTAATATATATCTCTCGCGAGCGCTCTCTCTCTCTCTCTCTCTCTCTCTCTCTCTCTCTCTCCCTCTCTCCCTGCCCCCCCGTCCCTTCCCCTGCCCCTCTTGGAAACTAGTCACAATGGATACACACTATTAATGAGCCAGAGGGACTAGAACAAAGTAGACAACATTTTGAAGTAAACTGTAGAATTTCATGCAAAGAAAAACAAAAACATTTATTTTGAGGAAATGGAAGTAATTTTTTTTTAAAAAGCAGACATGAGGAAAAGCTGGGTCAAGAAAGAGATAGAGGACACTCTTTAAGATGTGTTTTTATAGGTGGCACACAAATACAATTTGGTTGTAGCATCATGACAAATAATGAGAAAGATGCATTGCTCTTGATACTTGGCACTTAAAAAATATTATTTACCATCAAGTTGATAAATGACAGCATCCTTATTCCTCATTCATAGGTCATTTGAGTTATTTCTGAATACTATTTTTTGTTTGTTTTAATATGTTTTTATTGATGAGAGAGAGAGAGAGAGAGAGAGAGAGAGAGAGCGAGAGCGTGCGAGCCGGAGAAGGAGAGAGAGAGAAAGAAAGAAAGGAAGAAGAGAGAGAGAGAGACATCAATGAAAGAGAAACATCAACCAGCTGCCTCCTGCACATCCCCTACTGGGAATCCAGCCCACAATCTGGGCATGTGCCCTGACTGGGAATTGAACCTGCCATATGGTACATGGGACGATGTATAATTAGCTGAGCCACACCGGCCAGGGCTGTTTCAGAATAATTTTAATTGTCATGTTGTACACATTATACACAGTTCGAGGTGATTTCTTTTTTTGTATTTTTTTCATCTGTATAGTATTAGTTCACTGCTTTGAAATTTATCTGGCAAAATCTAAGTATTGGTCACGTATAAATTCCCTAAATATTTTGCAAAATATTTTTTTTTTATGTATTGGCATTCCATTTATATTTTTATTTTATTAGTTTAATATGCAATTTTAACATGTATTTAATTAATCTCTTTTGCCTAGTGATTTTTCTTCATCTTGTAATAGTTAAAAGTTTTTATCTCATTCTCAGATGAGAAGAAAAACTCTTTTACATTAAAATTGTTTCAAATTATCTTTTCAAAATGTAGAGCCATGAAGTTGTGAAATATGGATTTATATAATTCTTTTCCACACTGACATTTTCATGAATAAATATCATTATTAATAACAGTTCTTTCATCTATTATTGTGTTACTGTATTTCGGCATTTATTAAGATCTTAAAATAATTTGATATATTTTTTTGACTAGCTTTTCTATTTTATTAATTTATTTTTTCTCTTAGTTACCTTATGGTTTCAGTAATTTTCACTTTATAACATAAAGGTTAGTATCTCATAAAGTAAGAGTGAGCCCAAAAGTCATGGGGAAGAACTATGGTTTATGCATGTTTAGAAGATAGATTTTGTTTTTTTTTTCTATTGCAAGCTAAAAATGTAATAGATCATTTTCCCTTGTCCTTGGTAGAGGCATTTAAAAAAATTGCACACTTTTTTGACTTTTGCATGTTCTTATTTCTAAACTCTCATTTTCTCAAACCTAAAGTATTTACTTGAGGTTTACTCATAGATGTTTACTATTAGGCTATTAAAATTCCAGGCTCTAAGATCCCTGTATTAGTAAACACCTCCTATATTAGTAAATGCTTTACAATGCTTTTAAAGTATGTTTGTTGTATTTTATTAAACATTTCTAGATGTTTTGAAGCCGAGGGCTTTTTAGATTTACTACTGTCTATATTATCAGAAGCAGAAATTCCCTGATAGAGCACCATACAGTTTTTATTTTGTCCTCTTTATCTGTCATACTTTGGTAGTGAACTATGGAGTCATTCAACTATAATTTTAATTTTCTAATATTTTTCTTGCATTTAATGTTTCTTTCATTTAGGTACTGCGTGGGTTTTCTGTGCATATGTACTTCCATTTATTTTATTTTTTTAAATTTTTTTTCTTTTTTTTTAAATTTAATAAATCTTTATTGTTTAGATTATTACATTTGTTTCTCTTTTTCCCCCCATAGCTCCCCTCCACCTGCTCCCACCCCTCCCTCTACCCTACCTCCCCCACATTGTCCTCATCCATATTGTCCATTCTCTCCCTGTACCCCCCTCACCCTTTTTCTAATTCTATTATATTCACCAGTTTATTCTGTTCATCAGATTTTTAATTCATGTTTTAGATTCACTTGTTGATAGGTATGTATTTGTTGTTCATGATTTTTTATCTTTACTTTTTTCTTCTTCTTCCTCTTCCTAAAGAGTACCTTTCAGCATTTCATATAATACTGGTTTGATGAACTCCTTTAGCTTTTTCTTATCTGTGAAGCTCTTTATCTGCCCTTCAATTTTGAATGATAGCTTTGCTGGGTAGAGTATTCTTGGTTGTAGGTTCTTGCTGTTGATCACATTGAATGTTTGTGTACTTTTAGTGTTGTGAAAATATTTTTCTACTGTGTCAGTTTTGTATTTTATATCCTCCACCAAAATTCTTGATTCTTAGAATGGGGGTAGAAAGGAAGAGTTAATTTAGTTAAAAATGTTAGTTAATTTTCAAATTTTTGGACTAAGTTTTATACTTGTTCTAACACATGTAGGTACAGAAACCATCTACTAATAGAATATGGCTGGTTGATTAATCAGATCATTCTCATCCCATGGGAGGCGGGTTGGGGAGTGGGAGTTGGGGGGAGTAAAGTATAAGATAGAATAAGAAGGCCTTAAAGGGTACAAAACTCCTCTCTTTCTTGGGCCAAGCCAGAAGTGTTATGAAAATGGGTAAAGGGTTCTGTATGTCTCTGTTAGGTAGTTATTTTAAAGATGAAAAGCAGCTGAGACTGGTTTGGCTCAGTGGATAGAGTGTCGGCCTGCAGACTGAAAGGTCCCTGGTTCAATTCCGGTCAGGGGCATGTACCCTGCTTGGGGGCACACCTCCAGTGTGGGGCGTGCAGGAGGCGGCTTATTGATGTCTCTCTCTCATTGATGTTTCTGACTTTCTATCCCTCTCCCTTCCTCTCTGTCAATATATATATATAAAAAAAGATACGAATCTAGACCTGGTGGACATGGAGCCTGTGCTCTCAGCATTCAGTGCCATTTTATTACAGGACTCTTCCAGATTGTATTTGGGATCTTAAGGAATGACACTGGGGTCAACTAACATTTAGTTTTAGAGGCAGATTAAGTTAAGCTGAGCTATATCTACCCAAGGGCTCCGGGTCCATTGCAGGCCCCAGGAAGGGCAGCGGCCCGCCTAGCCACTCCTGTGGCCTGGGAACATTGCTGCCCTGGGGAGGTGTCGCTGGACCTGTTTAGTCACTGCAGTGGGCCCCGGGAACATCGCTGCCCCGGGAGGCACAGCCAGGCTGCCTAGCCACTCCCATGGGGCTCCGGGAACATCGCTGCCGTGGGGAGGTGCAGCTGGGCCGGCTTAGTCACTCCAGCGGCCCGGGGAACATCGCTGCCCCGGGAGGCGTCCCAGGCCCTGGGAACATCGCAGGCATGGGGTTGCTGAGACCCAGACTGGGCCTCCGGCCACAGATTCACAGCCTCGCCCAGACCAAGGGCAGGGATCTGCCTCCCCTGCCAAGAGAGAGAGGTTCTCAGTGGCCCCAAGACAGGGTGGGCCAGGCCAGGGATCAAGGGGCCTGGAAGGACTCTGGGGCGGAGGGGCAAGGACCCGCAGGCCTGAGGCGGGGGTTGAGGGGGTGCCACCTCAGGGGAGGGGTGCCGCACTGCAGGGTACCGGACTGGCCAACGGGATTCAGACAAGCTCCCCGTGCTAACCGGCCTCGCCCAGGCAGCCTTCGCACTTCAGAGACGGCAACTCCTGTCCCGCCTTGACCCAAAAGCAAGCCCCCGCCGCCCTGCCCCTCAGCAGAGCATGCCTTGGCGGTGAGTGCGAAGCCTTCCACCTGCTCCGGACAAGGGGGTGGGCAGTAAAGAGTGGGGGCAGAGACCGGGGAGAGGAAAGAATGTGGAGCGTCTGCAATGAAGAGGTGCTTGAGAAAGAGGCTCGGAAGCCCCATGAGAAGGTTTGTTCTGTTTGCCCGGGGGCTGCCCCTAAGGAAGGGCAGAGAGCATGGCTCTGAGGGCTCCCTGCGCGCTGAGTCAAGTTCCACAGCCAACTGGAACTGGCCTCAGTTTCCCGGTCTGTAACATGGATTAAACATGTCCCAGTGTCTTCACTGAGCTTTGATGGCCAATTCAGATACTATGTAAGGAAAGAGAGGAAAGAAGTGAGAAAGAAAAGGAAAGATGAACAACACAAAAGAAAGACTGGAAGGAACCTGTACACCCATCCTCACTTAAATAGGGGACAGAGTCAAATAGTGTTGTAATGGCATGTGATGCCAGGTGGGTACTGTAAATATCGGGGAGCACTTTGTAAAGTATATGATTGTCTAACCAGTATTCTGTAAATAATATAAAAACTGAAACTAATACAAAATAATATTGAAAGTGAAAAAATGAAAATTGGAGTGAATTTTTTATAAATTTCTAAGTTTAAATAAAGGCTATAAAGGAAGGAAGGGGGAGATTAAAATTAGTGTTTTTCATTTTACCACTTTATTGTCTTTTCAGTACATGAAAAAAACAGTTGTTTTTATATGGTGCTTTTATACTTTTCTAAGTCATTATCTTATTTTAATTTCAGGGCAACTTAAAGACAAGATAATTATTCCCTCCATAATTCAAAGAAAGGACATCTTAGTGTCTGGTTCCAATGATTCATTTGTCAAGCCCTTATTGTAAAGCAGGGTTAGTAAAATTCTCTGTGAAGGGTCATATCTAATAAAAGCCTTGGGGGTGATCAGGCCACCAGGGGAGAGTAGTTGGGGGCAATCACACTGGCAGAGGATCAGTTAGGTGTCAATCAGGCCAGCAAGGGAGCAGTGAGTTAGGGTACAATCAGGCAGGCAGGTGAGCTGTTAGGAGCCAGTGGTACTGGATTGTGAGAGGGTGCAAGCTGGGCTGAGGGACACTCTCCCCAGTGCACGGATTTCATGCACCGGGCCTCTAGTAGTATATATAAAAGAGTTATCAGAGTAATTAGCTTGAACAAGAGGGTCCCTAAAATGTTCCAAATCATTTTTTAAATATAATGTGTTAGCTCAGTGACATTATGAATATTAAAAAAGCACATTTTTTTCTTTCACTACTTCTAATCACTGGATTAATTGCTTATTTAAGTATTTTATAGTGATGTTAAAATTTCTTTATTATTAATGTCTTCTGGATTGCTAATATCCCTCTTTCTATTTTTATTAGTGCAACTTTCATTTTATCTTTTCTGGTAGTGGTGTACCAATATGTCCTTTTGGCAATTTTTTTTGACATTTTAGTTCATTTTACTTCAGTATACATTTCTAAAAGATAAGCATGTTTATCTTACATAGCCACAATATCATTATTGCACCTTTAACAAAATCAATCCCTTTTTATTATCTGATACCCAGACTATACTCATATATTCTTTATTCTTCTATTGGCAAAATTTTAAAAGTGATATTCCTTGATATTATATGCTCAAATAAGTTAACCTCATTTCCATTTCATATGTTGGACATCCATTCAAGAGCCAATGCAAAATGATAAGGCATAAACAAATTTTATTTCTACATATTTAACATATTGGTACTGGTACTTCATTAAAACAGTAAAAACTACTTACCAGCCCAGAATTTTCTCTTACATTTTTCAGATAGTTTTCTTTTTCATTAAAAAAAAAAACAACAAACCATTTTTGAAACTTATTGTGGTGGTTTTCAACATGGATATTTATCTTTGTTTGAGGGTTTCATGTTTAGTTTTTGTTGTTGAGAGTGGTTGTTTTACAAGCAAAATCCTGTATTACTGCTAAAAGATTTTTCTGGATTTTTCTGGTCAACTTATATAAAAAGCCAGAAAACCCTAAGGCAACTTATAACTGAATACCTGCGAAGTAAGAAATTTGAGAAGGATTCATGAAGGAAATGAGATCAGCATTTTGACATAATGTCTCCCAGGATTTTGATAAATCAATAGCTATTCCACTACTGATCTCTTAACTTAGGAACACTCATAGACATTTACAAGGCTACACACCAGAGCTAAAGTATGACAACTCTGCCTTTTTCCAACGGATGGTTATTTGTAGTCACTTGTGGAGGATACAGCAACATGCAAACAAATAGTTTTCACACTGCCCTCAAGGAGAGCTTCAGTTTTAAGTCCTCAGTGGTTAATTCAGTAAAATTCAGTAATGCTGCAGGCAGTAAAGCTGATAGAGATAGTGAGAACTAAATAACAATTTTAAAAGACTAACACATTTAGTGGTAAAATTGATAAGGATATCTTTCAGGGAACCTGGGAAAATAAATTAGCTGAAGTAAGGATTAAGAAAGCCTTTCATTTGGAGGAATGTATCACTAATGCAGGTTTTTTAAACTTTAATATGCCTGCAGATCACCTCAGGTTCTTGTTAAAATAAAAATGCTGACTCTGTTGGCCTAGAGCAGTGGTCGGCAAACTGCGGCTTGCGAGCCACATGCCGCTTGCAAGCCGCTGTTTGCTGCTCTGTTGACTAATGAGTTTGCCGACTACTGACCTAGACTCTAGATTCCAATAATTACAGGCTGTTGTTGTTCCTTGTGATTAAGCCACTATCCCAGTGGTTGGCAAACTCATTAGTCAACAGAGCCGCAAACAGTGGCTTGCAAGCCGCAGCTTGCTGACCACTGGGGTAGTGCCTGCAATTCTTTGTTTCTAACAAGTCTTCTAGGTAATGATGATGCTGGCTTATGGGCCACCCTTTGAAAATAAAGCATCTAGATTCCAACTTTGGCAATAGGATGTAGAAGATGAGAAAATGCCCAGTGCTATATAATAAAAGCTTAATATGCTAAGTGTTCGGTCAGCCAGTCGGCTGTTCAACCAATGAAAGTATAATATGCTAATGATATGCGAAGGCCACTCAACATCTCGCTATGACATTCACTGACGACCAGGGGGCAGACAGTTGACCGGTCGACCAGTCACTATGATGTGCACTGACCTCTAGGGAGCAGAGTTCTGACCTGTAGGTTAGCTTGCTATAGGGTCCGGCCAATTGGTCCCTCCCTGGCTGGCCAACCTCCCAATCCCTTCCTGACCCCTATCATGTACTGGTGGGGTTCCTCAGCCTAGTCTGTACCCTCTCGCAATATAGTATCTTTTGGGGGATGTTGGTGAGCTGGTTTTGGCCTGATCTCATAGGCCAGGCCTAGGAACCCCATTGGTGCATGAATTCACGTACTGGGCCTCTAGTAAACTAAAATAAAAATAAATTCAGAGAATAGTGTGTTTAAATGTAAATGCCATGACACATGTAATTTGCTTTAAACTCTTAGGTGATACTACCCCTGTAAATTCAAAGAATAGAATTCACGATTCTGGTGAATACATGAAAAATATAGGAAATAGCAAAACATATACAGAATAAAACATACATTAAAAATAAAGTGGGAGACCTCACAATAAGAATTAAATAATATATTAAATGCTAAGACATTCTATAATAACAGGTATTCACTTGTAAATAGCAAAGGGACACTAGCTCCACAGAAAAGTCAAGAGATTGGGATTAGTGTCAGCTGTCTGCTTTCAAATTCTGCCTTTGCCTATGGGCTCTTTGGTTCAGGTAACTTCTGGTAACCAAACTATGCTTTAGTTTCCTCATCTGTAAATGGAACAATAGTACACCCAACTATTAAGGTTCTAATGACTATTAAATGTGCAAAACAGCAACTCAGAACAATACCTGATTTATATTTGGCAATTCTCAATGTTTACTTCTTTTTCCCTGCAATAATATCAATAAGTCACTTCTAAAATAATTCAATTTAGAAATTTAAAAAATAGTTTTCAAAAAGTAGTTTTCCAGAGGCTATTTTATTGCTAAATTGCCTATGGAAAATTTTTTTTTTAAATTAAATCTTTATTATTCAGATTATTACATTTGTTTCTCTTTTTTTCCCCTCCATAGCTCCCCTCCACTTGGCTCCCACCCCTTTCTCTACCCTTACTCCCCTCCCAATTGACTTCATCCATAGGTGTATGATTTTTGTCCAGTCTCTCCCTGCACACCCCTCACCCTTATCCCACTGAGAATTATCAGTCTACTCCCTTTCTGTGCTCCTGATTCTATTATATTCACCAGTTTATTCTGTTCATCAGATTTTTAATTCACGTTTTAGATTCACTTGTTGATAAATATGTATTTGTTGTTCATAATTTTTTATCTTTACTTTTTTCTTCTTCCTCTTCCTAAAGAGTACCTTTCAGCATTTCATATAATACTGGTTTGGTGCTGATGAACTCCTTTAGCTTTTACTTAACTGTGAAGCTCTTTATCTGCCCTTCAATTCTGAATGATAGCTTTGCTGGATAGAGTATTCACATTGAATATTTCTTGCCACTCCCATCTGGCCTACATAGTTTCTGTTGAGAAATCAGCTGACAATTGTATGGGTGCTCCCTTGTAGGTAATTAACTGTTTTTCTCTTGCTGCTTTTAATATTCTCTCTTTGTCTTTTGCTCTTGGTATTTTAAATATGATGTGTCTTGGTGTGATCCTCTTTGGATTTCTTTTATATGGGGTTCTGTGTGCTTCCTGGACTTGTAAGTCTATTTCTTTCACTAGATGTGAGAAGTTTTCAGTCATTATTTCTTCAAATAGGTTTTCATTATCTTGCTCTCTGTCTTCTTTTGCCCCCCCCCCCTATAATTCTGATGTTGGTATGCTTGAAGTTGTCCCAGAGGCTCCTTACATTATCTTCATATTTTTGGATTCTTTTTTCTTCTTGCTTTTCCAGTTGAGTGTTTTCTGATTCTTATATTTCAAATTTTTGACTTGATTCTTGCCTTCCTCCAGTCTGCTGTTAGGTTTCTGCATAATATTTTTTATTTCAGTCAGTGTATGTTTAATTTCTAGTTGGTCCTTTTTCATCTCTAGTTGGTCCTTTTTCATCGCCTCTTGGGTCTCACTAAATTTATCCGTCTTTTCTAGCATATTCTTGAAAAACCTTGTAAGCGTGGTTTTGAACTCTATATCCAATCATTTGTTTTCCTCCATTTCTTTCTTTTGTGATTTGTTCCTTTGTCTCCACATTTTTGCTATGCCAGGAGAACTTCTGTGTTGTATTCAGCCTTATCATATAAGACTTGCAAAACTGCAAAAGCCTCTCTGTTGAGCTTGGGATGGGTGGAGTCTCAGGGCTTAACAGACCACCTTGCCTTTCAGTTGGCCCCATCCTCCATGTCTCCTGGGTCTCACATGACTCTGGGTAATTGCTGGAGCGGTCCCTGTGCACGCTTGCGTGCATGCATGTTCTGTTGCAGTGCCTCTAGACCACTGCCTTTCAAGCTCTCCAGTGCTTCAGGACCATATGAGTCTGGGTCCAGGGTTTTGCCCGAAACTGGGGTTTAGTGAAGTTAGAAGTGGCGCAGTTGCATGGCTCTGTCTCCTGCCTACTCGTGAAAGCTAGCGGCACAATCAGCAATCCATCTTCTGCACACAGTGCTGTGCAAGCCACCAGACTTCTGTTCTTTTGCGACTCCCCTAAATTTCTGAGCACTTCTCCCTTTTCACAGTCCAGTATGAGTCTCGCCTGGACCTGGGGTTCAGTGCTGTAGGATAAGGGGTTCAATGCTGTAGGATAAGGGGTTCAATGCAGTTGGGAGACTCCATCTCCTTCCCACCAGAGAAAGCGAGCCAGGTACTCTGGCACCCACTCTCTCCACCCGCGCGTCTCTGTACCTCAGCTTTTTGCAGCTTCTCTGGGTCTCCGTGAGCCCCTCTCTTTCTTTCTAGTTGTAGAATTTCCTCTCAACCAGCTTTCCTGTGGTTCTGGATGCTGTCCATTCTGTCTTTTAGTTGTAGTTTTGAAATTGTTGTGTGTGGCAGCAGTGTAGGTGTTTACCTATGCTGCCATCTTGGATTCTCTCCTGGGAAAATATTTTGATTATGTGAATAAACAACAGAGAATGAAAATGATTAAGTAAATAGTATTATTGGTGAAATTAGAGTGTCATTTAAAGAAAAAAAATTCTATCAACCTAGTAAAAGGACTAATTATTAAAATTAAAAGATAGAAATGAATTATTACTAGTATTCCATTGTTGGTGTGTTTTAACACACAATGCAAATACTACAGATATTATAACAGAAATCTACATTTGAAAACTATATGATTATATTAAACAATGTCACCCCAATACATTTAATTAAACACAAGCACACACAAACACACACACACACATACACACACACACATATATGTGCTGTGACTTTGGTGGTGTTTTACATCTGCCTTTCCTCTGGCATAGATTTAGTCTGCATTTCAAAATGCCTGAGTCTTGATGATTACATCTGTGATTTTCCATTATTGATATTCAATCTAGGTATAATTATAATTCAGAAAAGAAAGGTGTTTTTTATGTTACTGCATATAGACAGAGATAAATAGGTGTTTATTGTTTCTTTTTTCAATTTATATTTCCTTTCCAAAGTTTAAATGCAGACAGTTATAAAAATCTATAATTCTAAGCCATTACTTTGTGTTTTTCTTTTCTGAAATAATTGTTTCATAAAATAATAAACAAGGGAAAATTACAAAGGAATCCAACTGATAACAGTTTTAGTATTTGCAAAAGGAAATGCCTTCCAAGGTCAGGTATAATGTTTACCATTTGACTCTAGATGTTTTCTGGTTAATGTAGCTCAGTAGTAAAAATTTGTCAATATATACAAATATACAAATATGTTTGTATATGTTAAATATACTAGTGTGCTTTAACATGCAATATCCATGCATTTTTTTGACAGATCCCTTTTTAGTAAACAAAGCCTACGATGAATAAGTAAATTGAGGAGGAATATTATATGTGGAAAATATGGAAAATAACTTGTGTTCCAGGGAAAATGCCAATGTTCTCTACCATGTGCTGTTCTGAGTTATCACACCTATAGATAATTAGCAGATTGGAATCTGCTTCTTTGTTTTTTCCTGATTATCCTTAAAATCAGGAATTATCTTTAAAATTATTTGTGCCTTTTTTTTCAAGTGGTACATACAGGTGGGTAGGGATTCTGATGCTACTTAAGAAAGTAAACTATTGAAGTATAACATTCATATGGGAAAGTGAGCAAATATACAGTGTACAGCTTGCTATATTTAAAAATATATTTTTATTGATTTCAGAGAGGAAGGAAGAGGGAGAGAGATAGAAACATCAATGATGAGAGAGAATCATTGATAGGCTGCCTCCTGCATGCCCCTTGCTGGGGATTGAACCCGCGACCCAGGTATGTGCCTCTGATTGAAATCAACCCCAGAACCCTTTAGTCCACACGCCGATACTCTATACATTGAGCCAAACTGGCATTGGAAGGCAAATCGTGGCTCGAGAGCCACATATTTGCCACTCAGTTGACTAATGAGTTTGCCGACCACTGGGCTAGGGCATTGATACATTTTTGCAAAGTGAACATACTTGAACATCCAAGTGGCAGCTCAAGAAAGAATAGTCTTAGTACCTCAAAAGCTCCCCTATGTCCTCTCCCCATCACTTATATCAAACAAGAGGTCCTTCCTCGTCAACAATTTATAGAAATGCTGTCATGTAATATGTATTTTTTTATTTATGATCTTTCCCCTAAACATTGTTTCTGATAGTTATCCATGTTGGTGATATAACTAGTTTGTTCATTCTCATTAATCCTATATAATAAAGAGATAATATGCAAATTGACCCTCACGCCCTCAAATCACAAGATGGCCACCCCCTATGTTGTCACAATATGGCTACCACAAAGCTGGCCACCCCCACGTTGTCACAAGATGGCTGGCAGGGGAGGGCAGTTGGGGGCGATCAGGCTGGCAGGAAGGCAGTTAGTTGTCAATCAGGCTGGCAGGGGAGTGATTAGGGAGCTATCAGGCTGCCAGGCAGAAGAAGTTAGGGACATTTGAGCAGGGAACATCTCCCAAGGGGTTCCAGATTGGAGAGGGTGCAGGCTGGGCTGAGGGACATCCCCCAGTGCATGAATTTTGTGCACTGGGCCTCTAGTGTGTGTGTGTGTGTGTGTGTGTGTGTGTGTGTGTGTATAATTGTTTGAATAGATCTTAATTTGTTCATCAATTTTATGATTAATGGATATCTGGGCTATCTCTTCTGTGAAGAATACTACTATAAACATTCTTGTAGATAATTTTGGGAACCATCAAAATAGTTATAAACCTAGAAATGAAATTTGCCCAGGCATATGGTGTGCATATGTCCACCCTTTGTATTTCTGTAGAAATGTTAGCTTGTTAACTTAAAATTAAAAAAATTAACTACTGGAATTTCAATTGTTATTATACTGAATACACAAATCAATCTTTATAATAGAATTAATATCTTTATAGTATTGAATCTAACAATATGAGCAAGGTGTATCTCTTTCCATTAATTTGTCTGCTTTATTTTCTCTAAATAAAGTTTTTTAGGTTTTTAGTGTAGGGCTCATAACATCTTTGTTAGGTTTATTTCAGGGTGTCTGAGATTTTTAAATTCAATTTTAAATGTATATTTTTTATTTTTAAATTTCTTTGTTGTTATGTAGTAGCACAACTGATTTTTGTGTAATGATCCTAAATTTAGTAATCTTACTAAACTTAGTAATAAAACTAATAGTTCTTCTGTGGGATCATTATTATTTTAATTAAAAAATTATTTAGAGAAAGAAGGAGAGGGAGAGAGGGACACGAGGCAGGGGAGAGAGAGAAAGAGAGAGAAATTGATTTATTGTTTCACTTATTCATGCATTCATTGGTTGATTCTTGTATCTGTCCTGACCACGGATTGTACCTGCATCCTTGGCATATTGGGACAATGCTCCTGAGCTACCCAACCAGGGCTATTATTTAATTTTAAATGTATATTATTATTTATTAAAAATGGGTTTAAAATTATTAACATAGAAAAATAAAAATCTTTGCATGTGGATATATTTCCAAATATTAGCATCCTTATTATATGATGCCTTGTACCTCTTTCATATTCCTTTGTTAGCTGCCTTTTTTTTTCTCTAACATATTAGTTTGTTCAAATTTTCTCTAACTTTTATGTGACAGGAAGATCTGGTTATGTAATTTCTGTCATTGGGCATGGTAAGATATTTATGCCACATAAGTTAGTTCTGTCTTATCTTTGTTGATAGCTATTTAATACATAGCAAGTGGGTGCATACTTATTGGGAACTTCCTTTCTATGTGCTGAATATTGAATTAAGTAATGAAGGATTTTTATAACCAAAAGATACAATAACTGACCTTGAGGAACTCAAAATATAGTTGGGAAGACATGACAGTGTAAGACTATCCAAGAAGTTGATATAAATTATAGGCATTAACTGTAATAGCTACATGAGGTCAGCGAATCATAAATCAACAGAGTTCACCGTACCCAGGGATCACTTTGTGGAGGAGTTGGCATTAAAGCTTTGACAGGGTGGTAAATTTGGAAGGTGCTGAAAAGAATTGAACCATAACCAGGAGGAATAGATGAGGAGAATGGAACTGGGAGAGACAGCATGGGAGCCATTAGCACTCTGCCTAACTTGAGTAGGACAGATTATATTGGAGAACAATGTGAAATTCATGGAATGCTCAAGAAATTTAAGAAAAAGTATATCCAGTCGACATACTGTACAATTTTCAGCGGCTGCTCCCATGCGTCTCTTAAAGCTCAAATTATATAAACTAATATCATAGGTTGTAAAATTGGAAAATTTTGAGTCCTAAAGGGAATAGCTACCAGACACCAAAGTGATTTATGAAATATATCACCTCGTAGAAATTTCCCAGTAGGAGCATGAGCACTTTTAGATAACTTGTACATTCATACTCCAACAGGGGTGGGATATTTGGAGATTAAAGCAGATTTGAGGGGCATGAACTGAGGGTCCACTGGGAATATCCACAAGGAGGTAGGTTGTGGGGTGTTTCCTTGTTTTCCCCTCTTATTGCTAAAAAGAGGTACTTCAGACAGACTTGGTGAGAGTGTAATATGTGTCTTTTGAAGTTTTGGGTGGTAATAAAGATAGTGATGAATCTAAAGACCAATAAATGAACTAGTGAGCAGTTTATAGTGGAGTGAAGTAGCAATGCTGTATTGGGATTCACCTATTTCCCCAGGGTTAAAGAGTTCCTTGGGGAACAGATGTGGACCATGCATGTGAAAGCACTGTCACCAGGCTTTCAGGTCCTGTCCCATTAGGCTGTCCAGGGACTGAACTGGTTTCAACAGACAAAAGCCAAAGCTTTTGCTTGGAGCTGTGGCGGTAGTAAGTGATAAAGTGAGAGAAAATGACTCATATCAAGTCTCCAAATGTTTGGAGAAGGGGGAGCAAACACTGGTTGAGAATCAGCTTTAAATACATATCAGTTCTCTTACCTCAGTGACCATTTACCTCCTCTTTTCCTACCTTTCCTCTTTCACTCCACTCCCATATTCCAGAGGCATTGGAACCAATATTATTAAATGGTTGGAGAAAACCTGGGATAAAACTATAGGATGCTCATCATTGGCTGTTAGTTTCCACTTGCAGCAGATCCCAGCTATGGAAGGGACACAATTTAAACTTTAACTCATTTGTTTATAGGTAGCTGGGTATTCTAATTTATAAACTGAAAATATGTTTGGTGACTAATGTAACTATAAGATTTTTTTTAAAGCTCCAATTGATCAGGGTATATAGATAAGACCTAGTTCATATTGGCTCAAAAGATGTTGCCTTAATATCCTGGAGCTACTGTAACAAATGACCACAAACTGGTCATAGAACAAGAGGCATTTGTTTTCTTAGAGTTCTGGAGGCTACACGTCCAAAAGAAAGATGTCAACAGGGTCATGTTCTTTCTGAAAGCTCTAGGAGATCATCTGTTCCATTAACTTTCTCTTAGCTTCTGGGGTTGCTGCAATTCCTTGGCACTCCTTGGCTTGTAGATGCATCCCTCTGATCTCTGCCCTCCTAATCACACAGTGAGCTTCCTCTGTGTCTTTGTTTTCACATGACACTCTCCTGTGTGTTTCTGTTCATATTTGTCTCATTTTATAAGGACATCCATTCATACTGGATTAAGAGTTTACCCTACCCCATTTAATGTCATCATAACTTACATTTTAATTATCTCTAGAAAGACTGTTTATAAATGAGATCCCATTCACAGGTACTAGGGTGGTACTTAAGGTATCTGTTGAGGGAAACAATTAAACCCACTAAGGTGTAATTCTACTTGGTGTCTGTACCCTGGAGTTAGGGGCCATTGTTGGTGTGACTCAAAGTCCCTTCTTAGTTTATTTCTAACTAGAGGCCCAATGCATGAAATTTGTGCAAGGGACTTGCTTGGCCCTCGCAGTATTGGCTTCATCCAGAAGGTCTTTCTGCTATTCAGCCTAATTAGCATATTAGCTCTTTATTATATTTCTAATTATGTCTGCCGTACTCTTTCACAATACACAGTATGAGTTTTCAGTCTGAAGCAGTGTTTCTAATCATCCCTATCAGGGATGCAATTACTGGAGATATCTCTTTATATTTTGTCTATTTTCTTCCCAGTGGTGCTGCCAGTGTTTCTCTTCTTTAATGCCTTCTGAACTTTTTTTTTTAAATTTTAGTAGCAGTATGATTTAAACTTCATTTTATTTAAAGCCAGTTTTTTTCCTGAACTAATACCTAGGTTAGGGAATTCATAGGCACCATGAATAAAGAAGTGTATGGATTTTTCATTTTTTTAAGTTTAGTTATGAATATGAGCTTAACCACCAGGCCATGGGGTTCTCAGCCCAAAATGCATATTAGAATCACCCAGGTAGTTTTAAAAATACTGTTATCCAACACCACCCTAGGAAATTAAATTGGAATCACTGGGCAAGTGACACAGTGCATAGAAATCAATCAAATCCTGGGTCTCAAAGTATCAGTTGTCTGATAGGAATGTGCACCACTTTCCCCATCCATATAATGGGAGAAGCAGTATACCAATATGGTAGGACTGTTACAAAAATTAAATAAGTTAATGCATGTGAAATGCTCATTAGTGTGTGCTGGCTCCGCAATAGACCATGTAGGTGGGGATTGCTGACACTGAATGGTGGACAATAGCCTGATGTCATCATGTAGGTGGGATACTCCCTCATGCTGAGCAGGGTAAATTAGAAGCTGATGCCTGAGCCCCAGTGTCCATGATGCCATGAGGACATCCAGAGAAAGCTTGAGGCACTCCATGCATCTGCAACAGTGCAGGGATGCTCATTGTTAGGAAGACTTGAAAGATTCCCTTGATATTCAGTTAGACAGGAGGACACCAATAATCAGTCTAAATGCCAAGACCCTGAGCACTCTTCAGTCCTGATTTTGTGACTTAATTTTATTTAAAGGCCATTTGTTTACTGAACAAATATCTAGGTTAGGGAATTCATAGACACCATGAATAAAGAAGTATATGGATTTTTAAAAATGTTTTGGTTATGAATTTGAGCTTTGCTACCAGGCCAGAGAGTTCTCAGCCCCAAATTCACATTAGAATCACCAAGGCAGCTTTAAAAATACTGCTATCCAACACCACCCTAACAAATTAAATTGGAATCTCTCCTCATCTGATGCTGCTGGCTGATGTTCCCAAGGGAACTCTCCTGACTTGGTTCCATGAAATAACACTTTCCTGATCTCAATCTGGAGACTAGAAATCCAAGATCAGAGTGGGAATGCAGTCTGGGCTCTGGTGAGAACCACCTGCTGGGCTGGTCACCCCATGCACCCTGCTGCTTGGTCGTTTGGTTGCCCCTTACTAACCCCCTAAGAGCCTGGTCGTCCTATGCAGCCTGTTCTGTCATCTATTAGGTTGTGATGGTCACTCTTTTCCTACCTATCCTCTTTCACTCCACTCCCATATCCCATATTCAATTCATAAATTAGAATACCCAGCTACCTATAAACAACTGACTTAAAGTTTAAATTGTGTCCTTTCCATAGCTGGGATGGTCACTTAAGCTTTTATATAGATAGATACTTACATGGCAGAGACTGAAATTTTTAATTAGAGGTTGAGGAGAAGCACAATGGGCACGGCAGGTCAGCTCCATGATAAGTGCTCATCATGATTTTGTACACTTCCTGTTCCTCTAATGTATTGTCCAAGCTTCTTGGAAAGAAATATCCCTACTTATCTACCTGTCATATTTAGTCTTTTTTAAAATTTAATTTTTTAATTTAATAAATCTGTATTGTTCAGATTATTACATTTTTTCCTCTCCCCCCCTATAGCTCCCCTCCACCTGGATCCCACCCCTCCCTCTGCCCTTTCCTCCCCCCACATTATCCTCATCCATAGGTGTATGATTTTTATCCAGTCCCTCCCTGCACCCCCTTCACCTCTTTGCCGCGGAGAATTGTCAGTCCACTCCCTTTCTATGCCCCTGATTCTATTACATTCACCAGTTTATTCTGTTCATCAGGTTTTTTATTCACTTGATTTTTAGATTCACTTGTTGATAGGTATGTATTTGTTGTTCATAATTTTTATCTTTACCTTTTACTTCTTCTCCCTCTTCTTAAAGAGTACCTTTCAGCATTTCATATAATACTGGTTTGGTGGTGATGAACTCCTTTAGCTTTTTCTTATCTGTGAAGCGCTTTAACTGCCCTTCAATTCTGAATGATAGCTTTGCTGGGTAGAGTAATCTTGGTGGTAGGTTCTTGTTCTTCATCACTTTGAATATTTTTACCACTCCCATCTGGCCTGCATCGTTTCTGTTGAGAAATCAGCTGACAATTGTATGGGTGCTCCCTTGTAGGTAATTAACTGTTTTTCTCTTGCTGCTTATAATATTCTCTCTTTGTCTTTTGCTCTTGATATTTTAATTATGATGTGTCTTGATGTGGTCCTCTTTGGATTCCTTTTATTTGGGGTTCTGTGTGCTTCCTGGACTTGTAAGTCTATTTCTTTTACCAAATGTGGGAAGTTTTCAGTCATTATTTCCTCAAATAGGTTTTCAGTATCTTGCTCTCTCTCTTCTTCTGGCACCCCCATAATTCTGATGTTGGTATGCTTGAAGTTGTCCCAGAGGCTCCTTACACTGTCTTCACACTTTTGGATTCTTTTTCCTTTTTTAGTGGAGTGTTTTTTGCTTCTTTGTATTTCAAATCTTTGACTTGATTCTTGCCTTCCTCTAGTCTGCTGTTAGGTTTCTGTATAATATTTTTTATTTCAGTCAGTGTATGTTTAATTTCTAGTTGGTCCTTTTTCATCTCCTCGTGGGTCTCGCTAAATTTATCCATCTTATCTAGGAAATTCTTGAAAAACCTTATAACTGTGGTTTTGAACTCTATATCCAGTTGTTTGTTTTCCTCCTTTTCTTTCTTTTGTGATTTGTTCCTTTGTCTCCACATTTTCTTCTGTTCTGGAGTCAGCCTTATGATACAAGACTTGCAACATTGCAAAAGCTTCTCTGTTGAGCTTGAATCAGGTGGAGTCTCAGTGCTGAGCAAACAGTCTTGGCTTCCAGTCAGCCCCTCCCTACAGGGCCCCTGTGTTTCAAGTGTCTCTCTGTAATTGCTACAGCTCTCTCTGTTCCACACTTGCATGTGTGCCTCTAGACTTCTGCCTTTCCTTTGTGCTCCAGGACCCATATGAGTCTGGGTCCCTTGGGTCTTGCTCGAAACTGGGATTCAGTGAAGTCAGAAGTAGAGTTCAGTGCAGTTGGGAGGCTCTGTCTCCCGCCCACTAGAGAAAGCCAGCGGCACAATCAGCAGTCGGTCCTCTCTGTGCATAGTGTTGTGTGCATGCCCCCAGACCTCTGCCCTTCTGCGGCTCCCCTAAATTTCTGTGTACTCTTCCCTTTTCACAACAGTCCAGATCCCCTTGTATGAGTCTCGCCCAGATCTGGGGTGCAGTGCAGTTGGATAAAAGATTCATTGCAGTCGGGAGTCTCTGTTTCCCTCCTGCCAGAAGAAGCCAGCCAGGCACTCCACCGCCCGCTTTCTCCAAGCATGTGTCTCCATACCTCAGCTTTTTGCAGCTTTTCTGAGTCTCTGTGAGCCCCTCTCTTTCCTTCTAGTTGTAGAATTTCCACTCTGCCAGCTTTCCTATGGTTCTGGATGATTTCTGTTCTGTCTTTTAGTTGTAGTTTTGAAATTATTGTACAAGGCAGCAGTTTAGGTGTTCACCTATGGCGCCATCTTAGTTTCTCCCTTATTTAGTCTTTCTGAGTCCCCTCTTGTGAACAAGACTGATTGTCAGCCAGTGAGTAAAAGTGAGCTGTTTTGATTAATTTTTTAAGATTATTTTTAAATACCTCTTTCCTGATTGTAGAGTATTCTTTCAATATTTCCTGTTGCTTCAACACATTATTGTTTAATAAAAGTATTTTCACCAATTCCTTGAAATAATTTTCTATAGATGTTTCCTCCACTAAACTATTTCTCTTGAGTCATTTTTATTTATTACATTTTCTCTAAAATTTGTTATAAACCATAGTATTCAGTGAGGGGTCATTAGGTGTCTTCAGAATTGGATTGAGTATTCCCAACAGTAGGATCATTTGCTTTAAGTGAATCTTGAAATTTAGCACAATTTCTTGGAGGGCTTCTTTGAACTAAAATCCTCAGCAAAATGAAGGGAAGCCATTGCAGTGCAGTAGTTAGCAGCTTTTTCATCTTCCTGAAATGCTACTCAGTCTGTTCTCCTCACTTGCCCAAAGACCTTCATCAGAGTCAGATTAGGCAGTAGGCAAATTAGGTAATGTCCAGTGTGAAATTTATTGGGGTGACATTGGTTAATCAAATTATTTAGGTTTCAAGTTGGGAAGCTAGTAAAGCGAAAAGGAGTCAAATTTATGGTAATGGAAGAAGATTTGACTTTGGGTCAACATATAATGCAAGATACAGATGATGCATATTTTTTAAAAGGAGAATGATGATAAAAAGGAGTAATAATGATGTAGATAATTATATTAGCTAACATTCATTAGTTCTATGTCCTTTATATATATTTATCTCTTTTATTTATCCTATCAACTCTATGGAGTAGAAATAATTGTTATTCCAGTATTACAGATGAAAAATGAAGGTTACAGAGTTTAATTTACTTGCACAAGTTCACATAGCTAGTAAGATATGGTGATTGCATTTATTGACTATTTTTATAATGATTGTTATAGCCAATTAATCAGTGTTGCTTTTAACTGTTAACATTTCTTCAAATAACTTTCTTAAGGGGTGAATTTAAATGTCTCACCTATCTACATGACAGTCCTTTCTGGAAAGCTATTGCTCAGTCTTGAATTTCTTATCCTCCAATCTGCACATTCAGATAATGATGCAATAAAATCTTTTATGGGATACTCCTCAAGATTGCTATATGCTAAGGGAGGGAATAAGATGTATTTTGATAACTTTTGACTTCTATAAAGTACTTTCCTCCTCACTGCAGCAAGGAAAAGCTCTAAAATTGTATCTCATGAGGAGGGTAATCTGCAATTATTTACAGAAGCTTCTCACAATATCTCATTTTATCACTTTTTTAGAAAAACAGAATAGAAAACAACCAAACTTTCATGAATATTTAAAAACCCATACACACTGGGGGAGGGAGGAAAGTAAGTTTAGGTAATTGCAAATTCCATTTCAGTCAGTTATATTCCAAGTAAATGTTCTGTGTCAACATGGCTTACATCTGAACCTTTCACATAATGGGAGCTAATGCTTCTTGCTCAAGTGAGAACCTTGTACCCATGTGACAAGAGGGAGTCAAGCAAAGAAGACTAGGCTGAGTATCTGCCACAGACACCCCTCTTCTGGGCTGTAGGGGCAAGGGGACCTTTAGGGAAGTTATTTGGCATTTAAGCAAGTGATTTCCATGCCAGCTGTTGAATATTTTGTTTAATGATTTTCTTCTCTGACCTTTATTACTAATGAATCTTCCTTAAGAAGCACTTAAGGAGTAAAAAGGAAGGTTGTTTTTATTAATCACTTTTCTCTTTGCCCACAGAACCCAAAGAAATGGTGTTACCTGGCAAGAGATCTGCAATCTCTTATGAAAAATCAGACCAAGGTAATACTTATTGTAAATTGATATATTTTTTTAGTCTGTTTAACTCTGATACATTAAACTCATTGGTTTCCTTTATTACTGGTTTTAGCTATTGAATACATAATAGTAAATCATTATCTGAAAAGTAGAAGGAATAGTTTGTAAGGATTACCATATTTATGAAGTAACAGTAAAATTTAAAACATATTTTAGGTTATCAAAACATTGTGGATAATGGTCAATTTTCTGACACCACATTTATCTTAATATATGAATAGGATCTTGACGAGGAGATTATATTCTCTTTGTTTGGAAATAACTCCAATTAGTTTATTCACATTTACAATAAGATAATTAGATTCTTGTCAGAGAACAGTGATAAGAATTTCCTTTTATTCAAGCATTAGTCAGATGGTTTTACATATTACTTTTTGAATATGCAAAAAATTTCCTTTCAAATTCCTCTAAAACTTTTTTGAGTTTTATGAAGACACCACCATACAAATCATATTTTCTTTGGAAAGACTGAATTATATCATACAATTGTTGAATAGCATGCCTGATTATGCTTAACAGTTGCATATATGGTTGCTAAATTTTGAAATTGCTATGTGATTTATTTACAAATGTTGGCTTAAAAATATGAGCACTTATACAAATATACAAATATCCTAAATATATATATGGGTAAATAAAATGTAAGCTACAGATATATATGTGCATATTTTATGAATAAAGGTACTATCTAAAAGATTTTTTTTTTTTAGTAAAGGTTCTAAAAGGTTAGAACTGTGATATGTGCTATACCCATCTATTTAGTGAATGTTATATAATCATGCAACAGATGTTGCCATATGTATATGCATAAGAGATTTATTGAAATGTTTAGTAGACTGTTTACTAATTGAATCTGATTGGGTTTTACTTTTGAAAAATTGCTGATTTCCCAAAAACAAATGAGTATTGAAATAAAGGTAGCATTTAAATTTAATAGACATCATCAGAAAACTTGTTTCTGACCTTGAATTTGCAGTTGAGCAAAAACAAATTCTTAGGTTGAATTACAAATTGGGTGTTTCTAATTATTTCTGATTTTAGTTGATTCTTAAAGAGATGTAAATCCCTTAAGGAAGCAGCTTCTCTCGCCTAAAGGCAATTTGGAATTGTAGGCACTCTATTCAAGTTTTAGCTATACTAAAATTTTAATGGAATCTATAAAATATTTTTAAGTGGTTAATGGTATCAGTGGAGAGCTGCATTTTGCATAGAACTATTAACTCTGACTCCCCACAGAGACACATTGCAATGAGCACTGATACCTAGACTTGTATGTGGAAGATGTTGACACTGAGCTATGTGATGGAGGCATAGGGGATAAGTAGTAGAAAAAGTGCTTATTGAGGGGGAATTGATGAGTGATGACATAGTAGGAGAAAGAACGAACCACATGGAATGAGTTGAAGCCAGTGGGGAGGGTTAAGAATCCATACCCATTACAATAAAAGGATAAAAGAAGCACAGACTATCTAGGATTCATTCCTATGAAATTATTTTTTTCAGAGATATGTACATGTTCATGTACATACAAATGTACTTATGCATCTGTTGTTTTATTAGTCTTTTGTTTGTTTAAGACATGGAAACACATACTTTGAATTGAATGTAGGAGAGGGAAAGTTGGGTGGAAAGGGAAAATTTCCATTAAAAGGGTAAGATTTCTAGCATTGCATATTCAGAGTACAAAATGTGTGTCCTCCCCTCATGAGAATAAAGGAACAGTTTTGCATCTTGCCAGAATCCAAGTGCTTTGGTCTGATAAAACTCCCGAAGGGATGACATTCCAGGACAGTGGTTGGCAAACTAATTAGTCAACAGAGCCAAATATCAACAGATGGAAATTTCTTTTGAGAGCCAAATTTTTTAAACTTAAAATTCTTCTAACGCCACTTCTTCAAAATAGACTCGCCCAGGCTGTGGTAGTTTGTGGAAGAGCCACACTCAAGGGGCCAAAGAGCTGCACGTGGCTCATGAGCCACAGTTCGCCAACTCCTGTTCTAGGACATGTGTGTTTGTGCAAATGCTGGGAGTAAAGTGTGGAGGAGTGACCTGGGATAGGAGAAATGGTTGTCAATCTCTCTAAACTGGTCATTTGGATTCCATGAAATAGGGGTGTTTGCAATCTTATAAACAGTTTCTGTTAGTTAGACAATGAATGTGAATAAGCTGATGCTGTGTCTCTAATATTTTAGATGTAATATTTATATTTAAATTTAAATCTATATAATAAAAGCCTAAGCGACCGTTATGGCAGAATGACCACAATGACTGGTCATTATGATACACACTGACCACCAAGGGGCAAACGCTCAATTCAGGAGCTGCCCCCTGATGGTCAGTGCACTCCCACATGGGGAGCACTGCTCAACCAGAAGCTGGGCTCATGACTGGTGACCACAGTGATGGTGGCAGGAGCCTCTCCTGCCTCTGTGGCAGCGCTAAAGAGCAGTGAGCTGGCGATAAAAAGCGGTAAGCAGGCAGTAAGGAGCGAGGGGTCCCAGGCGGGGCTGATGGATGACACTGCACACACCTCCCCCCGCCCCCCGCCCATACACCAGTGCAAGAATTTCGTGCACCGGGTCTCTAATGTTTAAATAAAAGACTATTCAGATGTGTTAGTGATGGTGCTATTTTTAGATGAATGGGACTGGTCAGTTTTCTCAGTTGCACATGAGGACTAATCCACTCCTTTTGTATAGGATTAAATCTGGCTATGGAGCTCAGAGAGCAACCTATTGAATTAGCAAGCACTTTTGTGTGTAAGGATATCTGAAAGTTCTACATTCAACCCTTTTAAAAGGGGCACTTAAATAGCTCTTCATGTTATATATTATTATGTGAAGTTATTTATGCAATTTAGTAACAATATTCTTAATTTTGTCATCCAGAAAGAGACAACTTTAACTAGTCAGGACTGAATATCCTTCTCTATAACTAGTATGATTATGTAAAAAAAAATAGAGACCATTATTCTATTCCTTTTTTATATAGGATTACATGTCCTGGAAATAAATTGAATTTCAATTAAGAAAATGTCATGCTTGTAATTTATTTTTATTATTCAGGATTGTTGTTTTATTCTTAAATATATCTTTTTTCTGTAGGAAATTATAATTGTAATATCAATCCTTAATATATATTAGGGATGCAGTAATTTTTTAATATACCTTAGGTTGAAATCTAAGTTTAATATAAACACAATTTTGAGAATTGGAAACAAACTGTCATAAGGTTAGTGTATAGAGTTATTTATGTTCAACAGCACTAAAACTTAGATAAAGATGTTCAGAGATTTGTTTCATCATGTTTATTATCACTAGCTGTAGAAAATGTTGTGGTAATAAGGCTTGTTGAGATTTAGTTGAAACTTAAAAGGATAAAAATCTGATATTTTAAGAGCTTACCACAAATTATATTGTATATTATTTATTACATACATACTGCAACATAATAATGAAACTAAAGCCTCAATACTTGCAGGTTGATTAATAAGTTAATGACCATGAATTTAAATGAGCATTAGAAGCATTTCTATGGCACGTGATAAAAATAGTGATGTAACTGTCACATTGTCTGAATTAGATTACATATAAGACATATGCAATGCTTTGCAGAAATATGTTAGGCCAAACATGCTCCCAAAGAGAATTTAAACTGAAAATCAGAGAATAAACATTGGAACATTTTCATGGAGATGTGATTAACAAGTAATTTTTAGAGAGGAATTTACATGACAATTATTATGGTAATTTTTATGAATTTTCCTTTTTGGTTATCATGATTTTTGTTATTTGCAAAAGTGCTCATCAGCCTTTACTCTTCTAAGTATTAGGTTCTGCGGGATACTTCATTTTCTTAAAACTTAAAAAACACTCCCAAGAATATAAGTTATGGCATTGTCTATGATCAACTCCTGCTAATATTAAAGTTTTCCACCGGTTCTCAACCTGTTACTTACCCTATTTTTTCTTTCCTACTCCATTACAGACCCTACACATTGTTTTTGTCTTTTTCTTATAATGAAAACTCCATTGTGAGTGCCCAGTCTTCTTTTCCCTATATTCCAAAGTCTACAGAAAACTTCTCTTTATAGAATCTTCTGAATTCCTCATTATACAACATCAATTTTCCTCCCTTAATCTATATTCACTCCGTAAGGTTGTCTAGAAATTTCCACACTGATTGCATATAATGCTATCTAATAGTTTTCATGTGTGCATGTATGTGTATAAGAGACTCTCAAAGTCTGCATGTACTTCCAATTGCTACTTTACTAGACCACTTTATCTAATAAAAAGAAACTGTATATATACATACATAGATATGTATATATACATACATAGATATGTATATATACAGTTTCTTTTTATTATATATAAAAGTACACCTACAGATATGAGATTTTTGTCCCCTTCAACATGATTAAAGTAGATCTATCTGTCACCCACTTGTAAGTGAAGTAGATAAATTGAAATGAATGAGCTTCTTCTATCTTGAGGATTTCCATTGAAGGAATATTTAAAAGGCTAAAACATTCCTCACTATGAGAGTTATAATTTAGCTATGCTTTGTAATTAGGAGTACATTGAGAATCTACTTTCCCTTTATCCTCTTTCAATGAGAATAAAATCAATATTCAAATATACTAATATATAAAGCAAATAATTTTCAACTATTGAAACACACTCTCTTCACCAAAGGGAAATTGCCTAATTATATTCCCCATTGGCTTTGTGCCACTTTGCACATATCATTGGAGAAACATTTAACTTGAGCTACTCAGCAAAGACACTTTTGCCTAAAGCAAACACTGCCTTTTGAGGACATTGCTTATCTAACATCAGAATCATTAGAAAAAGTATATTATAATTTGCTACCTCATCCATTTATTCATTCATCCATCAGTTCATTGTTTATCTACTACCTTCACAAGTGCTCTAGTTGGAGTGGAAGTACATGCAGACTTTGAGAGTCTTATTCTGCGTGCACATGCACACACACATACACGTACACCATACATAAAGGCATATAGAGGGTACAAAATATATCCTTTTAGCCCTGGTTGGTATGGCTTTGTTGGTTGGAGCTTTACCTATACACCAAAAGGTTGCAGCTTTGATTCCCAGTCAGGGCACACAAACTAGATTGCAGGTTTGATCCTTGGTCAACTGGTCAATGTTTTTCTCTCTTTCACTTCCTTTCTCTCTAAAATCAATAACAACATATCATTGGATAAAAAATATCCTTTTACATGTTTATAGAAGCTATCTCCTTGTTCCTGTCATTTTTCACATCAATAACAATTTCTTACATGTTCTTCTGTATATCATCATTCACATATATGGCTGGAAATTATTAAAGCAGTTCATGATAGCTATTTTTTAAGTTTTCAGTAATTGTTGAATTTCATGCCTAGGAATTTTGTGGCCATTTTGGATGTGCGTGTATGTTTGTAGATGTAAAGTCTGAAATAACATTCCCAGCTCCACAATGGAGTCTCTTTAGGCTAGGGCCCTGGAAGTACCTATACTCAAGGTGAGAGTTTGGGAAAGGATAAGGATTATTTGGGAAGTTGAGATGAAATTAGGACCATTAGGATTGAGACAGGGCCTTTGGGAATTGGGGTTCACAGGGAATTGGCAATTCCCAGTAAAGGACTAAGGATTTTAAGGGAATTGGTCCCTTTAATGCTTTAACCCTTATGTGAATTTTTGTTTTTTTGATTTTGTGGTACTCAAAATTCTTTGGAAAGGGAAGCAAGTCATTGCAGGCAGAGTGGTGTGGGCAGAGGCAAGTAATTTGTAATATGGGATGTCCATTAGACTTTGCAAGTGCATATACTGTATACGTTATGTTTGTTCCTTTCTATCTCTAGGTACCTGTATTTTTAATGCATTTGGTATTTTTAAAATTATGCCACTAGATGTCAGCAGCAACCTCCCAGGGTTTCTGTGGCCTTCATTGGTAAAAACAAAAAACAATTGCTACTTTATTAGAGCACTTTATCTGAGAATAGTAAGTACTTATTTTAAAAGTATAAAAAGTATTTCTTAAAATATGAGGAGGTTATAAGCATAAAATATTTTGAAAAAAAAATTTTTAAACCGGGGTGTCTGTTTATGTGAACAATTACTTCTTCTAGTATTCTGTTTACCACTGAGATGATATGAAGAACCATGTATGAGGATGAGTACTTTGTTAGAAATGATCTCTGTTGCCAAAGCTCTAAACTTCTGTTTCAATACTTTATGAGTAATTTATGCCATGATTGCAGGAGTATTTGTGCTTTGGGTTTGTTTTGTTCTGTTTTTATAGAAGTATTTTCAGTGCTTTAGCCCATCAGAAGATTGTGTGGTATAAATTTTTCAGCATCCACATCTGTACACTGTTTACTTAGAACTGTCTAAACTTTCCTGGATCTGTGCTCTGTTGTTTCAAAATATTCAGAACATTTTGAAATATGCCAAAGAGTGTTATGGGTGTTGCTCACCAGTTGACAAAGAAAACAATCTAGAAACTGAAAAAAAAAAAGGGTATTTTCACATGAATTATAATACACACAATTGTTTGATTCTTAAAGCACCAGATAATAAAGCATCTCATTTTCCCCCCAGAAATCAATAAGAAAATTATAGTATTGGCAAATATTTATTAGACACTAGTAATGTTATTTTTAAATAATGTCATTAATATTTAGTCAAGTCAAATTCACATTAGCAGGAAGATATAGACTAATCTGTTAGATTTTAATCATCAGATAGAACTCAATCTTAAGTGATTGGCTGTGATTTGACCAAGTACCAAGCATATGTATATATTATAAAAGCCTATGTGACTGTTACAACCAAACGACCAGAATGACTGGTCAACGTGTCGCTGTGATGTGCACTGACCATCAGAGGACTGACACTCAATTCAAGAGCTGCCCCCTGGTGGTCAGTGCACTCCCACAGCCATCTTCCCACAGTCCCTCCCCCCGGGCCCTAATTGGGTGGCCAGCTGGCCAATTTCCTGGGACCCCCCCCCCCCTCCTCGGAACCCCCCTACGCCCATAGGCCTCAATCACCAGACAGGCCGAGGGACCCCACCATGCACAAATTTGTGCATCATGCCTCTAAGTTTTTAAATAAAATTTAAAAATGTAGACTTATTCTCATTTTTCTCCCTTGGAAAAAATTCTGCTTTCAATGCATTTTAAAAATATATTAGGAAAAGGTAAGAAAGAGAATTATGAAAACATGTTCTTTACTGAAACCAGTTCTCCCAAGGAAAATACTAATGTAAATGTTATACCATTATCATTTTTAAGGTTAAAAAATGTTTTAGTTGCTGCATTAAATGGAAGGTGGGCTAGGACATAGGCTAAAGAAATAATTTTATTTATACTGAAGTTGTAGTCATGAATTATTGGTTTAAGTTCATAAGATTATCATTTTTTGGTGTGCATTGCTATTTTAGAACTACTACTAAAAATAACTTTTCAAGATTTTCCGCATGACAGTGGCTGAGTTATGTTTGTAGGTGATGAGGCAAACATTTGGAAGCAGGCTGCAGTTTCTTGACCCATGTAATCTCTTCTCAGGGAGCAGATGCTGTGGGTAAGTGCTGCTCATAAATGCAAGGCACATCGTTAGCCAAATGTTCAGTGAAGGCAGTCTTAACATTGAACCTGGTGTGGGAGCACACAGCTGGCTTGCTCTGTAACCCTGTGCTTCCAGTACTTAACCCCCTTCGAGGGTTGGGCTGAGATGAGAATGAGAAATCTGTCCTCAGTTTGTCACTTTCCTTATCATTTACAAATGGTTAAATGACAGAGATGTTCCTGAAATATTTTGTATTAGAGACTATGCCAATTTTAAGCAAACTGTTTTAGCTCCACATTGAGAAACTTACTCTCACTTCCATATCCACCACTGAGTTTCTCCTCAACATGCTCAACATATCTGTGCATTAACACGATTAAGTTAAAGTAGACAGAGGGCTGGGTTCTCTCTGGGCTCTTCCAGAAATTCAGATGCCCCAGCCCAAGTTGAAAGACCACTTTTCCCCTGCTACATCCCGAATGTTTCTTCACAAAATGTGCTCACTGGAATCTAGTGCTACTGAATTCAATGAGTATCACACAGAAGAAGACGAAAGGATAAAAGGTTTCATGGCTCACTAATTTTAAGAAATGCTGGGTTAAACAAAGTTAAACAGGTTTCTTTATAGCAGGATTTTCAGAGACTAATATTCAAATGAGAATCATAAAACTACAGAAGGAAGATATAAAATTCAGCATTTTACAAAACTATTTGGTCAATTAATCATGCAATAAAAGTATTACTATCCATTTTGCAAGGGAGAGGTTTGGAGTTCAATCTAATTGGTGACATGAAAGCTGAGCATAGAACCGATATTAAATATTTATACAGGAAATGTGAAGGGCTTTGGACATCGATTACTTTCACTGCATGACATATTACCTGTTTCCCATAATGAAAATATGCTTACTTTTTCTTATGACTTTATTAAAATTGCTATAAATTTAATAGATCAATATTCTGTCATTATTAGATCTCACAAATTTTGTGGTAGACATCTTAGGTTTAATTGTGTTTGGTTTTGGAGTTTAGTTTGGGAAACATTTTTCTTTAAGAAGTTATCCCAATCTCATTCTGTGTGGTATTGACAAGTTTTGGACCAGAATAGTAGCAAATATTGATCGATTATTTATTTGATGCCAGCACTGTTCTAACCATAATACTAAGAATTAGGTCCCACTGTTATCTCTGTTTTTGTTTTGTCACAATTATACTGTGTAACAAACACTCAATGAGCAAAACTCATTGGCCCAAATCTGCCAGTTGTATAGTTTACACTGGTCTTTGCTGGGTTTGCTCTGTATTTGAAGTCAGCTGGAAAGTCAGCTAGGGTTTGGCTTTGCTGATCTTGTCTGAGCTCTTCTATGTCTATAACTTTGGGTGAGACAATGGGCTGATTGGCTTTGTTCTATAGGATCTCTCCCCAACAATCTAAACAGAGCTTGCCCTTATGGTGGTATCAGAGTTCTGAGAGGAAAAAGAGCAGAAATGCTTAAGTTTTCTTGAGGATTGGGCTTAGAACTGGCATCAAACCACTTCTATCACATTCCATTGACCAAAGCAAGTTTGAAGGCTAGCCTGGCATTGAGGGATGGGCAAATACTAGTAGACTCCATCATTGCGCGAAAAGAGTTGCAAAATCACATTGCAATTGGTTGGAGACAGGAGCAGGGAGCATTGGAATCATTTTTGCAACCAATCTACCAGAATGTCCATTTCACATGTGAGAAAACTGAAGTGTAATGAGATGAAGTCACCTGCCTCTAGGGTGGACCTGCACCCTTTAATTGGCCTATAGTGAAGTTGATTTCCCAGGGCCCTGTGTCCTTTTTCTAGCCCCTGGACATGTGGATAATGGTTTATTTTCTTGTCCACATTAGTTTCCTTTCTTCAATCCTGCCTGATGTTCTGAACAATTCAATTAACAGAAACTATCCTACTCACAAAAGATATCCCTCTGAAAATACTTGGGGGCCCTGTTTTTTCCAGCAGAGAGTCCTCATAAGCACACAAGGTTTCTGCTCACTTGCAAGTGAACTCTGGCTGTGGGAGTGGATATTACATCCTTAAAAAGGAAAAGAATAACTTCATGGTAAAAGGGCCTTTCTTCTCTCTGGATATAAGTTTCCTTGAAAGCTTGTTTATTGATTTTCCTCGTAACAACTGAGCTTGCAAGCTATAAAAGAAAAAAACACACACACAAATAAAAGCCGGGCAATAATATCAATGACCAACAAGTTTTTCATCAGTTTTATCTCATTTGTAGTCAATCACACAAGACTGTGAAATGAAAAGCACCCTATGTCCCATTCTAGTTTTTTTATGATGAAATTCATGGAATTTAGTTGATCAAAAGGGAAAGCAAAAGTTTCAGGCAGGGTCCATTCCCATTAAAAGTAACCATGCATGAATTAACGTCATCATGTGAGAAAGTGCCAAAGGTGGGTGAGCTGAAGAAACCAAAGCAATGCAAGTTTTAAGAAGGAGGTAGGATAGTGTTCAACACTGCAGAGAATTCAATTGTGAAAGCATTTGAAGGGGCACATCAAATATGACCAATAGAAGGCCATCAGTGACATTATCCAGAGGAATTTTAGTGAATTTGCTGAAGAAGAAACAACAGTTTGACATTGGGAAGTGAAAAGGCAAAGATAGATTATATAGATTACTCACTTATGAAGCTTGAAGAAACACACACACACACACACACACACACACACACACTCACACCAACATACATAGTTTTTCATGACACAATTACTATTTTTCATATGTGGCATACATTCTATTTGTTATTTTCTTCCATATATAGTGGTACCTCGAGATACGAGTGCCCTAACATACGAGATTTTTGAGATACGAGCCGTCGAGCGAGCGATTTTTGCTTTGAAATATGAGCAACAGTTGAGATAGGAGTAATCGCACGGATCGGTTGGCAGCATACGACCCACCAGTTTACCTCGACTTGAGCGTCTCATAGTTTCCCACGCCTCAAGGTTACGGAACGAATTAAACTCGTATCTCAAGGTACCACTGTAACTTCTTTTAAAAGATGCTTGCCTCAATCCATTACATTGATTTTGTAACTCGCTCTAGGGTCTTGATGCATGAATCAGAAAACATGATCTTAGGCAGCAATGAGGATAAAAGATTACCCCTGAGAACCACTCACCACATGCCCTACATGCCTGCCAGTCTCCTATCTTGGCACTTGAGTTGAAACTTTCAGAAACATAATCTCTCTCTTACATATAGAATTTTCACTCTTCCATCTATAGCCACAAATTGAGAGTCAATAGACTAGCTAATTCCAACTGATTTAAATGTCCTTTTAGGCTCACTGTGCAGCAAAACATTAGCTGTGCTTACAGATGGCAGTTGACCTACCAACTAAATAATATGGACTCATTTCCCACTTTGTTTTGTTTTATTCTTTGGGTGGAGGATAGGCACATGAGATAAACATATCTAGCTATTCATTACACAAGTAAAATACATTACATGTACATTACTAACTCTGACATGTGAGCTGGAGATCCATGACCTATGCCAGAGTGCTAACCGTGCTGAGACACTTTGACACCAATAGATATGTAGAATGGATTATTCTTGAGCAGTGCTTTGTATATCTTAGGCTAATAAGTCTTTATCAAGAAAGCCTATGACATTAAGTGATTTCTTTTGAAAGTCAGAAAACTTACAGTAGGTCAGTAAAAATGATTTCTTCCTATTCTATAAGTCCATGCTAATATAATATTAAAGCTTATAGGACAGTGTGAAAAACAAGCTTTATTTTAAAGAAAATTTAAATTAGGGGACTATAGGTTATAGATTCCCCCAACCAAAATCGACTGTTACTAAGTTGTGCAAAAGGAGAAGCTGCAGATCTTTGAGGAAAGAGATAATTAATGGATAGGATCTATTAGGGACAATGGTAGGATGATTCTCTTTAAAGATAAGAAAGGTCTCCTCTCCTTTGAGGTTGGATGTTTGTAAACTGAGAGTGGGAAGATGAGGAGGTTGTTTATTAATGTTTGTGAATTTTCATTGATGGTGAGTACAATGTTGATTTAAAAAGATGTTTAAATCAAGATCTTCCCCTCAAAGTAGGAAAGAGAGTGTTAGGAGAGTGCTTGAAGATAGCATTGAAGTTTTGGAGTTGTATTGAGTAGAAGGAGCTGATCCAAGGGAAGGGCATTGATGGATCTGGCAGTATAGAACATATCAATCAACAGTCTCAAAGTCTGTCTTCTACTTCATTGGCTTAAAGCCATGATCATGAATTGATAATTCCCATCAGTTGGATAGGGCCCAGAGATTTATTTTGTTCTCTATTGTTCTAATAAGTCAGATTTAAAAATGAGTAGTTTCATGAGCAAATTTTAGAATTTCAGGTTGAAAAATCTAATCAGAAGATTTGGGGAATAATTCACTGGAGCCGAGCAGTATCTGCTCCTTTTAAAAAGGACTGCATGGCCATTGTTGGTTTACTCCAGTGGACAGAGCATTGGATTGTGGACTGAAGGGTCCCAGGTTCGATTCTGGTCAGGGGTACATGCCTGGGTTGTGGGCTCCTTCCACAGTAGAGGGCATGCAGGGGACAGCTGATCAATGGTTCTCTCTCATTATTGATGTTTCTATTTTTCTCACCCTCTCTCTTTCTCTCCGAAATCAATAAAATATATTAAAGAAAAAGAAAAAGGCCTGCATTGTTCTTGCATTTCAGTCTCCATTGTTACCACAATACCCATTTGCCCATGACCCTCACAGATGATGCATATCTGGCTCCTGTGGGCCTATGAGTGTGAAATTCCTGCTTTAAATCTCAGTCTGTGGGACTTGTCTTTGAAATAGGGAATCATGATTAGGCTTATTTATTTAGCCTCAGGCAAGAGTGGTTGCAGCTCAGTAAATTAGTGATTTTTAAGGTCTGGTTATCAGCACTGGTGACTGAGCTCTGGATATGGATTCATGTAATAAAACATGCGACAGTTTATAAACAACACATACTCCTGACCTGACTAGATGGGGAGCAGAGCAAGTCTTCTCTTTCCTGCTAAGGTCTTTTAGCAACCTAAATTATTATTCATACACTGAATATCTCAGAATTGTTATTAACTGCCTACTGTGAGTCAAGAAGTCTATTAGTTTCTGGACTTAAAAAGACAAAATATATTTGGATACATATGCTCCCCTCTCTCATAGAGCTTAAAACCCAGAAGGGGAGACAGACAATTTAATAATTACAGCAACACATGCTCTGGGTATTCCAAGGTATGATGAGTATTCACAACCAAGACAATGGCCTTTATGTAGGATTTAAATAAAATAGATATCCCAAAGGATATAGTTTTATCAAATTACATGTAATTAATACATTATTGTACTCATTATCATATCAGTAAACGCAGTTTCTTCCTTCCTCTTTCCTTTCTCTCTCTCTCTCAACATTCAAACATTCTCACATCCTTATGGCAGAAGACTTTCACTAATTTATTGCTGAAAATTGGCTCTTTCAAGGTGTTTTCATTGCTTACCCCCCTCCCCTACTGCTGTACTTATACACCTCACCCATAATGCCTTGGTCCATTGTTTTTAAGTTTGTTTCATCTAAGTTTCCGCGTCCATTCGGGCCTCCTTATCTTGTCACCATATTCCCTCCTGTTGCTGATGAGGACTTAGGTCCTTTGCACTGTGAAGCACAGCTTCCTCTATCAGTTATTCCTTCTGACTCACCCAAATTGGCCTTGGAGAGGGGCACTAGCCTCCTTTTGTTCAAAACAAGTTCCACAGTTTCATATATATCAATATATTCAGTATATAATGAATGAGAAGGCAGAGCCTGTTTCTTTTCCTGGAATCTCACCTTTTTCCTGGCTATTCATTGCTTCTTATTATCATTTTTTTTCCATTTTCAGGGTGTTTCTGATTATTTTTTCAGCCTAATTGCACCTAAGGGGCTTGACTGTCCTCATGAATGTCAACCACAGGCCATTTCTTCAGAGAGATGGCTTGTGGTTGACCTTCATGATTTTTAGGTCACCTTTTACAGTATAGACACTGGGTGGAAGGGGGTGACCACTAATCACTGAGTAATATAATGAGTATATTTTTTTCTCCCCTAGCCCGGGGATAGGTAACTGTGACACACCTTGGCTATCATCTGCCCAGGCTGTACTAACAATAGACCAGATTATTCTCTCTGTCTGACTTTTCCTGTGACTCTGGTTGCCTTCTTGGGGCTCCCTTCTTTTCACCAGTTTTCTAGGATTGGCCCTCTAGCCACTCACCAACCCTGACATCTTCCCAGTAAATTCCCTTATGACTTAAGGTAACCAGAGCCAATTTCTGTGTTTTCAATTAATAACTCTGACTGATATATGATCTTAGCATTTTCTGAGGTTACAAATGTGTAAAACATCCATGTTTCAACATTTTGCAATATTTTGGGTATCATGTTAACTAAATATTCTTGGTCCAGATAGTTTTTCTATTGAGAATATAAATTTAAAACATTTCACTGGTTCTTAACTACAAAACCACATAATTTCAGAGAAAGGTCATGTGACCTGATTATAATCTGAGGTAGGAAAAAGCACCCGCTGCAAGAATTAAAGATGTTAGTTTATGGGAATGGCCTAAGATGAAAATGATTAATAAATTGGACAAATACACAACATCTAGGTTTTCTTAACAAGAATGTTCTTGTTTTTTAAAAAGTAATGGTGTTTATAGAATTCAGAACATATATTTAGAAGAAAAGAAATTCTCTATCCCACAATGGAAAATAATACAGAAATACAGTTCTAAAGAAATCTGACTGACTGGGTCCATTTTTGAAGATCTGGCTCCGAATGGATTGAGTTGAGGAAATACCAGGTATAGCACAGAGAAGAATTATTAAAACCATATTTAACTCAGTATTGTTGTTGTTGTTTTTTTTATGGGAAAGACAGATCATGCAGTTTCTTTATCTAGTGCATTTTTAAGTTAAAAATGGCAGCTCAACATTCAGTACCTTCATTTTAAATAGCAAAAGCTTTATGCAAATGGACTGAAACCAGATTCTTCATTTATTGAGCCTAATTGCCACACCCTCTGCCCCTGGCCTTTTGTGGCTTTAAAAGTTACTATGTGGCTTCACCATGACCATAGACTAAAGATAACTTTTGACCTTTACTTACTATCTAAACTACAGAAACTGATATCACTATTCAGTTTCTGGAGACTTTGCCAATTGTTTAGCTGTTAGATCAGTGATTTTCAACCAGTGTCCTATAATAATTTTTAAGACATTCAATACCTGATCATTTAGTCAGGGACACTGACCTTTTTCCCCTTAGATTGTCAAATTAAAAAATGACAATACAACAATAGCTGTCAGTGTGAGTGAATCAAAATTATACCTACTTTTTGCCATATCAGCAAAAAATATATTTTTGATATGCTGCAGAATCTGAGTAATTGATTTATGTGTCTATGAGATGAAAAATGTTGAAATTCACTGTATTAGATCATGGTTGCATGACCATTGATTATGCAACAACATGTCACTGGTGATATGATAATAGAAGTTTTGATAGAATAATGAAAACAAAAGTTTGATTGGAATGGTTTCAAGGAGGGATGGAAAAGACAATGTGAGAACCAAGAATATAGGCAAATCTATTAAATGTTTTACTGTATAGGGAGGGAGAGAAATAGGGTGTATGCTAAATAAAGCATTTAAAAATAGATCAAAAAATTTTTTTTGGTTAATCCGCACCAGAGGATATTTTTCAATTGATTATATATTTGTTTGTTAGAGAGAGTAAAAGGGTGGGGGAGAGACACAGAGAGAGAAACATCAGTGTGAGAGAGACACATCAATTGATTACCTTCCTCATGCACCCCTTCCAGAGCCTGCGATTGACTCTGCAGCCAAGGTACATGCCCTAGACTGGAATTGAATCCAGGACCTTTCACTTTGCAGATCAACACTCAATCCACTGAGCCAAACTGGGTAGGGCTAAACAGATCAGAATTTTAACAGAATAGACTTTTTCATCATGTGCTATCTTCTTTGTAAATTTAATCAGGTGTCACATACTGACAAACAAACTAGTCTTAAATTATATAGCTCTTTATTTTGTTAAATATGCAGTATTCTAGGAATTTGAAATTCCCAAATAGAATCTTTATAATTTTGAGTTTATCTGGTAAGGATGTTGTTGTTATCATTATTATTATTGCTATTTATCTATGAATGCATGAGGAAAAAGGGATTTGAGTAAGGCAGCGCCTAGAGAGTGATTTGCAATGTCTTATCTCTATATATAAAAGGCTAATATGCTAAGTGTCCCTCTGACCATCCAATCAGTCGCTATGGTGCGCACTGTCTATCAGAGGACAGATGTCATTGTGGGAGCTGCTGTGATGTATACTGGACACTTACAAAGAAACTGCACCATAGACCTAGCGCTGACAAAGTAACACTTGGCTTCCCCCAAGCAGGACACAGGTCCTGCTACAACCCCAGAGCAATTGTCCACCAAACCACAGTCAGTGCTGATGAGACTCCATGATGCAAAATGTGGCCCACAGCCCAGCCCAGAAACAGTGGCTGTAGGTGCTGGGTAATGACATCAAGTAGCAATGGCTTCCTCTCCTATAGACAGGCCATTTAATAATAAACGACACCGCAGACCTGGTGCTCACAAAGCAACACTCAGCTTCCCCAAAGTGGGACACAGTTCCTGCCACCACCCCTGGAGTGACAGCCCACCAAATCACGCCAATGCTACTGAGACCCCCTGGTGCAAATGCGGCCCACAGCCTAGCCTGGAAACAGTGGCTGTGGGTGCTGAGTAATGACATCATGTAGGAATGCCTGGCTTCCTCTCCCTAGCGACTATAGCTCCCTTGTGATTTCTTCAGCCCAGGAACATGACTTGCTTTATAGCCAGATGCAAACATTTTACACTTTAACCAAATGTCTGTGAAGCATTTTTCTTACAGAAGTCCTGGAGTAAGTAGATAGGAGACTTGGTGGAATCCTATTTTCTTTTCATTAGTTGGAAAATGGAGATTTAGAAAGCTTAAGAACTTGACCTGATTGAAAGAAGTAAGAAATGGTGGACCTTGAAAATGACTTCAGGTTTTCTCACTGCGCAGCATACGGTCAAACACTGCTGCAGTTAAATATTTTACCCTTTGTTCTCCCTGCATGATCTACAATAATAATCTGCTTCATATTGATATTTACTGTTGTGCTGCTGACAATTACCTGAAAGAGAAGTGTTCAGGTTCTTCACTGGGCTGGAAAAAGTTTAGCTAAATCAGAAAGTGGTCTAATTAAGCAAGTTTATCCTATATAATAAAAGGGTAATATGCAAATTGACTAAATGGCAGAACCACCTGTCACTCTAATGTAGAGAGTGCAGCAGCAATGGTGGGAGCCTTTCCTGCCTCTGTGGCAGCACTAAGGATGACTTATTGTGGACTTGGGCCCACTTCCAACAGGGAGCAGGCCTAAGCCATCAGTTAGGCAGTCCCCAAGGCCTCCAGGACTGCGAGAGGGTGCAGGCTGGGGTGAGGGATCGCCCCTCTCCTAAATGCATAAGAATTTCATGCATCAGGCCTCTAACCTATATATATAAAGCTCTCCCTGGCACCAATCACATGTGTGTGTTTCGACCCATCAATGTTGATTGTGAATTTGGTTAACACTTCTATTATAGAGAAAGGGCAAATAGAAATATTAAAATATTTCTTCTAATTAATTTTCTTTCAATGTGCACAAATTCGTGCACTGGTCCTCTAGTCCCTACATGAGAATGGTTACCCATGCTTAGTGATCTGACATTTATACTAAATCACAGTTTGGGGATCTGAGTGTTTTAACTCATGATTCTGGGAAGTTCTGTTGGCTGCATTTCCTTCCATTGCTTACACATCTCTCCTCTCTGTCTCCTATTTTTCTTGTAGGATCTTAGTATATGCTTTGATTACATAAGGTAATGAAAAGCAATATACTTTGCTATTAAATCTTATAGAAAGCTCACTAAGAATATATTGTCCAAACCTTTTTCAGTTGAGATTGATTGACAATATTATCTAATTGGATAGAATTTTTAAGAGAAGATGAACAGAACATTATCATATGATTAAAAGCTACTTTCAGAAACAATAAACATCACTTCCATATTTGGATTTAGATGCTAATACAAAGATAAATAAATAATATAATAATTCCTTTTTACAGTTGATACCGCCAGATTCTTTTTTTTTCTTTTTTATTAATGGCAACTCAATAGATTTAGGCAGTTTTTTTAGGAATGAAGTCAATGATGTGGGTGTGGGTTGGGAAAAGCTTAACAGTATCAGGAAGTGGGAATATTGGGGTTAAAGAGAGGTGACTTTTCATTAGAAGTCATTAGAAGTCAATTCTTCAGATGTTTTTTTTTTTTCTGGAAATTATGAAGCATTGTACAACAAATAACAACAACACAGCTTATGCTGCTTACAACTGACATTAACATGTGTAAGATGTGATTCTAAGAAGTTTTTAAAAAATTCATTATTAGTATAATAAATGATAACTAACATACTTTTAAGCTAAAAGAAAGTGAAAGGAAAGCTTGTCATTGTCCCTATTGTGCTTCGCTCTTTCTGACCTACCATTCTAAGAATAAATGTACACAATGGAGTGTGCTGGGCTGCACACTGAGGTTTCATCTACTTCCTTGCTGGAGGAAAGTACTTTTATGAAAACAAGTAAAAGATGTAAAGGAAAGTCATATAATAAGTAATTTTAGAATAAAAGAGTGGAACTATGAGCCTACTTTTGCTTGGATATCCTCAGTGTTATCCAATTTGCCCCCTGAGTAGACCCCTCAACTGGCTGGCTGGCAAAGGGGTTGATGAGTTGTGAGGCACAGGAAGGGATGGCTATAGCCCATAGTTTTGAAATGTTCAGAGCACTATGTAAGTAGTAGCTGATGGTAAGACAGAGGGAGACAGGGGTTGAGTTGGCACTGCAGATTCCATGGTAAAATAGTTTAAGAAGTGAAGTGAGAAAGCTGGGTAGACACTGATGGTATAGTTTGTACAGGAGGAGGATTTGGGGGCAAGGCGTGGAAAGGGAGTATTTGTACCACAAAGTTAGGAACTGGGTAAATTATTGCCTTGCACTGATGTTTGTATATAGCGAGCGTGTCTTCGAATAACAATGTCATTTTGTTATAATGTGGTTGAGAGGCAATAGGAATTTAACTCTTGTTAATATCATTTAGCCTACAGTAAAATTGGTTTCATTATATGTCATTTCACTTAGAGTGGCAGAATATATCGACATTAAGCAAACCTATATGTTTTGTCCCCTGAGCTAGATTTTATGCTCTTTGAAGGTGGCGGCCTCATTGTATAATTGCCTCTTTGAGGTGGTGGACACAGTTAAGGAATGAGGTTGGTTGTTGTGAGGAATCTCAGGTGAAGTTTTCAGGTACTTACCCATCCCCTTCAGGTCTACAGTAGTGGCTCATGGGCTCAGAGGCTCTCTCTGACTTAGAGAACATGGTACAGGGAAGAGTTGGAAACAACTCATTTTAGAATTAGAGTGAACTTCAGTTCTTCTATGCTAGTATCACCATCCAACACTCTGGGTTCTAAACACTGTCTTTCTAGACGTCTAGTATCTTTCTAACCTTTTCATCCACTGAGGACTCCTTTGACACTCAACATTTTCCTGCTTGACCTGGGGTTCTTGTCTAATTCTCATAGTCCCAGCCCACTATCCAGGAACTTGACCTGGGGTCTTATTGATAGTATCTAGGTTTTGTTTTGTTCTGTCCCTTGCAATCCAATATCCTGATAAGAAACATTGCTTTCATTGAGTGAATGACATGTATGTGACCAGTGAGACCTATCCCTGACAATTAAGATTTGGTTGCAGTTGGCCCTTCAGATGGATAACTTAGGGCTCTGCTGGATACAGTACTATAGTTGTCTTAATAAGCATTATGTAACTGATTTAAATTCTGTAGCACAGTTTATTAAATCATATATATTGGATAGGGTCCCGCCTTTGAGGCATTAAGGTAATCATACAATGCAACATCTTTTTTTTTCCTTCAATCAGTTGTTTCAATCATACTATTTTAACAATAAACTAGTACTTATTTACAGATTCTTGCAGGAGGAAAGTGACAACTGCATTATACTTGCATTATACTTGATCCCTTGCTTAAAAAAAAATAGAATGTATTGAGAACTAAGACTTTCAGAACTTTAGAACGAGGAAGAAGGTTTTCAGCATTATTAAAATTTATTTCAATGTATTAATTTTTTAAATTTTATTTTATTTTATTTATTTATTTTTTTAATGTATTTTATTGATTTTTCACAGAGAGGAAGGGAGAGGGATAGAAAGTTAGAAACATCAATGAGAGAGAGACATTGATCAGCCGCCTCCTGCACGTCCCCACTGGGGATGTGCCCACAACCAATGTATGTGCCCTTGACCAAATCGAACCTGGGACCCTTCAGTCCGCAGGCTGACGCTCTATCCACTGAACCAAACCAGTTTCGGCTAAAATTTATTTTTAGGGAAACAAAATATCTATTCAGTTTAGCAGAATCATCTACCTTGGGCTTCCTGGCTAACGTAAGGCATGCTTTCAACTTTGGCAGGGCTGCTTAAGAATTAGCTTTGTGTTTGGGACTCATTCATTTCTTGGTTCATTACTGGACCTCAATTTCAGAACATCATATCTTTGTGCAGTCCTAAAAGAGGGTCAGTGATTTTTGATGCCTCCATAAGAGAAGATTATTCTGCCAGGTAATGCTTTGCATATTTTATGGATAAAAATTATTATTTTTACCACACAGGCATCAATACTAACACTTAAAAAAGATGATTAAGAAGATCTACTAGGTGCAATTTTTGCATATTTCTCCTCCTCTCCCTACTCACAAATACCCTATGTTAAAACTGACCAACAGTGAGAGGTAGTTTTTAATTAAGAAATTGATTTCTTCTTAAGTTTTTGCTTTTAGTAGAGAAACAGATTTTCTTGAAGGATTTTAGCTGGTATATCTGTGCATATAATGAAAGCAAATATATTTTTCAGGAACATTAAATAATTTAAACAGAGAACATTTTGATAAATTTAACCTGAGAACATTTTTAGGTTCACTGTAAATCTTGTTGGCAAATAGGAGGAAGTGAATTATGAAACGGTGGGAGGGATGCCTCCTATTAATATTTACCTTCAATATTTCTTTATATTATAATATTTTTTTATTTGCTTGTCACCAGTAATCTATTTAAAGTAACAACAGGGCAGGTGAGAAGCGAGCCTGGCCAGTGGCTTCTGAATTAAGTCTTTACTGGGACAGAGAAACTGTTCCACATGCCCATTTTCTTCTCTGTTTTGATCTAGCATTAATCTGCCCTGAGAACACTGGGTAATTCTTCATTGATTTTAAGTCGAAAGAGGTTGCTCAAGTTATCTGATAGATCCCTTTAATTCAGGGGAGTCAATGAGGCCCAGAAAAGTGAAGGGTCTGCCTGCCTCTGGAGATTGACAGAGTTGGAAATGGAGCTCACACCTCCTGGTTCTTTCCTACATTTGTTAAGGTGGAGCTTTGTCTGCTTCTGGAAGAGATGATGTGAACAAAGGAGGCTTTGTAATCCCCAAGGTCAATAATTTAGGGGCTTTGTAGTTGAGAAGTGCCTACCTTTTTTCTGAATTACCTTGAGGAAGATTGGAGAAGAGAGAACAAAAGCAGATTATTCAGGAGTCATAGGAAAAACTGAGGTTATCTGTATCAGGTAACTAGAATAGTGATGTTGTTTTCTTTCCAAATCTGAATTGTCTATGGATAAACAGATGCGATCTTATTAATGCTTTTGAGACACAGGGGACCTGCTCTGACATTGTCTTCAATGGTCTTCCTACCTTTGCCTGACTGTAATAAATGTATACAGGGTTTGACCTTAGAAAGTACAACCTGAGTATTAATCAAGGGACATTTTTTCTAGTACCATCTGTTTTCCAAACATGAACTTTGTGGCATATGTTGTATTATGTGGATCCTGAGAACTAAAATTAACAGCAACAACAACAACAAAAGGCTGCCAAATGTTTCAAAATCACATTCACGTCTTGGTGTCAGAAGGCTATCATTCCCCTATGATTGTTCTCAATGAAGTTTTAAGGTTTGTTAGAAAGTATGAAGACAATTACAGATAAAGATAACATTAAGATGAGAAGGAAATGAGACCCATTGGAAAGGGAGGTGCACTTGGAGCTTCATATTAAACAGATGGTTTCTCTGAGTTCTTAGTTCCTCGGAGTCCTGCAGCTCAGCTGGTCAACACAGACTGGATTGTACACGTTAGGATAACTGAGAACTATACTACTCAGAACTTGAAACAGCTCGATGGAAAAGAGAGCTGGTTATAAACAGCTCTTGGGTATGCTTTTCTAAAACTAGGTTTCAGGGAAAAGGTCCTAAGGCTGTGGGGTCCTGGTCTGGCTGTGGGTGAGGAGTGGCTGGGACCTGTAGACCAACTGACTGCTTGCTGGGCTTTACAAAGAGGTCACCCTTCACTATTTACTGGACTAGGAAAGGCGGTCGGTATTGGAAGCCACTTAAAAGTTTAAATTGGCTTTTTTAATGAAGCTGAAAGCGCTGGGGAGGCTCTCTTGGAGGAATGGGAGACTGTTTATAATTCTTTTCCTGGTCTTTTTTGCCAACTCTCCAACAGTTCCCTGCAGGAGAGCCGGGTTTCTTTCAAGATTGTTTCAATGTTAAATTGACACTAAATCAAGAGCACAGTAAGCTCAACCTAGTCTTTTTAAGTGAAGAAAATTTCCAAGGCAGCCCAGTCTCCTGTGGGGAACTGATACAGAAGTGGAGAGACAGCAGGTAACACCACTGGAGATGTTGGGGATGGGAAGTCAAAATAAAAGGATTTTATGTTTATTTTAAAAGATGTCCTTCGTTCACATATCTTTTTCCTCACCCCAGCCTCTTGTATTACTTGTTTTATCTGATGAATATTTTTCTCTAGTCTGCAAGAACAAAAATTACCTTTAAAGCATTGTTCTCTGTGTTGTATTTAGGCCAAGACTTTCCAGCTCATCCCTTTTCTACCGGCATGATCCCTTGTTGGCTCAAGCTCCCAGGCAGTGTCTGCGTGCTTTACAACACACTTGAATCATATATTAACGGATCAATAAAAGACTCCTTATTGTGTCCTAAAAAGATATTAGGAATCAGATGGTATGGACGGTGACTAGAGCTCTTATTAGCAAAATATAGCAAGGATGTCACTTTCTTCACAAATATATACAGGGTAGTGCTCTATGGAAAATATTCTTAAATGTACAAATGTCAATTCATTCTGTTATGGAAATGGTAGTTGCCATCTATTTTTTATATATTTATCTATGCATTTTGCAAGATAAAGAAAGTTTATTTGACTTTTCAAGTTCATGAAACCAGAACTTATTACTTCCTTGTGAAGTTAGCTTGATAGTAAAGGAGGAAGAAATATTGTTTCCTAAAGAATTACTCGGCTGTGCGTCAACATATGCATGTGTGTACTACGGAAGGATGTGTTTACTGACAGATGTTGATCTCTAACAACTGTGAGACTGTGATGTGAACTGTATTGTGGCCCATTCTACAACATCAGCTTGGGCTGCTTCTTAAGAAGTTTCTCATTGCAGATCTTTAGAATTAACAGCATTGAATAAAGAAATGTCACTAGCTCTTCAAACATTTTGCAGCCTTTTTGTTTCAGAATGACCTTAAAAACAAGAATCTGGGTCAGTGATCGGCAAACCGTGGCTTGGGAACCACATGTACCTCTTTGGCCCCTTGAGTGTAGCTCTTCCACAAAATACCACGGCCTGGGCGAGTCTGTTTTGAAAAAGTGGCGTTAGAAGTTTAAGTTTAAAGAATTTGGCTCTCAAAAGAAATTTCAATCGTTGTATAGTTGATATTTGGCTCTGTTGACTAATGAGTTTGCTGATCACTGTTCTGGGTAATTCTGTTGAAGGAATCATAATTTTTTCTTTGGTTTAAATCTAACCAAATAGGTGATTATGAACAGATGGCTTGACAATGCCTATTGAAAACACTCAACATATTTTTTGAGCCAGAGACGATAATTTCAGAAAATTGTATTCATTTCACAATGTTTATTGTCTTTATGGGCTGAGGAACTTCACATGGTCCTGGTAGTAGTCTTTCTGAGGAGTCTGTACTGTATGGCATGTGAGTTAACTGCTTTGAGAGGGACACTGAGAGGCCCTCTGGCTTACTAAGATGGCTCTGGACATGTAGCAGAAATCTTGTCAGGCAAGATTGTTTCTTTGAGGCAAAGAGGCACAGAGAGAAGTTTAGTCCAGACTGTCCTATGGAATAGGGGTTCCCCAGGACAGGGTAGAAAGGGCTGGGAAGACAGGGAAACAAGTCAGGGCCATGGCATCATTGCTATGGGAACAAGAACAGTGTCATCCTAGCTGTGTAGGTTGTGCCTGATCATGACAGAAAGAGGAATGTTTTCTATAGGATAGTGTTATGGGAAGGCTTTCTAGAAAAGAGGCAATAACATGTAGAGTTGTAGAGGCAAGAAATATCATAGTGTATCAGGGAACTTTACATAGCCTTGCAGTATTTCCTGTCAAAATCTTGGTCTCACCCTAGCCAGTTTGGTTCAGTGGAAAGAACATCAGCATGTAGACTGAAGGGTCCCAGGTTCGATTTTGGTCAAGGGCACATGCCTGAGTTGTGGGCTTGGTCCCCAGTGTGGGACATGCAGGAGGCAGCCAATCAATGATACTCTTTCATCATTGATGCTTCTATCTCTCTCTTCCTCTCTGAAATCAATACAAGTATACTTTTAAAAATTTAAGTATTACTCTTGCCCTAACTGGTTTGGCTCAGTTGATAGAGCGTCCACCTGCAGACTGAGGGTTTCCAGGTTCTGTTCCAGTCAAGGGCATCTACCTTGGGAGTAGGCACATTCCCAGTAGGAGGCAGCTGATCGATATTTTTCTCATTGATGTTTCTAACTCTCTATCCCTATCCCTTCCTCTCTGTAAAAAATAATAAAGTATATATTTTTAAAAAATCTTGATCTCTTTAGCATTCATAAAGAAAAATTATATTTCCTGCAGCAGATGTGAGATACGCAAGATAAGGAAATGGCCTTCAGTTTGCTAAAGAGGATGACTGAGTATTGATCACATGGTTCATTCTGATGATAAAATGAATCAGGAGCCCTGCTGATGTGCTCAGTGATTGAGCACCGATACATGAACCAGGAGGTCATGATTTGATTCCCGGATTCCTGGTCAGAACACATGCCAGGGTTGTGGGTTGGATTCTTGGTAGGGGGCATGCCAGAGGTAGCCTGTCAATGATTCTCTTTCAACATTGATGTTTATCTCTCCCTCACACTCCCTCTCTGAAATCAATAAAAATATTTAAAACAAGAGTCAGGAAAATATTCTGAAGACAAAATTTTCTGAAAAATCAAAGGTGTAAAATTAAGAAAAAATGATAGTGTGAAAGGGAAATGATAGACCTGTAGGAGAAGGCTGAGTGCAATTTTGGTGTCTATCCATGGATGGTGGGCCATGGGAGAATGAATAAGCTAGAAAGTGCTGTCAGGCAAGATTATTTCTTTGAGGCAAAGAGGCACAGAGTGAAGTTTAGTCCAGTCTGTCCTATGGGATAGGGATTCCACAGGACAGGGTAGAAAGGACTGGGAGACAGGGAAACAGGACACAGCCAAGGCATCATTGGTATGGGAGCAAAGACAGTGTAATCTTTGTTGTGTAGGTAATGCCTGATCATAACAGGGATAAGATATGTAGAACCTGTAGTGTGCATATGACCATTGAGAGTCCCACTCTGTTTGCAGTGTCTCAACAAATATCATCCAAATCGTTCAGTCCCCAGGATGATATCTTCTATTCTAGCAATTTCAATGTGGCAACCAACAGGCTCTGGTGTTTTCCATGCCTCCCACTTGCTTGCTCTTTTGGCTATCCCCTCCCTGCCTGGTTTTGGCCTGTAGAATCCTCCCAACTCTGCTATCTTGTCTAGCGCGAGGCTTCTGTTTTTCCTTCAAGGATTTTCTTGAGGAAGGATGATTGTATAAGAGAAAGAGTTAGCAACCTCATTGTCCTTGCAACACTTTTTGTTTCAACTCCTGGAAAATGTAAAGCTTCATTTGTTTCCCAGCTCAACTCTGGAAGACCTTATGCTGGGTGCATTTTTGTGTACAAACTGCCATCAGAGAGCTTCACTGGATTTTCAGTAATTATTTTCTCGCTTTCGATTTTTTTTTTCCATTGGTTAATTTTATGCTTTGGCATCGTAGCTATTTTAAAAAGTCCTTTGAAGCTCTTTTGAAATGAATGGAAAATTAATAAGGAAAAGTAATCAAATACTCTTTCTAATCTCATGCATACTTTGAGGTAATCCTCTCAGTGCTTCTCTGCCTTGGAGCATGTTTTTGATTCCTTGTCAGTGGGTCAATTTCACCTCTTCTCTCTGATGTTCTTTTTAGTAACTTTCAGCACTCATAGCTTTCAATAATAATGATAAAAACCTTCATTTTACTAGTGAAATTCTATGTTTGTTCTCAGTTTTCTTAAGAATCTGAAATCATCAGTTTCCAGTGAACAGGAAAGGAAACCTTGCCACATACCTTTATTATTTTCTTCTCTAAATTCACTTTTTTCTTAGTACCAAGTCTTGATCATCACCCCTCACCTCCTATAGACTGGATAATTTCTGCTGTTCAGTGTTTCTTGGGTCAGATAGCTTGCTTCCTAATTTCTAGAGAGTGGAGCTAAAGGGATACATACTTTTTTCTCTGTTAAAGTTATTTTCTCTTAATAAAGGTTTATTGTTCTAAATTTTAAATCCCACATGGAAGGGAGGAATACACAAAGATTGTCATTTACAATTGGGGTTGTCCTTTGGGGCATGTTATATAATCTTTGAAACATATTTTCTGATACAGGAAAATTCATAATGGCTGATAAGAATTGTCAAAGATGAACAATATTTTGAGGGTCCCTGATCTGCCCTTTGCATGAAAATGGTGTGATGAGGTTGTGCCCTGTGTTTTATTGCTATTTTGACCTCATCTGTCCTCTAGCCTTCATGATGAATCCTGACCACTGAGTGTCTGGCAGCTCACACAGAGAGCAAACTAGACTCTGGGTCAGCCTTTCAACTTGGATTTTATTTCTTGGCTTTAACTCAAGATACGACTATATGTTACTTATCCAAGTTGGCAGCCAAGGTTATCATAATTAGCCTTTCTCCCTACTCAACATTATTAACTTATAGTTGGAGTCTTTGTCATTTCCTCCCTAACTTGCCTTAACTTTTACCTTCTGTCAACTGAAAACTAGCATATTAGCCTATACCACGTAAGCATTTAAACTTTAGCATTCTGGAGAATTCAATACATCCTTATGGTTTATCTAGGAAGTGGAAACCACAATCTCAGTGCCTTGGAAGCAGTTCCACACTTGATTCCCACCTGATTCTAGAGTTTAGAAAAATCTGATCAACAGCTAAGAAGTTTAATCACATTTAATGTTGAAAATAAGCCTTCTTTGATTTGTGAAGTTGTGCCTGCTGTTTGTTACTCACATCAATCATTTAGTTTCTCAAATCAAATACCTTTTCATGGCTCATATAGAGTATGCAGTTAACTTTTTGTTATTATCTAGATGATTGTTAGTCTTACACATTTAAATCAGTTATCTTGATAAATATTTTTAAATTCTATGGATAAATTTGCACATAGAAACCTATTTAATTCTAGAGAAAGTATAATTGGTGTATAAACTTAAATATTACTTTAGCTTGGTAGGGAAACTCTTGATCATTTATATTTGTAGAAATGATTATAGATAGAATTTCAGTGGAATGACACTATACCATATAAAAACCATATTACAAAATTTTCACCATGGAAGTCACTAAAATATTTTTTTATAAAACATTTTTCTCACCCTTGAACAGCCTTTGAAAATATTATTTTCTAAGTCTGTCTACCCCAGGAAGGATTGTCCTAAAGTGCAACTAGCTTTTTAAATTTTTTTTTTATTATCATCCCAGCAGCCAAGAAGGATCTATAAAATGGTACTATTCAAATGTTCTTCATGTAAAGAACTGTATATTTTCCTGTCTCAGGCAAGCAGAGGACTGTGTTGGCAGAAGTCAGCTTCTGCTTATTAAGTAATATCGCTATGGCTTGGAAAGTTGGGGAGCAGCGTATCTGAAGCTGCAGCTTTGCTTTGATATACCGCTGACTATTATGCCTTTCAGAATTATGGAAGTTATACTTAAACCTGAGTCATGGAATAATGTCAGAGAAAATAAGGGTCCACTTTTTTGGCAGCAGTTTAAAATATATTAAATTATAGAGATGTTCAAGGTCACACATATGTTCTCTGATTTATTTCCTTTTATTCATATATAACCAATGTGCATTGTTCAAACTGATCTTTTGAGGTTTGGATTATCATTCTGGCTAATTTTTTTAGTCTTATATCAATTTAGTCCAATTACAGTTTTTCCAAATAACTAGTAATATGGAAGTGTCTTTTTTTTTTGAAGGAGTAATATGACTGAGGTATATTGAATGAAATACATATTGGCTCTTCATTTCAAGCTGACATGGCTGTGGCTGAGCATCAGGGCTATCTCTTCACAAATAATGTCTCTAAACAGTCGGGAAAATGCAGTGAAATGTTAAAGACATATACTAATTCATAATTAAGTGATCAGTTTTTCTATTTTTAAGTTATCAAACTCCTATTCTACCACTCTTCTAAATTCTCAGGTCTTTCTTTGTTGTGTGGCTGTTGAGCTATACTGGTAGAAGAGCTCTTCTATTCTTCGGTAGCCATGGAGGTATGGGGGAAGGAATTTTCTTTTTTAAACCACACCTGTGGATTTTTTTTCCATTGATTTTTAGACAGAGTGGAATGGAGATGGGAGGGTGGGGAAGAGAGAAACATTGATGTGATAGAGACATCGATTGGTTGCCTCCTGCATGTGCCCCAAATGAGGCCGGAGATCAAACCTGCAGGCTGATGCTCTAACCACTGGGAAAAACCGACCAGAGCAAGGGGGAGGAATTTTTTTTAGAAGACTTCATGTTATTAACTTAGACTGATCTCCAGTCTGAGACTATTGCCATACTTGTACTTCTGCAACCAACCAATCATATGCTCTTGGACAAGTTATATGAAACTTTTTGATATTAATATGTTGAGTTTCCACAAAGGGACAATATGTGTAATCCTTATGGCAGAGCAATTCATGAAGGTCCAGATTACCTTCTAAGAATATCCCATTTTGTATTGTTTCACAAAACCCATCTGAAATCTTGGCAAACCTATCTGCTGGGTAGCCCTGTTGGCTGGCGGCTACTTATGCACTTGTAAGCATGCTAACCGCAAAGACACCAAAGAAGGTTTTATTATGCATATACAGTGAAAGAGTTTTGCAGTGGGCAAATTCAAGATATATCTTTCCATATTCATTTACTGCCATTTCATCTTCTTATGTACCCTGTGATGTAGCATCTCCAAATCATGGACAGTCTTGGAACAGTGCCGCTCTCTTCTGCCTCTCTGTATTTGCCTGGAATGACCACCAAGCCGATTGCTGCCTGGTACATGTATACTCAGTTTTCTTGACTCAGTTTAAACACCAGTTACTCTGAAGTTTTGACAAATTCTCCTCCCTTTCCTCAGCAAAGAATGGCTTTCATATACCTTTTTAAAACCCACCCCCTTTATTTATACCTGTTATAATACTTAATAGATTGTATTAAGACTTGCTGGTTTGTCTACATTGTGACTCATAGATCCCCGGGTCTTCCCAGTCTGGAGAGTAAAACATAGGGTCACAATAACTTGGCAAAGGACATTTGACTGGCATATTGCCTGAAAGTTGGTTGTCATGTGTGGTCTCCTATGAATCTCTTATAATCCTGTTATCTTCTAAGTATGGGTAGCATTTTTCTCTTCTATAGTGTGTTCTACTGATGCTGCTTAGAAGTTACTTTATCTTTTCTGCTTCATGGGAGGATGGTCTCTGTGCACCAGTGTCCTCCAAAAGCCTTCCTGATGTGCAATGCCTTTCACTCCCTCTAGTCTTATGGCTTATGCCACTGTGACCAAAAAGTCCTGTTTTGTGCTTTCAGTGTGTTAGAGAGTTTTTTTTTTAATTAAATCTTTATTATTCAGATTATTACATTTGTTTCTCTTTTTTCCCCTCCATACCTCCCCTCCACCCAGCTCTCACCCCTCCCTCTACTCTTACCTCCCCCTCTATTGACCTCATCCAATAGGTCACCCCCTGCACCCCCTCACCCCTTTCACCATGAGAATTATCAGTCCACTCTCTTTCTGTGCTCCTGATTCTATTATATTCACCAGTTTATTCTGTTGATCAAATTTTTAATTCACTTAATTTTTAGATTCATTTATTGATAGATACGTTTTTGTTGTTCATAATTTTTTATCTTTTACCTTTTTCTTCCTCCTCCTCTAAAAGAGTACCTTTCAGCATTTCATATAATATTGGTTTGGAGTTGATGAACTCCTTTAGCTTTTTCTTATCTGTGAAGCTCTTTATCTGCCCTTCAATTCTGAATGATAGCTTTGCTGGATAGAGTATTCTTGGTTGTAGGTTCTTGCTATTCATCATGTTGAATATTTCTTGCCACTCCCGTCTGGCCTGCATCGTTTCTGTTGAGAAATCAGCTGACAGTCATATGGGTGCTCCCTTGTAGGTAATGAACTGTTTTTCTCTTGCTGCTTTTAATATTCTCTCTTTTTCTTTTGCTCTTGGTATTTTAATTATGATGTGTCTTGGTGTAGTCTTCTTTGTATTCCTTTTATATGGGGTTCTGTGTGCTTGCTGGACTTGTAGGTCTATTTCTTTCACCAGATGTGGGAAGTTTTCTGTCATTATTTCTTCAAATAGGTTTTCATTATCTTGCTCTCTCTCTTCTTCTGGCACCCCCACAATTCTGATGTTGGTACACTTGAAGCTGTCCCAGAGGCTCCTTACATTATCTTCATATTTTTGGATTCTTTTTTCTTCTTGCTTTTCCAGTAGAGTGTTTTCTGATTCTTTATATTTCAAATTTTTGACTTGATTCTTGCCTTCGTCTAGTCTGCTGGTAGGTCTCTGTATTTTATTTTTTATTTCAGTCAGTGTATGTTTAATTGCTAGTGGGTCCTTTTTCATCTTCTCTTGGGTCTTGCTAAATTTATCCATCTTTTCTAGGATATTCTTGAAAAACCTTATAAGCGTGTTTTTGAACTCTATATCCAATCTTTTGTTTTCCTCCATGTTTTTGTTTGAGATCTCTTCCTTTGTCTCTGCATTTTCACTATGCCGGGAGAACTTCTGTGTTGTATTCAGCCTTATGATACAAGACTTGCAAACTGCAAAAGCCTCTGTTGAGCTTGGGATGGGTGGAGTCTCAGGGCTTAATGGACCACCTTGCCTTTCAGTCGGCCCTGCCCTCCACGGGGTCTCACGTGACTCTGGGCAGTAACTGGAGCGGTCCCTATGTACATGCACAGTGCCTCTAGACTGCTGCCTTTCCTGCTCCCCTGTGTTCTGGGACCATATGAGTCTGGGTCCCCAGGGTTTCGCCCGAAACTGGGGTTTAGTGGAGTTAGAAGTGCCACAGTTGGGAGGCTCTGTCTCCCATCCACTCGTGAAAGCCAGCGGCACAGTCAGCAGTCGGTCTTCTGCACGCAGTGCTGTGTGCACCACCAGGTTTCTGCCCTTTCGCGACTCCCGTAAATTTCTGTGCACTTCTCCCTTTTCATAGTCCAAACTCCCCCTGTATGAGTCTCGCCTGGACCTAGGGTTCAGTGCCGTAGAATAAGGGGTTCAACGCAGTTGGGAGTCTCTGTCTCCCTCCAGCCAGAAAAAGCAGCCAGATACTCCTGCACCCGCTCTCTCCATGCATGCGTCCCTGTATCTCTGCTTTTTTCAGCTCCTCTGGGTCTCTGTGAGCCCCTCTCTTTTCTTTTAGTTGTAGAATTTCCACTCAGCAGCTTTCCTGTGGTTCTGGATGCTGTCTGTTCTATCTTTTAGGTGTAGTTTTAAAATTGTTGTGTGAGGCAGCAGTGTAGGTGTTTACCTATGCCACCATCTTGGATTCTCTCCTGTTAGAGAATTTTGATAAAATAAATCTTCTAGTACTCCTCCTCCTTCATCAGATACCAGATACACAAGCAAAGCATAGCAGGTAAGGGCCAGAGGCAATGTGTGTATGTTTTATTAAGGTACTCTATTAAATGTGACTCAGGAGTTCAAGAGCAGGATTGCTAGAGAACCAAAATCTGAACAAGAAAAACTTTAACTGAATTAACCTTCACTTATGTAGATAAACAAATTTTTCTCAAGTTTCAAAAGATAAACTCTTCTGAGAGACTTGTTATTTATCACATATCTATCTGTGCATATAGACATCCTATATAATAAAAGGCTAATATGCAAATCAACCAAATGTGGAACAACCAGTTGCTATGATGTGCACTGACCATCAGAGAGCAGATGCTCAATGCAGGAGTTGCCCTCCTGTGGTCAGTGCACTACCACAGGGGGAGTGTTGCTCAGCCAGAAGCCCTGAGCCAGGCTCATGGCTGGCAAGTGCAGTGGTGGTGGCAAAAGCCTCTCCTGTCTCCGGGGCAGTGCTAAGGATATCTGACTGCTGGCTGCTGTCAGTCGGATATCCCATGAGGGCTCCCAGACTCCAGAGGGTGCAGGCTGGGCTGAGGGATCCCTAAGTGCACAAATTTTGTGCACTGGGTTTCTAGTAATACATAATCATTGAGATATGTATATTTACCAATATATCTTTTCTTGCTATTGAAAAAAGCAACAATACTTTTGCTTTAAAGTTTTCCCCCAACCCTACTGGTTGATATCTGATAGGTATCACCATTATTTTCCAGGGCTCCAGATGATAGAAAAAAAAACAAAACAGGCATTCAATATATCACACTGTTTGCATACAATATTTTCCATGACCCAAGCCCTCAGGCATATACACATGTTCTTATCAGGCAAGACAGTCTAAGAACTTAAAAATTACTTTCCAAGAGCCAGTTAAGAACTAGCTCTTCTTTGGAATGTGGGGGTATGAGCACCCTGTGGGTAACTTAGCCTTTTATTGCAGTCTTCACTTTGGAGACACCCAAGCTGAAATGCTGCCTTATAGTGGATTTTATTTAAGGAACACAGTGAGGTTCACTCATCAGAATAGGTGTGCTTGGAGAAAAGGCCTTGTTCCAACCTCAGAAGATTGGCAAGTATTATATGTGCATATCTATATTTTCACTTAAGTTAAAATGTGAAGAGCAGCTAGCTCTTCCCTTAAATTGGCTTTTTAATGTCCTGACTACCTTACCTGTCCCCATCTCAATTTGCTGAAAGCCCTTCTAATGAGCTTAAAATAATTTTTAAAATTCTCAAACCATGAAGTGCTACACAACATAAGGACAGAATGAAGATTTTACAAAATGAAGTAACTGAATACAAATGCTGCAAAAATCATCATCATACCACATGTTTAAATACTGATCAGCACCTGGCGCTTGTGTTCACAGATGTGGTTCCAGGTTTCAGTATCGAACAAAAGGTATTGAAGGAGGTTGACAGCTAAGGAAACAAAGAACAGCATTTTTAAAGTGAGGATGTGGAGAGTGCCCTTTTTTGTTCTTCCAAAATGCAACTGACCTGTCCCCACCCGACCCCCATGCTGGCCCCGATGCAGTCAGGGTTTGGCTGCATCCAGCCAGTCAGTGAGAGCAGGTATCCGTGTTGCCACACACATTTGTTTTGCACAGCAGCATGGAACCTCTCTTTCGAAGAATCTCTCTTCCACAGGCAGGAAGGGGTATTGCCAGCGTTCTTCCAACTGGGGGAAACATCATCATAACTTCTTGAAAGGTGTTTAATATACAATATCTGTCCAAACTGCAGTGCTGACTTAACACTCGATGTGGGCCAGCGGCCTGATGGAAGCCAAAGATTGTCAGTGAGGGAGCCATTGATGTTTGTTGTGTGTGTTTTTTGCCATCAATGTTTTATAGATGTTACCCATGTTTTATTAAATCAGATGTCGAGCAGTACTTATGAGTTAGTCAGAACTCATTCACTTGGATTGTGCTGTGCTGAACTTGAAGCCATCCAGATTACCTTCAATACTCAGGATTCAGTCTTAAAGAAAAATTATTCTTATGTGTACATTACAAATTCATAGTTAATTTTTCTGATGTTTTCATTAGAGGCCTTTGCATATATCTTGAGTAATAATGATCAATGTATAAAATTAACATTTTAGAATCATAAACTGGCTTCAAAATAATTTTAAGATAACTGGAAGGGCAAACAGAAAGTACATATTAATAGTCAGACTCTCTTATACCTGAGAAAGGTGCACTTATTGAGTAATGAAGTATTGATTCAATGTTGATGGGCCTGAGTTTATCTGGAAACTTCTACTTTAGACCTGGGAATGGCTGGAGTTGCACCTTTCTTTACTGATTATGAACCTAGGTGGGATTGGAGCAGTTGCAGGAAATACAGGATATTGACATTTTTTTTCACAAAGATGTCTGGGAATACAATTTAACTCATCCAACAACTACTTATTGCCATTTCTTTACATGGCAAATATTAGGTGCTATTGGGAGGAAAAATCAACATTGTATAGGATGAATGTATGCAAAAAAATGTTGGGTAAGAAGGTAGCCCTCATATACGAGCAAGGCAATATATTATGTTCCAAAATAAATATTTAATATGCTCACAAAATTATGAGGCTATCTTTCATGTCATGTCTGGTTATTTTTTCACCAACTAAAAATCAATATAAAATTATCATTAGCTTGTTCTGCATATGTCACGCACTGCATAAAAACAGTATTTTAGTATGCATTAGCATAATATTTCCACATGTTAATAAATGATCTCATCTCCCAAATCTGGTATTTTGCTTACATAACCAAAATAGTTACTCCATGATAAAATAGTTGGTTATTTTGTCTTATATGGTTGTGAGAGAAAAAAATGAAAATAATTTTTATACATCTGTACATAAAATAATTAAAAATACTGAATCTAACATACTGATTTGACCTCTTATAAAGTTAGTTCATTTTCTTAATTAAGCTGTGTTATTTATTTTTGTCAATATAACTTTATCTTATTCAATAAAATAAGTCATTGATTTTTGTCTTATTAATTCTTACCAAGTTTAGTTTTCATCTAGCACTGAATCCTGGTTAGTTAAATGAGGAGGTTAGCTTGTCTAATAAAAGAGTAATATGCAAATTGACCATCACTTCACGGTACAAGATGGTCACCCCATGTGGTCAAAGAAGGCTCCCTCCATGTGGACACAAGATGGCCACCACAAGATGGCCAGCAGGGGAAGGCAGTTGTGGGTGATCTGAACTGCAGAGGAGGATAGTTAGGGGTGACCAGACTGCAGGGGAGAGAAGTTGGGGGAGGGGGGCAGGACAGCAGGGGAGGGCAGTTAGGGTTGACAAGGCTGGCAGGGAAGGGCAGTTAGGCATTAATCAGACTGGCAGGGGTGTGGTTAAGGGTTGATCAGGCTGGCAGGCAGGCAAGCAGTTAGGGCCAGCAGTCCTGGATTGTGAGAGAGATGTCCAACTGCCTGTTTAGGCCTGATCCCAGTGGGACTGGGCCTAAATGGGCAGTCAGACATCCGTCAAGGGGTCCCAGATTGGACAGAGTGCAGGCTGTCTGAGGGATAGAGACACTCCTTTCCCCCCTTCACGAATTTCATGTACCAGGCCTCTAGTTATTCTATAACTGTGATGTGTATGAGAGTGTCAGGGTAATAACCCAATTAAGTAGGTGCCCAAGTTCTTCCTGTGAGGCTTGCTCTGCAAATCACCATAGTCCTGTCTTTGTGTGACATTGTCATTATCTGTTTTAGGTAGGAATTAGTGATGCTATTTTAATGAAAAGAAAAATAGAGTGTTATAATTATTTTATCAGTAACATAACTTAATGACCCTTAAGGGTCATTATTTTTGCTATATAGTATGAATATTGCTCCTTTTACAGTATATTTTTTATTGACAATATTGACAGAATCTTCAGAAAAGGAGATAATACCAAATTTATGTTATTTTTTTAGACAATCTGTGTTCAAGGTTAAACTGGGTAGGTATATTTATAACAAGGAGTGAGAAGGAGAGAGTGAGAGAGATTTGCCAAGTAATTACATTAAATATTCTCCTACAGGGAAAAAGTGTCAAAAAAACTAGAAAAATCATGGAAATTGATAGAATAAATTAACTTCTTGTAAAATCATTTCCACATCATTAGAACATTTGTTTTCAAATGTCAGCAGTAGATGAAATAATTTCACTACAGTTACTGCTTCCAGGATGGGGGAAACTGCAGAGCACTAGAACAATGGAGGGTGCAGAGCCTTCCAAAGGCATACATTAATATTAAATTGCACACTGAGCAGAAAAAATAGTGCTCTTTATGATTGGACTTTTGAGTTGTTTCTGCATAGATTTGGAATAATTCTACATGATGAAATTTTTTAAAGAATAGACAGTAATATCTGCCAGTCATATTTATTAAGATTGAATGCACATGGAGTATTAAAATGCCACACAATATAATTTGTTATGTTGAATTTTAAAGAATTCTAAGACAGATTAAAAAAAGATAGTCGAACAAATAAACTGTTTTTGCCTTCTTCTACAAATTATTGTTTTCCCCCGTCATTATTAACAATCTTCATTTCTTTGGCATTTGCAGACATCCACCTCATTGAAAAGCCTTTTATTCTTCCTCCCTCCCCACCTCCCTCCCTCCCTCCCTTTCCCTTCTGTTATCCAGATGTTTGCTTTAATGTCAAAATTAATGACACTTTTAAATTTATTCTTTCATTTTAAGCTTTAGACACCTGACCTTTTCTGCCTATTTAATCTTTTTCCTTCAGCCTTCCCCAGCAGTGCAGGGCAGATAATTAGCGAGCACAAGCAGAGGAGAAAGAGTTGCACTTGGGTGCAGTGCCTTTTATCTCATGATTGAGTTGCATTTAGAATATCTTGATGTCTGTTTTGGTTCAGTGGCTCTTCCATGTCTGCTAAGACACCTGTTCCTGGCATCCCAGGTTAAGTGGAATCTGTTACTCTGAATAGGATAATTTTCTTCTTTACATGACAATAGGCGTATAATGCTTGTGCTAGGAAATGATTGTAACATCAGATCTATGGCTCATTGAAAGACTATACAGAGTGTTGAATAAATGATACTAACAGAAGTGTGTTCAATTTTTTAAATCTACTTATTTATTTTTCTTCTTTTCAAAGTTTCTAATTTCTAAATTTTATATTTTAGGTTGCTCTATTTATTTATTTACTAGAGGCCTGGTGCACGACATTTGTGCACTGTGTGTGTGTGTGTGTGTGTGTGTGTGTGTGTGTGTTTTGCAGGGGAGGGGGCGGGGGGAGAAGGGGGCAGCTCCCTCAGCCCAGCTGGCACCTTCTCGCAGTCCAGTACCCCTCAAAGGATGTCCGCCTACAGGCTTAGGTGGACTTTCCTAGAGGGGTCTTAACGCTGTCACGGAGGCAGGAGAGGCTCTTGCCACCACTGTTGCGTTGTGCTCGCCAGATGGGAGCCTGGCTTCCAGGTGAGTGGTGCTCCTGCTACGGCAGCTCCTGTGTTGAGCGTCTGTCCCCTGGTGGTCAGTGCACATCATAGGGACCAGTTGTTTGCCATTTGGTCAATTTGCATATTGGGATTTTATTATATAGGATTTATTTTTAATAGAATATTATTAGGGAGACACTGGTTTGCAAAACCATATAGATTGCAAATGTACAACTCAATAAAACATCATCTGCACACTGCATCATGTGCCCATTGCCCCAAGCAAGTCTCTTTCTGTCCCCATTCCCTCTACACCCCTGTTTACCCATCTCTCCACCCAGCACCCAATCCTTTCCCTCTGGCTATCACCACACTATTATCTGTATCTATATGTTATGTATATATGTTTTTTGGCTAACCTGTTCACCTTTTATCCGGCACCCTCTTCAATGACCTCTGACAACTGTCAGTCTGTTTCATGAATCCATGTTTTGGTATCTATTTTGTTCATCAGTTTATTTTGTTCATTATATTTTACATATTAATGAAATCTCATGATATTTATCTTTCTCTGACTGGCTTATTTTACTTAGCATAATACTCTCCAGGTCCCTCTATGCTGTCACAAAATATTTCATTCTTTTTATGACTGTGTAGTATTCCATTGTGTAAATGTGCTACAGTTTTTTTTTTTAATCTATTCATCTACTGATGGGAAGTTTGACTGTTTCCAGATAATCCATTTAAAAAACAGAAAGTACCTGAATAGACCCTTTTCCAAAGAGGACATACAGATGACCAATAGACATATGAAAAAAATGCTCAAGATCACTAATCATCAGAGAGATGCAAATTAAAATCACAATGAAATGTCACTTTACACCTGTCAGGTGGCTAGCTTCAATAAATCAACAAATAACAAACGTTGGCAGGATGTGGAGAATGTACTCTGTTGGTGGGAATGTAGATTGGTGTAGGCATTGTACAAAACAGTATGGAGTTTTCTAAAAAAATTAAATTGGCTCTATCTTGACTCAGCAATTCAACTTTTTGGAATATAGCCTAAGAATCCAAAATACTAATTTGAAAGAATATATGCACCCTTGTGTTCACTGAAGCATTATTGAAATAGCCATAAATGTGTGTTTTAGACTGTTTACAGGACCATGCAATTACAGTTAATATGAATATATACAAAGCAAAATGAGAGAAGAGTAGAATTTTATGAAACCAACTGATACAACAATATCATTTGTGCATTGTATACTGACTTGAATAAAAACTCAGCCCAGTAGCCTTTCCATATAAATGTGTAGCCTTGAGGCTGGACAGAATTATTTCCTTTGGTTCCTGAGAAGGGATTTGTTCAAAAGAAAATTACCAAAGAATAGAAACCAAATGAGCTGCCTAAGAAATGGACATATGGAGATGTCTGAGAGGATACTGCTAGTATTAGCAGCCCTGTTCTAGCACTGTGTTTGGTGAACTAGTGCATCACTAGTGAAAATAATTACTATGAAGGTGCCTTTCCTTTGAGTGACTTCGATTCCTAAATTGCTTGCAGGTAACCTATTAAATAATGAGGCTTAAATTGTTGTTCCATGTCAAGCCAGAGTCTTTGATTCTATGATTTTCCATCTTTTTCTTTTTCATGGTTATAGAGATGAATAATGCAGCTATAAAGACAGATTCAGGTTGTTTAGCAATAGGTATTTTGCAGGAGGAACTAAATGCCTTTTTAATTTGGAAGCAAACCTAAAACAAATGATCATGTTAGTTGAAGAGCTTCCCTTGGGGGATGTGATAGGTAAGAATGAGCAATGGGATTTGGCATGGAGTAGGAAATTTTGGAATGCAGTGTAGCTAAGAAATATTTTGATTTACTTTCCTGTTGCTTTCTTGGCTGGACTATCTGGCCCAAATTTAGGAAATCAAATTAATAGGAGTATGTGAAGTTTTAATATATTATGTTAAAATGCCATTTTAAAATTAGTCTAAAGATATTCAAGTCTAGTTTGAATTTACCAGCTAAGACTTGTAATTAGATTCATGTGTTGCGATGTTTTAGCTCCAAACCAGAACTTGAAGTGGATGAAGTGTAAAACTAGCTGAAACCAGCCAGCTTGTCCTGAAAAAAAAGGGGGAAGGGATGGATAGAAGAGAAGCTACTTTGTCACTAAGAGTTGCCATCCATTTCTAAATTCAATTGATCAAGTCTCTAATGTCTAGATAAGACCATAGTGTGTCTATTTTTAAAAAATGTATTTACACAGGGAATACTGTTGAAGGGTGTACAGCAATTACTGACCACTTGACTGGCCAAGAAGAATGTTCTCTTGAAGTAGGGAAGAGTGATGATTAGTGTTTTCTGGACATGATTGAATCCTATCTAGATAACTTGAGAGGAATAGTGTTTTCCATTAAATGAGGGCTTTTCAACTCTTCATCTTCTAGAACTGAAACATCTGTAGGAGTTTGAAGTACTGATGGTTTGGGAGAAGAGATTGCCTAAGCTTAAACACATTCCCCAAACATGACCCATCTAATTATATTTAATTAGTCCTTTTCAACCTTTCTATAACAACTATTTTGGTATACTTGCTTTACTGTCCTGAAGTGAAATTTAGAAATAATGCCACTTACATACATATGTGTGTATTGTGTTGTGTGTGTGTGTGTGTGTGTATGTGTGTGTGTGTGTAATTAAAAAAAATCATTTTAATGCCATAAAAGGAGAAAGAAAAAGAAAAGTAAGTTATCACCAAAATAATGTCTTTCAATAGGTAAGTGCTCATGTAGGACTTTACCAGAGGACAAAAAATAGCTCTATAGTTTCTAATGCCATGTAGTTCCCAATAAATTCTTAGGGGACTGTGCTGATCGCATTAGGATCTCTGTTTTAAAGAAAGTATATTTGGTGTCTTGTCAAACCATTGGTTTCTAGATGGATGTTTTTCTGACTTCCAAAGCAGTAGGACCCTACTTTCTAAAGAAATCAAATTCAGAGGTGTAATATGTAAATAGTATATCAGGCAGATAATGGCTCTTTCCAACCTCTGTCTACCGCAGGGGCTGTCTCTGAAGCATCATTGCTGGCTCAGGGGTCTTAATATCTGAGTGCTTCAGTGAAATCATGGGAGCTAAAAATAAGTTGAAGTATATGTAAGGAAATATGATATTCTAGTAAGGAAATGACTTTTTTCTTAATCTCTCTCTCTCTCTCTTTCTCTCTCTCTCTCTCTCTCTCTCTCTCTCTCTCTCTCTCTCAGAACAATAAAACAATTCCCTCAGCTTTACTATTAAAAGGAATTTTTCAGGATTAAAGAAGTCATATTAATGTCTCATTGGGAAGAGATCTCAGGGATGTTTTATATAATTCATCATCGCATAGTTAAGGAAATAACAAATGTTTGAATAGATGAAAATATTCAACTCGCTAGCTGGTCTAAGTTCAGATAAGTTATTCATGTTTAAAATAAAGCCATTTGAGGACAGGTCTTCTAATATTTCTACCAGTTCAAAATATAGCTAAAAAATTTATCTCATGAATGGATGTGTGACATATAATTTTCTTTTCACTGGCCCTTTTCTATATCTTCTTATGTTGGGTGTCAGATCTCTCTTATATTTAATCTTAATTTTTGGAGCAGTGCATCATAGAAACAATTTTAGAGTCAGAAAAATCCTAAAGAATACCTATCCCCACATCTAAGTTTTGAAAATATGAAAACAAAACCTAGAGATGTAAAGGAATTAGCCCAAGATAACACACAAAATTAGTTATCTAATGAGAAATACATGCAACCACAGACTTACTACCATCTAAAAATTTCCCTTCCAAGAGAAACTTAAATCTTTGTTACTAGTTTGAAAATTATCAGATACTTAGAATTAAATGTTTCTTCTAGTAAAACAAGACTGGTTTTATTATTGGGCAGGAACTAGAAGTGTTGTAGGACTAGAGGAAGTCTGATCTCATTGACCTCTGAGTAACTCACTTCTTATTATATTACTAATAATGGCCAGTTGGCAGGTCTTGTGGGTTTAATTCCACAGTCCAACGCCATAGTATTCTAATAAATAATGTCATGGTGGTCTGCCTTCATATTCATATTTCTCCTAAAAAGGCAAATTTATATTGTCACCATTAGTTGATCTCAACATGGCAAGAGTCTTTCTCATCTCTACTTCTTGAATATTCAGTTAGTTTCTGAATTGTATTCTATGCTCAATTATCTCTACCTAATAATCTATTCTGAGACTTCCTTCTTGGACAGAAGGGCCTGCAGGCCCAGTGCTGGCCATATGTTTGCTTCTTATATGGAATCTCATTTAATTCCCATATAAGCCCTTGGAAATATTTTCTCAGAAGAAGACATAGGCTTAGAGAAGTTAAGTGACTCATTCTTGTTGATGCAGTTAGTAAGTTGCTGAGACAGGATTGGAACCCAGGAGCCTGACTCCAGAACCTATACTCCTAACCTCTCTAATGTCTAGGTAGGGGCCAATAGTGTGTTATAGTTATTGGGCTTGGGGATTTGTACTCGGGGGAGCCAGATTCTGTCAGCATTGTGATTAATACCTGTCCTCCAACATTTGAATATCAAGGTGAACAAACTGGAGGACAGATCAGGAAATAAGAAAAGCCAAAACACAAAGATTTGGTCCTGGCTGGGTAGCTCAGCTGGTTAGAGCATCCCACTATGCCAAGGTTTTGGGTTTGACTCCTAGTCAAAGCACATATAAGAATCATAAATAAATGAAACAATCTCTCTCCCTCCCCCACCCTCTCAAATCTATAAATAAAAATGAAGAGAGAGACAAAGATTGGACAACATAGCAGGGACTAAATAAAAGGGCTAAGTTGGGCAGGCACACAGGCACTGAAAGCCGTCTCCTGTTTTACCCTTTATGCAACATGTCTTTCTGATGCCACCGTTTGTTGGCAGTTCTTGAGCCCATTATACTGTTATTATAAAGTCAGCATTGCCCCAGAATTTAGGCTTTCAAGTGCCAAACTAAAATGGTTGAGACAGGCTCAAGAAAATAGGTGTTGAAAAACATGTCACATTCTATGTCTTTCTTTGTTTATAAAAGCCATACTTTAAAATGTGGGTGGGCATTTTATGTGTATATTTATAGCAGTTGAACCCCAGCACCCATTAAAATCTGGCATAGTAGAATAAAAATATCCTCAGACTGTGTTGACCTTTCATTCATATAAAATGGCTTGTTTATCAAGCAAATGAATATTAAAGGTTATTAGTCCTCATTAAGGGATTTTAGCAAATTAAAAGGTTGATAGATAGCACGTGTCTTTACACTTTTGTTTCCAAGGCTAGTGATGTCATTGGACATTAATAGATTATAGGTGTTCAACAGCAAGGAAAGTAAGCACACACACACACACACACAGTATCAATCTCATGTTAAAAATTTTGTTTCCAGGGCTGAATTTTAGGACAGTCTAAAAAATGTTACAAAAGGAAATTCATGTGATTGATTTAGTAAAATGTTATTTTTCTCTATGTTTCTGGATTGTGAGCAATGATACTAGTGAATTCTTTTTAAAGAAATAGAAGAAAAGCCTAATTTTTGTTACCTTTTTATTATTTTACTCTTTCAATATCTCTTTGATATTGCATAAAATGACTAGTTTCAATAGATCATACATATTTAATATTTAAAAATATTTTGTCTGATTATAAAAATAATAAATTTGTATATAAATATGAAGATATGTTGTGAACATTTAAAAAATAACTTATAATGAGTCTCCCAGGGGAGTTATTAGGAATGTTTTGCTATATTTCTTGTAGTCTTTTTACCAAATGATATGTCATAATGTGTTATACATAATATAGTCATATAAAATTTTTTTACACATGTATTTACTATATTAGTTTAATATAATATTTCTGTTACATAGTTTACTTAGTTTGTAATATACACATGGTATCTTTTTACATAATATTGTACATTAGATATTCATTAATATAATAACATATTGAATGAAAATTTGACTTAATGGCTATATAATAGCATTAAATTTTTTTAACCTAATTTAACTTGTATGTATGTGTCTGTGAAAGTGATGGCATTATTTCTGATTACTTTTTGTTTTAACTTACCTCTAAACTTTTCCTCATATTTGTATTTTTTAATTTATTTTAAAATCTTTTTGTTTCTTATTTTAAAAATAAATCTTTACAGTTCAGATTATTAAAATTGTTCCTCTTTTTTCTCCCCATAGCTCTCCTCCTCCCGGTTCCCACCCTACCCTCTTCCCTTACCACCTGACTCTCACTGTCCTTATCCATAGGTGTACGATATCTGTCCATTATCTTCCTGCACCCCCACACCCCTTTCCCCCTGAGAATTGTCAGTCCACTCTCTTTCTATGCCCCTGATTCTATTATATTCACCAGTTTATTTTGTTCACCAGATTATTTATTCACTTGGTTTTTAGATTCACTTGTTGATAAATATGTATTTGTTGTTCATAATTTTTATCTTTACCTTCTTCTTCTTCTTCTTCTTCTTCTTCTTCTTCTTCTTCTTCTTCTTCTTCTTCTTCTTCTTCTTCTTCTTCTTCATCTTCTTAAGAATACCTTACAGCATTTGGTTTGGCGGTGATGAACTCTTTTAGCTTTTTCTTATCTGTAAAGCTCTTAATCTGACTTTCAATTCTGAATGATAGCTTTGCTGGATAGAATATTCTCGGTTGTAGGTTCTTGGTATTCATCACGTTGAATATTTCATGCCACTCCCTTTTGGCCTGCATGGTTTCTGTTGAGAAATCAGCTGACAGTCATATGGGGGGTCCCTTGTAAGTAACTGTTTTCCTCTTGCTGCTTTTAATATTCTCTATTTGTCTTTTGCTCTTGGCATTTTAATTATGATGTGTTTTAGTGTGGTCCTCTTTGGATTTTTCTTTTTTGGGGTTCTCTGTGCTTCCTGGACATATAAGTCTATTTTGTTCACCAGGTTGGGGAAGTTTTTTGTCATTATTTCTTCAAATAAATTTTCAGTATCTTGCTCTCTCTCTTCTTCTGGTACCCCTATAATTCAGATGTTGGTACGCTTGAAGTTGTCCCAGAGGCTCCTTAAATTATATATATATATTTGCTTTTCTGGTTGGGTTTTTACTTCTTTATATTTCAAATCTTTGACTTGATTCTTATGATCCTCTAGTAGTCTGTTGTTGGATCTCTGTATATTATTATTAATTTTAGTCAGTATATGCTTAATTTTTAGTTGGTCCTTTTTTATACCCTCAAGGTTCCCCCTAAATTTATAGGCAGTTTCTAGAAAATTCTTGAAAAACCATATAACTGTGGTTTTGAATTCTATTTCCAGTCATTTTTTCCCTCCATTTCTTTTCATTTATGACCTGTTTCTTTGTCTCCACATTTTGGCTCTTTCCCTGAGTCGATAGAGTAGCTTTGTGTGCTAGGTATCCTATAATGTCCAGTGAGTGGCTCAGCCTCCACAGTTATCTGAGGTGGACACAATTGGTACACCCCTTTGTGGGCTGTTTACATAGTCTTATTGTAGTTAAGCCTTGATTATTGTTGGTATCACTGGGAGGAATTGACCTCCAGGACAATTGGCTCTGAGGATAAGTGGTGTCTATGCTGGGAGAACTTCTGTGCTGGAGATACCCTTATGAGGCAAGACTTGCTTCAATGGGGCTTTGGTGCTCACTGAGACTGCCCCCTGAGTGTGTCCCTTATGGATGTGAGGAGTTGTAATCTGGATTGTCCCACTCTGACCACTGGGTTCAATGGCTCTTAGATCCCCAAGGAGGTGCTGATTTAGCCTCTGCCTGAGGCCACCCAGCGGGAGCCACACAGAGATCTGTAGATTACTCTTCTTTGTTTAGGTTTTGAGGCTCAGCTGTGAAACAATGGAAGCTGCTGTGGTGCTTTGGGCCTTCTTTTGGAAGTTCTGGGTCTCTCTGTCTCAGCTGCAGTTTGTTAGGTAATTTTAGATTTCAAAGGACCAAACCAGTGGTCTGTAAACTCATTAGTCAATAGAGACATTCATATGCAAAAGCCTCTGCACACAGCTTGAATGGGGCAGGGTTTCAGAGCAGAGTAAACAGCAATGGCTTCCCCTCAGCCCTGCCCTAAGAGGCCCCCAGGTCTCAGTGTACCTCGGTAAATCGCTGCAAGCATCTCTAAGGGAAAGCTGCCCTCGAGTTCTGCCTGATGCCAAACAGTGCTGTTTCTCCCCATATGAGTCTGGGTCCCCAGTGTCTTGCCCAGAACTGGAGTTCAGAGCAGTCGGGAGCTTGTGTCTCTCTCCAGATTGAAAAAGCCATCTGTGTACTTAGTTGCCAGCCCTTTCCGTGCATGCACTTGACTTCCGCAGCTCCTCTGAGTCTCAGTGTTCTTTTCTCTTTCCTTTTAGTTGTAGAATTTCTACTCAGCCAGTCTTCCTGTGGTTCTGGATGATGTCATTTTGTTTTTTAGTTATAGTTTTGAAGTGGTTGTGTAAGGCAACAAGTTCAGGTGTTTACCTATGCTGCTATCTCGGTTTTCCTCTTGGATAGATATTTTTAAAATACACAATTAAGTGGCTATATTTTAAAATGACCTACTTACTGTATTGAAAAAAATCATCTAAACATTCTTATTTTCTAAATAAACATAGTCTTTGCATTAAAATGGTAACTTAGTTTATGCTAAAATATATTACCCACTTAATTCTCAATCTCATTTTACTTCTAGACTTCTATTTCATACATAAAAATGTGTCATTCCAAATTTTCTTGAACTTCCAAATCAAATCTGAAAAATAAATAAAATTAATATAATTTTATTATCCTTCTATCTACAAAGCTGTTCTGATTACTCAGTCACCAATGGCACTTCTTTATTTCTCTTAGTACTCGACAAAGTGCTGTCATATGTTTTATTTTACACTAGAGGCGCTGTGCACGAGTTGGATATCCTTAGCACTGCTGCAGGAGCAGGAGAGGCTCCCACCCCTGTCACTGCATTTGCCAACCATGAGCCTGGCTTCTGGTTGAGCAGTGCTCCCTACTGAAGCTCCTATGTTAAGCGTCTGCCCCCTAGTGGTCAGTGTGCATCATAGTGACTGGTTGTTCTGCCTTTTGGCCAATTTGTATATTAGCCTTTTATTATATAGGATAATGTTTTAACAAAAAAAGTACAATAAGTATTCATTATATCAAGGAGGATAACGCTAAGATTGAATAACTTATCTGACTATTTCTCAACTAGGAAAACATGAGTTGTCCTTTGTGTCTTCTTACCCCCATCTATGTTTTTAATCTCTTTCAATTTCTCAGTTTACAAAGTGAATGTTTCCTTCCTTTTGATAATTTATGTCAACAAGGCACTCCAACCTGTTCCAATAACTTTTCAGTACTTGATTAAAATGGTAATTGCTAATATTTATTGAATGTTTTAGAGTGATGAAATTCCTTTCAACTATTACAACTTTTTAATGTTAAGATTAATCCATCTATTTTAAGATTATAATAATTACTATTTTTAAAATATATTTTATTGATTTTTACAGAGAAGAAGTGAGAAGGATAGAGAGTTAGAAACATTGATTAGAGAGAAACATTGATCAGCTTCCTCCTGCACACCCCCTACTGGGGATATGCCTGCAACCATGGTACATGCCCTTGACTAAAATCAAAGCTGGGACCCTTCAGTCCGCAGGCCCGATGCTCTATCCACTGAGGCAAACCAGTTAGGGAAAGATTATAATTATATGACATTTCTATAGCCAGGAATTAAAAAATTATATATCTATATTTTTGTTTTACTTCATTCGAGGATTGAGTTATAGGGTTACTCTAGATGCTCCAATTAATAAACACCATTTATAATTTTTTTCTTACATCTGTAAGAGTCCAGTGTGGCTATTCCTGATCAGTAGGGCAGTTTTAGTTTTTCTTCATGGGGTTACTCAAGGAACTCAGACTCTTTCTACCTTTTGATTCCACCATCCACTGAGTTCTGTATCTCAAGTTCAACTCCTTAAAAGCTTTAGTATGAAGCTTTTCAATCCCTTTTTCTCACAGTCCTTTAGTGAGATCTGGTCACAATGACAAACCTGAAATGTATCTTTGATTAGACAGTGACCTCCCGTATTAACACAGTGCTATAAAATAAAAAGGGCACATTTTTGGTGGATAGCTAACCATCCATATCACAGAAGATTAACATTGGGAATCCCAGAAGATCACATATGTGATGCTCTTTAATGAGACAATAAGGGAGGGGGTGTCAGATGATTCAGAGAGTTTTTAAGAGTGTGACCACGCATGTGCAAAGAGTCAAACTGTATTATATTGCTCACTCTTCTGACTAGTTATACACTGAGT
>JAAGEH010000293.1:24086051-24128671 GCA_011751065.1 Lasiurus cinereus | reverse complement strand
ATATAATTGAATAGCCAGATTATTATGCATTCTGAGATCACAATAATCTGGCCACTCAGTGTATTTTAGAATCTTGTTCACCTCCATCCCCATCTGCCTATCTGGAAGTCTTGAGCTCAAGGCAGCTCTTTCTGGACCCCATCTACCAATATCTCATCTCCAACTACTAGTATGTATCTAGTAACCGCTCTCGTTGGACTGTCTCCTGCTTTGACAGAGAGACTTGCAGCATCTGTTAATTCAGGTGAAGAAAACCCAGCCTCATTGTTACCTAGTCAGTAGCTGGTGTATAATAGGGGTTGAAATATTTCTGCTTTAAATAACCATTCTTAAGGTCTGACAGAGCATGAAAGAACTGTCTAGTTGTGTTTTTAAAGGATATTTCAACTCTAAGAGAGTTGCTAAATTAAGAATCCCCTGTGGTTTAACTATCACAAAAGATGTAAAATTGCAAGTGCAAAGAATTTCAAATAATACCTAGTATTGAGAAATTCCACCACATCTTGTTGCTATCCATTTTAAGGGTTGACTATCAGGAATTCACACAGTTCTGTATCTCAAGTCCATCTCCTTAAAAGCTTCAGTATGATACTTGATTGAGTCATTTCCTCATGTGCTATAAATGGAGAATATTGCTGCTTTATATTGGCATTAAAAATTATCTTTATTGTTGAAAGTATTACAGGTTTATTTTATCATTGTCCATATGTCTTTTATTCTCTTATGGATAATTTTAAAATCTTCCCCAGATTATGATTTAATTTTGCCCTCCATTGTCAGTATCGATTTTACCCAGAACCAGTCAATCAAATTAGTCTATACTTTGTATCACTATCAATATTTAAGGAATAATATTAGCTTTCTAGCTGACAATAGTCTTGCTTTTGAAACCCAACAACAATGCAGGAATCTAGGAAGAGGACAAGTGAAAATATTGATAGACTCATGCCCATCACGTGAACTCTCAAAAGATTAATGCACGTAAATGAGAAAATCCAAATTAAATTGTTATAAACCTCATATTGTATGTTGCCACAGACTCCAGTTTTTATACTTATATAATTAACTGTGCTACTCATTAACTTTATAGAATTCTTTTAGCTCTCGTTACTTAACCATAGCCTCATGCTAGTTAATTATGGAAAATGTAAGGCAAGGCTCTTCTTTTTGTTCAATATAATTCACTCAGGTACCTTAAAGCACTTAACTTACTGGGTGTACAAAATTAGCTGCACTTGTCAGATAATATTCAAGCCAGATATTAAAAATGAGCATGTTAAAGATCCTCTTCCTCAGATTTGGGACAACTCGGGTAAGTGTGGTTAATTGAAATCACGGGGCACTTTCTCCATAACAAAAGGAGAATTCACTGGGGACAGGAAATGTTAATTGCTATCTCTGTAAGTGAAAGTTTAGAGAATAAAATGACAAGAACTGTTCCACTGTGGAGATAATGGAGCTCACCTACTGAGCTGGACCACCAGGAGAGAGATTTTCATAAGTATCATTTTAACCAGGAAAATTGATGCTATGCAGCCAGGATAAAAGGATTCACAGGAGGTTTCTAAAATGTATTGTTGTTGTTTTTCAAAGAGGAGTCATTTCTGAAACTATGCTGAGATGCAACAGATTAGATGACAGAAAACCTGAAATCTAGACCAAATGTGAGAATTGAATGAGATACTGTATCTGCAAGTGATTGATGCAGGTACTATATTTAGGAACCTTTAAATGATGTTATCTGGTTTAGGAAGCTATCAGAGTGATATTCTCTGAGGGTATCACAGGGATTGATATGGTGTGAATTATACTTAACTAGAGGTCTGCTGCATGAAATTCATGCACGGTTAGAGTCCCTAGGCCTGGCTGGGGATCAGGGTTGATCTGTGGGACCCTTTTGGTGTGATGGGGGGTGTCCCTGGCTGGCAGCCACCTTGGTTGGCCTGGGGCCTGTGGGCTGGAGGCAGCACCTGCATTGAGCATCTGCCCCCTGGTGATCAGTGCCTATCATAGTGACCAGTTGTTCCACAGGTTATTCTGCTGTTCAGTCAATTTGCATATTAGGCTTTTATTATATAGGATTGGGTATTTGCATCACTTTGTGCTTTGGAACATAGCTCACTTGGTTAGAACATTGCCCAGTATGCCTTGGTTGCAGGTTTGATCCCAGGTAAGGCACATATAAGACTCAACCAATGAATGCATAAATAAGTACATGTTTCTCTTTCTCTTTCTTTCCCCCTTCCCCACTTCCCTTTCTCAAATAAATTTAAAAGGGTCTCTTTCTTATTCAATATTTTATCCACTCATTTGTTGACCACAGTTCTTCCAAAATGCCTTCAAAAAATATTTTTCTACTTTAAATTGAGTAATTCGGTTTCAGATGAAAATAAAATTGTAGCCCCTTACTTTGTCTTCTCCTTTGGACTATTAGATGGGAAAGGCTATTCAGGGAACTAGTAAAGTCTGGTTTTCAAAGTAAGAACTTTAGAAAATCCAAAAGAATGTGGATTAGGAAACAAGAAAATGTAATCAACTAAGCCCTTTGGCATTCCTTTGGAATGATTCAATTCTATGATAGTTCTGAGTTTGTGGATTCCTTTAAGATTTATTCATTATCTCTGTATCTGTAAGGAACTGTGTAGAACAGAGCAAAGAGAACATTGCCTTTTATGGTCTCAGTTCACTAACTTATTTTCTGGATTGTGTTGCTAATTTGAGCCAATTCAATTTCATAGCCTTGCAGGAAAGATCAGTACCACAGTTTAGCAGTGCGTCTTTTTGCAGAGAGGGTGGTGCAGAGCAGCAGTGAGTTGCTTTATAAGAAATGGATTCTACCTTGTTTCAAATTTTGAGGCAGTTGGAAGTCCAAAGTTGAACCTAACTGGGATGAGAGAGAGAAGAGAGGAAGAAAGAGAAAGAGAGAGAAAGAGAGAAAATTGGCATGCACACAGATATTTATTTAGGATTTACTAATCAATGAATCACTTGCTACAAATGGTGGAAAACAATAAAACAATGAAAGACAAGAAGAAAGCAACATTTACCAGCACCTGCTTTGGCAAGGCCCTTAGTTCAATGCTCTTTGCCACATTATATGACACATCTATCCAGTGTGGGATATATTATCACCTCCACAACACTTTTCATTGTCTATACCTTTTAAAAGACCTTGAATCAGTATCATGTTCTGTCTCTCACAAACACCTTTCTCTCTCTCCCCCCCTCCTCTCTCTCTATTTACTCAGCTATTCTGGCATTTCCTTCCACTCACCTGTAAATACATAATCCCTTCTTTGTGAAGCAGCCCCTCAGCCTTCCTCCTATTGAAACCAGTCTTGTTATACATATACTGTTATTCCAAACTCTGATCAACTCCAATTCGCTTTCCATTTCTTTCTTGTACTTACCCACTCTTACACTTTGCCACATCAAAAACAGCCCATCAGCCTTTCTTGAACGAGTAACTGAAAATCAGTGTCCTCCAAAGTTAAGAGCTCAACTCAATAATCAATCAGTATTGACTGACTGTCTTTTCCTGGGAAGCAGTTCTGATAGATGCCTATGAGCCCCTCACTCTTCCAGCAGACGAGGCTGAGAGAAAAACTGTGGGCATGCTCTTTGTTTACCTCTGAGCCCTGGTAAAGCACACTCTCCTCTGTATACTAGCACATTCAATTTTTTGGGCTGTTAGTTACAGGTGAGCTGGTGAGATCCTGCTTCCATAAGGAAAAAAAAGTGGGGTGAAAGAGAGAATAATAAATGAAATGTGAAAGAAGTAGATTTCCTTTTATAGACATAGTGTGACTAAAGAGTAACGTATTATTTCTTAGGAAAGCAATATTTTGTGCCGTCTCTTTGATGTCCCATTGGCATTGCTCTGCAGTGTGTCTTCCTTGTAGGCAGCCTGGGCACTTATTTGTGCTTATCATTTGTTGGGAGAAATTCTGGGGAAGGATCCACCTGTCAGAGAGAATGAGTATATTTTCTCTGCACAGAAACTAAGCATTAGGGACTGCAGAATAGAGAGGGCCATATCTATTCTGAAATGCCTGTCAAAAAGATGAATTAAGGAAAATATAAACAACTTGAGCACCCACAAAATAACTGCAATAGGAAAATGGTGCTGGAATTCAGAGTGGAGCATGTGGCTGATGTGCACTGACATCCCACGGAGGTTCCAAGACAGAAGAGTGTCATTTAGGCTCTAGTGTCTCAGTGAAGGGAAACTGTACTAGGAAACTGGGTAGAAAACCTTCAGGAGGAGGATATTTGGCCACTTGCTAAAGTTACCCAGGTAGACTCCTTTAAAATTGCCTTATTCATGTGGGGTTTTCATTTGGGAGAGTGATGCATGGAGGGATATTTACCACAGGATGGGAGAAATATTTATTTTATAGCATCCAATAATATTTGAGGAAATTTCATTGTGTTAAGAACTTTATTCTGCCATTTGGGAGAAATAGTTACAGTTTTCAAATGGAAAACGACAGGGTATATATTTTTTAATTGTGCAACAAAGTCTTAGAAACTCAGTGGCTTAAAAAAAATGTCAGTTTATTTGTTTGCAGTTTGGTAGACCAAAGGTCTGAGCATGGTGTGACTGTGTTCTCTGCTCAGGGTCTCAGGAGGTGAAATCAAAGTGTGAGCTGGGTTGAATTCCTATCTGGAGCCCAGAGTCCTCTTCCATGCTCTCATGGTTGTTGGAAGAATGCCTTTATTTGTGGATGTTTAACAGAGGTCCCTGATTTCATCCTGACTATTGGCTAGGGCTTGCTCTGAGCTTTGAGGCTGCTCTCAACTTTTGTCACATGACTTTCTCCATCCTCAAAGGCAGCACTGGCAAATCTCTCATATCAGTTCTCTCTGACTCTAAGAAGGGCCATTTTCCTTTTAAGGATTTACCTAATTAGGTCACTCCCTTTTGAATAATTCAAAACCAACTGATTATTAACTTAATCATGGGGATTATGGCTCATCATATTCATGTTCTGTCCACATTTAAAAGGAGGGAATTACATAAGCCATGTATAGCAGGCAGTGGAAATATTGGAGACCGTCTGAGAACTCTGCCACCACAGTGGATCTCTGTTTTAGGAGGGTGACTTCTGGCAAAATAGGAAGGACAGATTAGAAAGGTGTGAGGACAGAGCCAATAAGTGTCATCTTGTGTACCAACTCTAGTCATGTGCTAAGGCTTCCTGGAGCATGGTGCTCAGGGATCACCAAGATGGGAACCTCCTCACCACTGAGCAAAGGAGAGGGAAGAGGCAGCAAATGTATTCTGCATGTAGTACCCTTAACTTTTAGGGTGTATCTAAGTAGGCAGTCCTGTGACTAGGCAATATCAGCCTGAATCAGAGCAAGTACACTAGGCGTGGAGAATATGTAAGATATACATACCATGACACTGTGATAGACCTTGGACCAGGAAATTAGAAGGAGAAATGAAGATGGTTCTGCCCTGGCCACAGTTCCCACAGGTTGCCTTAGGCCATCAGAAGAATAAAGGATCTGGGATAAAAGGACATGTATAGGAGCCTATAGAGAAGTCTTTGGGTCAAAGCATATTCTTCAGTGAAAACTAATTTGCATGAGATTCATACAGGCATTTTTATATTTTATATTTTTAGCACAGGCATTTTTATATTAAAAAAATAAGGGTCTGAGATGTTGCCCATATCCTCTGGTAGCCAATATTCTATACAGAGACAGTGATCTGCTGTGACAACCTTGTTCCTTCTCTCCGGTCACCATTGCTCTTCATGGATGTTTCTCTTCTTCCTGTCCTTACCTGTTCTCTCCTCATAGTCTAGGGAGTTTTCTAGGTGAGTTACTTTCTTCTTCTCTGCCAGGCTGGCTCATGGTCTCTCTTCTCACGGTTAGGCAATTCATCTACCAGGACTGAACTGCAAAAACATCTATTTTTTTCTCCACTTCACATCCCATTTCTTTATCTAAACCCCAGTTCTGTGTTGTTCTAACTGTTGTGAACAGGTATGAGAACAATTGAACATCTGGGTCCAGAATTTAGGAGAGGTTAAGGGCTGAGGACTTAAAAATATGTATATTTATATATATATTTATTGATTTCAGAGAGGAAGAGAGATGGAGAGAGAGACAGAAACATCAATGAGGAAAGAGAATTATTGATTTGCTGCCTGCTGCACGACACCCCTGGGTATTGAGGCCACAACCCAGAATATGCCCTGAATGGGAATCGAATCATGACCTCCTGGTTCATTGCTCAATGCTCAACCACTGAGAAGGGCTGGAGACTTTCAAAAAAAATTTTAAAAAAGTAAGCCTTCACTTTTGATTAACATCAACATTTAAAAGAGATCTCTGACTTCACTGTGTTGGTGAAGCGAGATGTAATGAGAAGTACCATAGTGTTATAAAAATGGTTTCATTTACATCATTAACATTTGTAGCCCTTTCCCACTTCCAGCTTCTGGGAGTTCAGTGAGATTAGTTTGCAATAAAAAATAAAAAGCTGCAGTTACAGCAGCAACCATTAATTAAACATCCACTCTGCCAATTCATTTATACATGAGGCAATAATGGAGAGGTTGTTTAAGCAAATGGGCTCTGGAATCAGAATGTTTGGGTCCAAGTCTCAGTTTTCAACTTACTAATTATATGATCTTCAGTAAGTTGCTTTACCTTCTGTCTCAGTTTTCCTCTCTATAAGTGGAGGATAACAGCACCTGCTTCTAAACTTATCTTCAGACAATAAATTATACTACTTAAATTAGGATAGTGTCTTATACATGGCAAACACAAAGTAAAAGTTAAATGTGATCATTTACATACATCATAATATTTAATCCACACAATTACCCAGCAAGATTGGGAAGAGTTTTCCATTGATTAGTGAGAAAACTAAAACTCAGAGATGTTAAAAACAAAACAAAACAAAACAAAGCAAACAAACAAAAAAACACCCACAACTTGTCAAATATCTGAGTGAGAAAAAGAAAGTGAAGTTTTAATTTGAATCTTAGTGAGTGATTCTGGCAATTATATCTTTTCTATTCTGCCATGATCTTCTGAATTTATCCCCTATGTTTGCATTAAATACAGATTATTAGCATAAAAAATGTTATGTTTCTCCTGAATGACCCTTTTGGACCAGATATAGTTGACACCTATCTAACACAGTGTCTAATGCATAGGGACTTCATAAATGGTGGGTAGTTGCAATTATTTTCTATTTCACCTTGAGCAATTTAGAACTAACCTAAATGGGTATCATTTTCTAAATTTTAGTAGATCTAAACAGTTTACCTCTCCATGGTAAGTTTCCCTCTGACACAAAAATTCTCTCTCTCAACAAATTTGGCCAATAACAAGGAATTCATTCTTATTTCCTAATTTTACATTTACATTTGATAATAGAAAAATTGCATATAATGAAATAGTAGGGCACCAAATACAATGTAATCAAAGGACAAAGGGATTAAAATATACTGCATTTTATTTCTGTTTCTATTGGAAATAATTAGGAAATTATAGTATAAAAAATCAGATACATTAGATAAAAATCCAGCTCCTTCTGTAACATTGAAGGTTATTGGTAGGTGTTTTTAATTTACTTTTTGTGGTGTAAAGTAGCATATGTTTTAATGTATAGAATAGTCTTGTGTAAATGCCGCAATAATCAGAATACAAAACAATTCCATCATTCCAAAGAGCTCACTTAAAGGTCATATTTTAAATGAGTCTTTGGAAAAAAAAATAAAAAAGGTTAAATTCAGACACAGGAAGAAATGAGAAAATAATAAAAAATATATTAAAACTTTGAACAAAATCTGAAGATCTGAATTCTTTTCTTGACTTGAGGTAATTTTTTGGACACTCTTTACCTTTTTAAGCCCTAGTTTCTTCATCTTTAAAATAAGGAGGTTAACTAAATGAGTACTACAATTCTTATTTGGTTTCAAATTCTGGAATTATGATTCTACATTTATTCATGTGAACCCAAACATTTCAGAAATAATCTTTTCTTTAGTTTCTAAATAAGTATCTGTCTTCCATACCTTTCTTATGATCTGCCCATAAGATAGAGTCTTTAATTTCATATTTATATCCATTACTTAATCCCATGGTCAGCAAATTGTGGCTTGCGAGTCACATGAGTGTGGCTCTTCCACAAAATACCATGGCCTGGGCAAGTCTATTTTGAAGAAGTGGCATTAGAAGAAGTTTAAGTTTAAAAAATTTGGTTCTCAATAGAAATTTCAATCATTGTACTGTTGATATTTGGCTCTGTTGACTAATATGCTAAGTGTCTGTCTGGGTAATGATGTCATGTAGCAATGCCTGCCTTCTTCTCCCTAGCAACTAGCCTGCTTGCAGTTTCTTCAGCCCAGGAACATGACTTGCTTTATAGCCAGGTGGAAACATTTACACTTTAACCAAATGTTTGTGAAGCGTTTTCCTGTGCCTCATTTCATTTGATCCTCACCAAAGTTCTGAGTAGATAGGAGACTCAGTAGAATCCTATTTTCTTTTCATTAGCCAGAAAACAGAGATTTAGAAAGCTTTGAAACTTGACCTGACTGAAAAGAACTAAGAGATGGTGGACCTTGAAAATGACTTCAGGTTTTCTCACTGTGTAGAATATAGTCAAACACTGCTACAGTTAAATATTTATCCTTTGTTCTCCCTGCATGATCTACAATAATGTGCTTTGTGTTGATATTTACTGTTGTGTTGGTGACAATTGCCTGAAAGAGAAGTTGGGGTGCTTTACTGGGCTGGAAAAAGCTTAGCTAAATCAGAAAGCAGATCTAATTAAGCAAATTTATTTTATATCTATAAAAGGTTAAGTTGACTCATTGGCACCGACTACATGTGTGTGTTTTGATCTGTCATTGTCGATTGTGAATTTGGTTGACATTTCTAATATAGAGAAAGGGCAAACAGTGATATTGAAATATTTCTTCTAATTAATTTCCTTTCAGTGTGCACGAATTCTGCACTGGGCCACTAGTAAAATATATACGATCACAATGTTTTTTTTTTTTTAAATCTATCTTCTTATTGATTTTAGAGAGAGAGGAAAAAGATGAGAGAGAGAAGGGGGTGGGGAGAAAGGAGAGAGGAGAGAGAAAAACATTGATGAAAGAGAGAAACATCAATTGGCCTTCTCCTGAATGCTCCCTACTGGGGATCCAGCCTACAATTGATCATGTGCTCTGACTGGGAATCGAACAGGGGATCTCTCGGTGGTGCACAGGATGATTCCCAACTAACTGAGCCACACTGTCCAGGGCAAGATCACATTTTCTTTAATTCCCTCTAGAATGTATGATTTGAATTACGGTTCCATCATTGTAATGACATTTTGTCATATTTCTACTTACATGTGATATTTTGATTGATAAATTATAATACTTTTGATACCCATCCTCAACAAAAGGTGAAATCTGAAGAATGACAAGTGACATGAGAAACACCAACTTTCAAGCTACTATCTCCATTGCATTCCTTGGAAGTGGCGGTCATTTGATCCACCTTGGTCACACAGGGTGAAGGAAAGTGAGTGTCCTCCCTCCAGGTTTTCATAGGCTTATGTGTGGCTGAGTCTTTTAATAGATGCTTTTTTTAGGGCCGTTTCCCGCATTCATCTGTGCTGTTTCCTTTGAACTCTAAAAGACACGGTGCTTGGGAAGTAGACACTCAGTGCCTGGAATAGCGCCAGATTTTTTGTTTATTGTTATATAGACTAAACTTTATGAAATTAGTGGCAAAACCTTCCCTCATTATGTCACTAAAACTCATTTCCTCTGATGGCCATTTAACATCCCCTTTTGTGTGAAGATCTGGCTAGAAGGTGGCTCTCTGCTGTGAACAACTCCCTGATCCTGAGTCAGACTTGCTGCAGAGAAGGGCACATACACTCTGGGCAGTGAGCAGTGGTCCCAAGGTACAAAGTCGCTGCTGGATCTCTAGCCATTCCATTTACATTTTTAAGCAGCAGTACTGTGATTGCAAGGAAGTCCAGTAAATGACAATTTTTAAAAATATATTTTTATTGATTTTAGAGAGTAAGGGAGAGGGATAGAGAGCTAAAAACATCAACAATGAGAGAGAATCATTGATCAGCTGCCTTCTGCTCGCCCCCTACTGGGGATCTAGCCTGAAACCCAGGTATGTGCCCTTGACCTGAATCAAACCCAGGATCCTTCAGTCCACAGGCTGACGCTCTATCCACTGAGCCAAACTGGGTAGGGCAACAATTTTTATTTTAAATGGCATCATACTGAGGTTTTGTTACTTTGGGGTTTTGTTACCTTGTAGGAAAAGAAGAGTGGATATTATGATAGGCAATTAGCAATCTATACATAAGTTCTGTATATAAAGTGTTTTTGAAGCTTGATTTCTCATAGTTTTTACATAAGCACTAAATGTAAGTAGACATTTTTCCTTTCTGTATTCAAATGAATCATCTCACGCACCTACCAGGGTGTGGACCCTTCAGTAGAGGCAGAAGCAGCAGCAATGCTGAGCCTGCTTCCCAGACCAATGGCCATTCCTGTCAGTAGCACACTCAGGAGACATCTCCCTCCTCCCATCACTCCCCCTCCTGAAGGTGGTTAGTTGAAAACTAAAGCATTTGAGAAGCTAGTTTATTTTTCACACAAATGAAAAAAATAAAAGATACTGTATTTTTCTGTGTATAAGATGCTATTTTTTTCTAAACTCCTTAGACTGAAAATTGAGGGGCATCTTATATATGGAAGTCAGCCTAGGTGGGAGCCTCACTGCATAGCTGCCCATACCATGTCAAACAGGCTTCCTCCAGTCATCAGCCTTATTGTTACTGATGTCAGCTGATACGGTAATTGGAGGTGGAGGTGGAGAGTGCGCATATGCAACAGGGACCAGAGCATTCTGAGCCATAAAGATGTAAAAAAATAAAAAGATAAATATCGGTGATTGTCTTACTCTGCAAAATTCAAACTGCATGTAATCAGCTATGCAAAAAAGTATGGAAATAGAGCCGCAGAGAGACAATTTGGGCCTCCTCCCACTGAGTGTTTCATCAGACAGTGAAGCAAACAGGAAGAACAACTCCTTAAGATGCCAAAAATGAAGAAGGCATAAAGAGGAAAACCAGCAAAATGGGTAAACTTGGAGCAGAGGCTTAAGACTTGGATTATGGAGCATTGCCAGAGTGGTTTATGTGTGTCAACCAAGCTTATTGAATGTCAGGCAAGAATGTTTGCAATGAAATGAATATTGTTGATTTCATAGGAAAGGCAAAATGATGCTTCAGTTTCATGAGGAAAGAAGGGTTGGTAATGAGAACACGAATAAAGTTAGTTCAGAAAATGTCACCAGTTTTTGAGGATGATCTCACATGCTAGTATGTAGACAGTGACTCAGAAGACAGCAATGATATAATAGAAGTTGAAGAAATTGATATGTCTGTAACTTATAGTGATGAAGAAGCAGTGATGCAACAGAGGCTGAATAAAGTGATATGCTGCATAAATCATAGTACTAGTATGTAGACATTACCTGCAGTAATTACTAAATAAAATTATGTTCTGTTTTGTTTATTTTTTATTTAATAAATTCTTATTGTTCACATTATTACATTTGTTCCTCTTTTTCCCCCCATAGTTCCCCTCCACCTGGCTCCCACCCCTCCCTCTGCTCTTACCTTCCCCTGCATTGTCCTCATCCATAGGTGTATGATTTTTGTCCAGTCTCTCCTTGCACCCCCCTCATAACTTTCCCCCTGAGAATTGTCAGTCCACTCCCTTTCTATGCCCCTGATTCTATTATACTCACCAGTTTATTCTGTTCATCAGATTTTTAATTCACTTGATTTTTAGATTCACTTGTTGATAGTTATGTATTGATTGTTCATAATTTTTATCTTTATCTTTTTCTTCTTCTTCCTCTTCTTAAAGAGTACCTTTCATCTTTTCATGTAATACTGGTTTGGTGTTGATGAACTCCTTTAGCTTTTTCTTATCTGTGAAGCTCTTTAACTGACCTTCAATTCTGAATGATAGCTTTGCTGGGTAGAATAAGCTTGGTGGTAGGTTCTTGCTCTTCATCACTTTGAATATTTCTTGCCACTCGCATCTGGCCTGCATAGTTTCTGTTGAGAAATCAGCTGACAATTGTATGGGTAATTAACTGTTTTTCTCTTGCTGCTTATAATATTCTCTCTTTGTCTTTTGCTCTTGCTATTTTAATTATGATATGTCTTGGTGTGGTCCTCTTTGGATTCCTTTTGTTTGGGGTTCTGTATGCTTTCTGGACTTGTAAGTCTATTTCTTTCCCCAGGTGGGAGAATTTTTTTGTCATTGTTTCTTCAAATAGTTTTTCAGTATCTTGCTCTCTCTCTTCTTCTGGCACCCTCATAATTCTAATGTTGGCATGCTTGAAGTTGTCCCAGAGGCTCCTTACACTATCTTCACATTTTTGGATTCTTTTTTCTTTTCCAGTGGAGTGTTTTCTGCTTCTTTGTATTTCAAACCTTTGACTTGATTCTTGCATTCCTCTAGTCTGCTGTTAGGTCTCTGTATAATATTTTTTATTTCAGTCAGTGTATGTTTAATTTCTAGTTGGTCCTTTTAATCTCTAGTTGGTCCTTTTTCATCTCCTCTTGGGTCTCGCTAAATTTATCCATCTTTTCTAGGAAATTCTTGAAAAACCTTATAACTGTGGTTTTGAGCTCTGTATTCAGTCATTTGTTTTCCTCCATTTTTTTTGTCTGTGATCTATTCCTTTGTCTCCACATTTTCACTACGCTGGGAGAACTTCTGTACTGGAGTCAGCCTTATGATACAAGACTTGCACAATTACAAAAGCCTCTCTGTTTAACTTGAATGAGGTGGAGTCTCAGGGCTGAGCAGAGACAGCCTTGACTTCCCATCAGCCCTGCCCTATGTGGCTCCTGGGTCTCAGTCTCCCTTGGTAATCGCTGCAGCCCTCTCTGTGCACATGCACGTGCTTCCAGACCCTTACCTTTCCAGTTCCCTTGCGCTCCAGGGACCTGTATGAGTCTGGGTCCCCAGGGTTTCACGCGAAACTGGGGTTCAGTACAGTCAGAAGTGGATTTCAGCACAGTTGGTTCTGTCTCCCTCATGCTAGAGAAAGCCAGCGTCACAATCAGCAGTCTGTCCTCTCTGGGTGTAGTGGTGTGCGTGCCTCCAGACCTCTGCCTTTTCATGGCATCCCTATTTTTCTGTGTACTCCTCCCTTTTCAGGACAGTCCAGACTCCTCCTGTATGAGTTTTGCCTGAAGCTGAAGCCTCCTGCACGCCCCCTACTGGGAATGTGCCCGCAAGCAAGGTACATGCCCCCAACTGGAATCGAACCTGGGACCTTTCAGTCCGTAGGCCTACGCTCTATCTACCTCAGCTTTTTGTAGCTCCTCTTGAGTTTCCATGAGCACCTCTCTTTCCTGCTAGTTATAGAATTTCCACTCAGCTAGCTTTCCTGTGATTCTGGATGATGTCTGTTCTGTCTTTTAGTTGTAGTTTTGAAATTGTGTGAGGCAGCAGTTTAGGTGTTCACCTATGTTGCCATCTTAGTTTCTCCTCTTGTTTTATGTTTCAAATGTTGATTTTTTAATTTTGGGTTGGAAAATTGGGGGGCATTTTATACATGGAAAATATGGTATTTATTTTATAAATATCCAGGCCAGATAAAATTTTTAATTAAGAGTTATTGTGTTTTTTGAGTTTGCTATTACTTACTTTCCCTTGATGCAAACAAAACAAAACAAGATCTGAAATAAATAAATATATATATATTAATATATATATATATATATATTTTTTTTTTTACATATACTAGCTCATACTCTGTGGTGGTTCAGAAAAACTTATGGAATAAGGTTTGAGCATCAAGATCACAGAGATGTAAGTATTGGTGATCCTAAATCATAATTTTCTTTAATCCTGGTTGCACTGGTTTACCACTTTCCAGTTTGCAAAGTGCTCACACATAATACTTTTTTCTTATTTGATCCCCCAAATATTCTCAAAGTTGTTTGAACAGCATGAGACTACTATAGAATCCAGTAATTTCAAAGTTGCTGATCCACATTCTATACTATTAAAGGTCCCAAGAAATAAAGCAATTTTCCCACTATCACACAACTCGTTAAGAATGTAGCTACAAACACACATCTTCTAACTCCTGGGAAATAATCTTTCTGATTATTTGTTTTTATTTATCAGAGATATCAGCTGCAAGTATGAAAAGCATTTGCTGTTAAAAATAAATGTCATTTTATCTTAAATATTATTTACTTATCTGTAATTTCAGTAATTGCATAATGTTAACAATATTGATTATATTGCAATTACTCTGTCCAATATAGTAGTCAGTACCTACTGCTTATTTCAGTGAAGCAAAATGAAAAATTTAGTTCCTTGGTTTCACTAGCCACACTTCAAATACTCAATAGCCAGATATGGCTCATGGCTACTGTATCTGACAATGCAAATTACATAGCATTTCCATAATCATAGAAAGTTCTATTAACAGTATTATGGTAGAAGGCTGTCATATTCCTTGCTTATAGGTGAATTATGCTTCCATTCTTGTTTCACCTGGTGCAAGTGGTGGTGGTGGAGGGGGGGTGGGTGGCAGGAAAGTATCAAAAGGGTTTAGAAAATAGTTGGCTCTTCAAGAAATATTTGTCCTATTCAGGAGAAAATGAGTATTTGTGAAGATAGGATAATAAGCACAACTTAGCAGATAATAGTTTTTAGGAAATCCTCAGTACAATGGATATTTAAAGATGATATCTTGGATAAACTTCTTTTGGGGAAACAAACTTTAAAAAGCACAAATTTACTTATGCACACAATCACTTACTCATAGGCCTTTGTGCGGATTGAGCTGAAATGCTCAGACTCATTTCTGTGCCTTTTACATGGCAAAATTGTGCATTGGAAAGGACCTGGGTGTGAATTAAATTAGCCTCAAGCAATTATTACGCAGGCTTAGTGAGCTCTGACCCTTTCTCCCACGTCTCACAGCCTTAATGGTTTTTCTTGTTTGCTTTTATTTATTTATTATTTTATTTTTCACCACCATTTATCCCATCTATGCTCTCTTCCACCTCCCATTGATGTTATCATTTCAGTTTGTGATCCCCGCTTTCTCCAAACTCATTACTGTAATGTTGAAGGCACAAGATTTCCGTGGAGGTGAGAGAGGAAAAACTGCTCCTTTGTTGGCTCTGGCCTTATGTATGGAGGTCAAGGAAGGGAAGAAGTCCTGCAATTCTGGCACCCAACTTCAAAAGGAAAGCTCTGCTGCTATATTTAGGAAACCTAAAGGGCAGGTTTTGCAGTCACTGGGCACTAATGGCAGGTATAGCAGCCACTGCAGCTCTCATAATTGGAAGGCAACAGGGTCTCAATGACTTATTCATCCATCCCACTCCCACAACACACACAACTTCTTAAATGCTCTCCTTAGCCCCAAGGGCACAGCAATAAATAGAAATGGGAATTGTGTGGTGGGGAGTTCCTGGGGAGCATAAAACCAAGTTTGATGCTGAGGCCCTGGGCATGCTCCAGGGGGTCCTTGTATGTAGAGAGGGCTGATACCATGTACAGCCTAAAGCAGAAACACAACCATCTAAGCTGAAAAACAGATTATCAAACAACTGGGTGCAATTGTGGAGGGACCTTTACTTCTTTCTATCCCTAGCAGGTCACATAACATAAACCCTTCTGAAACCTAGTACGTGTTTTTTTTTTGTAAGTATATCTCATCTATAAATCTGTGTATCTTCCCTGTAATAATTTTGTAGAACAAGGCTAATGTCATGTGTAAAAATTAAAAATGAAAGTAAATCTGTACACTGAGTTTTAACACAGTATTAGTTTTAAACTTGTTTTGTACATAGACTTTTGAAAAACAACTTCAGTGTTTTCTAGTTTTTACCTTGGGTCAGATCGGCAGAGCAGACTCCAATGCACATTCTCTAGAGGTCAAGGGATCTGAAGGCCAGACCAGTGTTGGTGTCAGCTTGACAAGTGAAGCTCCGTCTCATACATATAAACACATGCCCTACATTTATAAATGCTTTATATTAATGAAATAGACAGTGCTCAGAGTGTGTAGTAATAAATAAGCTACTACTGTAGCCTTTAGTATAGTTTATAGGTTCACATATGCTCAAATTTGTAGCTAGTTTTATATTTAAATATAATGCTTATCTGATTAATATATATCTCTAAAATGCCCAACCAAAAAAGGGAATGATTGAATGAATGATTGCATATTGATAAGATGGAATTTACACAGCATAAAAGCTTCTGTTTTTTTCCCTTTTGTTTTTAATTTTTATTGAAGGTTATGTGGATCTACTCATGCCAAAATGTTGAGTAAAAAAATCAAGTTGTAGTATTATGTGTTCATTATCACATTATACATATGTAAATTAAAAGAATATAGACTATGTAACATGTATTATCAATCTATGTAATACATAAAATTATATATCTTTATTTATATTTTATATTTATTTATTTGTTTATATTTTTAGATTTTTCCAACTTTTCCACCTTGGGTATACAATTTCTTATCATAAGATAAAAAGCAAAACTATAATTTAAATTTATTCTAATCATCTATTTTCTTTATGTTTTAAAAATTTGCCTCTGATTTTTACTTAAGGTTTATACATGTGCCATAGGTAGTTGAAGTTGTCATTTTTAGACCTTCTCAACTTAGAATTTGATCTGAGTTCAGAGTAAACTGATTTCAGCATTCTTTTTACTGATGAAACAGATATATTGCCAGCAGCTTCCTCGGGGAATTTTCACACTTTCCAGGCCAGACAGGATGTTGTGTGGGGAAAGATTGAAAGGTTCCTAGAAGCGAACATTCTTAAGATCCAAAATATTTGAAAATATGTATTTGAACAGCTGTGCTTCAATCTAATATTTTAAAATTGTTTAACTCTTCTTGAGATAGGAAGGTTGGTCTTTTATTTTATTTTAGCAGAATAGTACTTATTTCTAGAACAAATTTACTGTGAAGTTAGGGGCAGTTCATCAAACTGTAGATTCTTTTTTATAAAAGAGTTTCCAGCATGGTGGTACTTGTATACTTTATTGCTTTGCCTGTTAGCAACTCTTGGTGTTCCATAAAAAGACACAGTGACCATAGAGATAGATAGTAGATATTTTACCACAAATACAAATTGTTAATGAGTTCTCACTGATTCTTAAGAGACACTTATCGTGCTATTCATTCAGTTTCCCCAAAGGAAAGATGCTTCTGGATAAAGGGATTTTTATGGCAGCAAATCTGTTTTTGAAGGCTGCTGACAATCACCTTTCAGAATTTAATCCTATCTCAGAGGGGATCATCCAGGGCCTTGGTCTGCCAACTGTGGCTCTTTGTCCCCTTGAATGTGGCTCTTCCACAAAATACCACAGCCTGGGTGAGTCTGTTTTGAAGAAGTGGTATTAGAAGTTTAAGTTTTAAAAATTTGGCTCTCAAAAGAAATTTCAAACACTGTACTGTTGATATTTGGCTCTGTTGACTAATGAGTTTGCCGACCACTGGGCTAGGGAAAAGGTGAATTCTGAGGTGTTCAAAGAGTCATTCGGGTGAAAAACTGTGTAGGTCTCAGTCATCTAAATTTGCACATTTACTTCGATTACTATTTCTTCTGAAATTCTCTGAAAAGCTTATGAACTTCTTTGTAAAATGTTTAAGAATTGACATCAGCCTCCTCTAATCCCTAACCCCCCCAGTATGTGGTGGCACTGTTGCTTTACCAAGTTCTCCCATGTATGAAATCGCAGAATCTGCAGGGCCTAGGGAAAGGCCTTGTCAAGAAATCAGAAGCGACTTAATTAGACATCAAGGCAGAGTTAAAGAAATAGGGAGTCCCATGAGTTTTGGTATAAGGTAGTTCTTGAATTGGACTCCCTGATCCTCTCGTTGCTCCTTGGGAAAACAAGAGTAAGGACTTTATTCTCTCCCCTGTTACCTACCTGTTGAGGTGGTGAGGCTTGAATGACATGATGTAATTCCTCCAGCTCAATACTTGGTTCATCATAATAGAAGAATTTAATGAATGAACAAAGACTCTGGAAGCCAGGCAAAAAAAAAAAAAGGTTCTATTTGTTTAAGGATAACTGAGATGTCATAATTTTCTGAGGCGAGAACAAAAAGCAGAAATAATGCCCTTGAATCTATGCTGTTGTGAAGCCTGTAGGGGCATGAGTGGGAAGGAGCCCTGATGTGGTACAAACTAAGTCCCTGCTTTATTGATTTCTACTTTATACCATAGAGGTGATGGGGCGAGCTTGCTGCTTTAGCTGGTAGCAAAGAAGGACTCTGCTATTGATTGTGGTGGTTTTAAAACCTGCATAGTCTTTAAATTTTGGTGCCTTGGATAAATCCCAAATAGCTTTATTGTAAGTATTAAACTGCAAGTATCTAAAAGCTCTGGAGGGGAAAATAATTTAAGTATGTGTTACAGTTATCCTCTGTTGAATAACATACCAACCCCGGATGTACTGGCTTAAAACAAAATGTGAGCCATTACCTCTCACAATTCAGTGGGCTACCTGGCAGGCATTCTGCTCATCTTTCCTGGCTCAGTCATTCAGTGGGTGGTCAAGTAGGTCCGGCTTCTGCTGGGTGGGTCAGCTCAGCTGCTGATGCTTTCATCCCAAGTTTCTTCACAGGAAGGTGGTGTCAGGGCACAAGTCCCAGAGGGCAAAGGAGGAAGCTGCTAAATCTCTTGAGGCCTAGACCCCAGACATCACATCGCCTCACTTCCTCCGCATGTTAATATTGGTCAAGGCAAGTTATCAGACCAGCCCAAACTCAAGGAGAGGGCAAAAGGAAAAACAAATTCTATCTCTTAATGGAAACAAGGAGAAGGAGAAGAAGAGGAAGGGGAGGAAGAAGAGGAAGAAGAAGGAGAAGGAGAAGGAGAAGAGCATTTCATAAGAAGTACAGTGGATTTATAACAAGGAGGGTGATGCTAGGTGACCTGTATAGGACCAATATAGGGAAAGCAAAGAGCTCCCTCAAATGGCTGCCTAATCACCTATACATGGCCAAGTTCATTGTTTCCCATGACTGGGATGACTGTATGTCCAGGTGTTTTCAGGACAGATTTGTTTATGTCTGCTGACCAGAGTTAAAATAAAAATAGCTCCCGTTTCCCTCTTAAAATATCCAACCTTGGTTCATAAGTTTTGCATTTGCATTATGTGTGGCTCAACTATACATGCTGTTCCTGGAGATTCCATCATGCAATGATAAGAAGCACTTTGACAAACCTCTGATCTTTCTCCATAGTGGAGGCTTCCGAGGAGGAGTGTGTCCCAAGAAGGCAGATTAGGAAAAGTTCACCACCTCAGGGACCTGTTAGTTCATAGCTGTGGAAACTGTTAGCAGGAAGGTGCCTGCTGAGTAAGACTCTTTATTGGAGTTGCCCAAGGACTAACTGCATTCCAGAGCAAGAGTCAGAAAGAATTAGGCAGAGAGAGGAGATACCACCAGGAGAGCAAGGACTCAACATTCATCCCCCTATCACATACATTAGGTAATGTGCCAAGCCTCACATATTTCAACTTAAAATGTAATGTCAACTAATCATTGCAAAAATATACCTATATAGGCATTTCACTTAAAGGAGAATACAAATAAGACAAAATAATGACACCAACAAAAACATGGGGAACTCTTCGCAGCTAAGAGTCAAAGATATAAAAATGAAGCAATGTTGACATAATATTTTAGGTTGTTAATGCTCCCTTTTCTTGCCTGCCAGAATTATAATATCTAAATGTCTGATATAACATATGCAATTCATTAGTGAGAGGCAAAATTAAGGGCTTCAATTCTGAAGTCAGACTTTCTGGAAGAAATATGTCAGAAATAAGTCTAGAATATGGGCCAGAAGAGCCAGAGTGGCATGCCTTGTCATTATTTGGGTATAAAGGAAAGGATCAAAGAAACGAGAGCTGAAGCAATAGTGGAATTATGTCATGAAGAAAAGCATTAACCAAGAGATTAAAAGCTAGAACAAGATTGTATAATATCTAATAATGCAATGGTTAATAGATGAAAACAACCAGAAAGATATCCAAGAAACGGTTATCTAAAAGAGTAGATTTGAAAGCTGCTCTATGACACAAATAATATTATACCTTAATTTCTCTCTATAAACCCAGCTCACCCAATAAACTTGCTCAGTGAAGTATTTACTGGATAAATGAATGCATCCACACAGAGATAGGTCTTCCAGTTGACTGAGCTGAGTGTCAGTGCTGTCTGTACATCCCGCCCACCTTACAGTCATCACCAGCATTTGTGTGTATTTGTGTGTTCACTTAGGGCTCTGTGTCTGGAGAACCTTTACAGAGGTTTTGTATGAGGTGAGGGATGGAGCAGAGAGATGGTTGGAAATGATGACCAGCACTTCTTCTCTATGTAGTTCCTGGGACTAGGTAGTGGTGCCCTGTGGAAGGAGAGGGAAAGCTCAGTGACTCCCTTAGGGAGACTGGGAGAGTCTAGGAGAAAGGTGAGGAGTTCTGGCTCGTGCACTGCTCATGGCTCAGGCATCACAGAGTTGGGAATAGGACCATATTTCCTCGCTCTGCAGGGAACCCAGCTTTGCTTCAGCAAGTTGAGGACAGCAGCTTCACAAGCATCTGTAGATAGCTCTCTGGGCCCAGAACAAAGATATCCTCACAACTGCCCTTCTGCTATGTGGTGGGTAGGTGTTCCCCCCCTCCCGGCCCCATCCCTCCTTTATCTGAGCAGGATTTGGGCAGCAGGAACGCTCAGTGCACTAGGAGAGGAGCGGGAGAATGACTGAGTTGATAAAGCCCCTTTCAGGACTCTAAAAAATCATTGATTAGAGTTTTTGTTTAAGCAGGTAGAGTCTCAGAATCATTGTAATTTTGGTTCCAAAATAAATATGACCCTATTCATAGTAAAATGTTGGTGAAGCTAGGTGGAGGTACATTTATATTTAATTTGATCTTTGGAAGTAAGAGGTACAATATTATTCTTACATCTATTTTCTCAGATAAAGAAAATGAGGCTTAGATAAGTTCACAGTAAGGGCACATAGCTAATAAACTAGTAAAAGTGAGACTCAATTTTAGTAATTTATTCTGTGCATCTTATATGTATCATCTAATATAAATGGTAATTCATCTCTGGTTGGGAGAAAATGTGCATCGACTGAACATCAATAGCAAAACGTCCAGTGAAGGCCCTTGGTGTGTTGTGGCCTGATTGTACCGACTGTAGCATTCATTTCAGTTTTATAGAGAATTTGAGGGAGATGAGGACTTTTTCCTAATGTGTAAGTAGCAGGCACAGATCAACAAGCATAAAGGATGCCACGTAGGGAAGCTGCACCAGGCCTCCCACAAGTGAGCTGGCCCATGCCTGTTTCAGAAAGGGTTTGTTTTTACACTCACCATGCTCATTACCACAGAGGCTTTTTACAAAAGAATTCCTTTTCTCTTTGGCAGACTATATTCTTTATGGATTGGTCATGTGACTATTAATTAGTAACTGGGACTGTCATTAAAATTCTTTTTGGAACACCTCTAGTTCCAGGCAACACAGATTTCAGGTGGCCTCTTTTTTGCCCACCTTCACCCACACACATGGCACACCATTGTTTGAGCACATTCCAGTTTCACAGGCCTCTGCCTATCTGGGTTTCTTTCCACCCACTTGAACAGATGCAGGGAAAGTGAATGACAGGTCTTGTGCTTCTTTCTCTTCTCCTGTATATCGGTGGTTTCACTTGGCAGCTTAAATAAATGTGAGGTGCAAATCCTAAGTCCAGTCTCAGGCCTTCACCGCAAATTTATGATTTTCTGACATCAGTTGTGCACAACCTGTAGCCATCCACGAATCGGTTTAGTATTTTCTTAACCGTTACGTGCTTCTGTTTCCAGCAGATTAGGGAAATGCAAGGAGAAGGCATTCAGGGCCGCCAGGGCCTCTGCAGTAAGAACACATTGGCAGCAGCAGGTTAACATGTTTGGGAAGAGGAGTAGCATGTACCACAAGCACGTGCCAAATTGCCTGATAATACAGCGGCCGCTGACTCCCACAATGCACAGCTGTAACATATCTTTTTATGTTTTGAAAGTAGGCCTTTTCCTTGGCACAAGTAATATGCTTTTATTTGAACACATTGCAAAAGACGGGGAGCATCTCTCACGCCAGCCATTACCTGTAGCAATTTCTAAGTAGCATCCACTGCACTGCACCTTCTTTAACCCCTGTCGATCCAGGCTCAGCTGGTGCAGGAGTCACATAGTTGCAGGACTCTGGATTCATCTCATACAAACAACAATATGCCTACACTAATGCCCATTTTGGAATAATTCTCATGGTCTGTTTGCCATCGAGTAATCAGAAGGAAGATGAATTATGGGAACCATTTATGATGAAAAGAACAGAGCTAGTTTTTTTTGTTGTTGTTGTTGTTTGTTTGTTTTTTTAACCTAGAGTTGGTGGAGAATTGTCGTCTGCTGACCTTTGTAATTTGGAAGATAGCATGTTGATCAATAAGCTTTTAACCTGACAGGAAGTTGGGTAGTCTGTTTGCTTGCTCTTAATTTCCAATAGAACTGGGGAAGCTGGATCTGAGAGATAACTGTGGTGTAGAAATACTTAGGTGCTCTTTTTTTCCCCTCAGTATAAAACTTGGAGAAAAAGTCCCTAAAGTTCTTTGAGGAATATAAAATGTTATTTTTTCCTCCCAGATTTCATATACTTTTTTTTCAGTATAAACAAAAATATATGTTTTCTTAAAGTGATAGGTTTTTCTCAGCTTTCTTTTCTTTGGTTCTTTTCTTTGTACACCAAATAATGAAAAGACATGCCACTCTCTGCCCCTTCTATCCCACATTCTACATCTCATAGAGATGAAGTGAAAGAAAAGAGTCCTGAATTCCTCTTTGACCTAGGGATGAGTCCTGTGCATATGGTGATGTCAGAATTATACTGAAGCTGGGCCATATAATAACAGAAATCCCACATACAATGAGTATACCACATCTGCTGAATTATGAGACAGTATCTTCTAATCTGCCCAGAAATTGAAAATGTGTGAAGTGTGGATTAAATTATTTGTAACCAATTTATTAACCCATCTCTCTCTGTGGTTTAACTTTATCCCATAAAATGGAACAGATTCTGCTTTCTCTAAGCTGACAAAATATATCAGTCATTTTTTTGGCCAGGGAAGAACTAAAGGCAGAAATTGAATTCTTAATACATATTTTTGTCTTTTAATATTTGAACAAAATAATGGACTACTTAAACACATTCTTTGTGACCTGCACTGGGATATTTTTTCTTGACAGAAGTAGCATTTGGATTTTAATGACAGCTCTCAGATGATGCCTTTAAGTCTCAGTCTTCCCCAAATTAACTATATCTCTAAATTAGAGATCCTTAATAATAAAAACAGCAACTCTGTGACTGTTAGAAGTTCTTCAGATGCAGGTTTAATACAGGAAGTAACATAAAGAGAGATAATAGGATGTTGGGCCTGTTTCATGTAAGAATAGCTGATATATAATCAACACAGACCAAGTGCCAGACACCAAGTGCTTCACATTGTTTAACTCATGTAGTCTTTGCAACCTGCAGATGCAACAACCCCTTGCTGCTTTTGAGATTGGGAAGTTGCATCTTAGTTAACACAGCCAGTAAGCAGCAGAGATGGGATTGGACCCCAAACATTCCATCCACACCCAGGCCCTTTGCTTTCTTGACCATGATGCTTGTGTGTCTCAGCTACTAAACAGTATAAACAAGAGCTGTATTCTTTATCCCTGCCCCATTGCTTTACATATTCTCTTCAGGGCCTCAAACACATCTTTGAGGGGCTTTGCATTTGCTGGTGCCTGGTTTGGAACTGCTTTTTCTTCCCTCTTTACCTGGTTAGCTTTTTCTTATCCTATGGCCTCTGGTGAGATGCCTCCACCTCTGAGAGGCCATCCCTCACCCTCCAACATAAGGTGGGTTTCTCCTCCCCTAACCAGCCAGCATTCACATTTCATTACCATTCACATTCATAGCCCCTTCCTAGCATTTATCCCTTTTCATATTCATATTACAAATGTGATGTGTATTTATCTGCTTACTTTTTTATTATGTTTTCTCTCTCCTCCACTACTCAGTGTTTTCCACTTAAATATCGACTCCATGAATGCAGAGAGCATGTAGCTTTGTTTCAGGGACTCAATAAATTGTGTTTCATGAATTGAGGCAGATGTTCAATACAATGTCATTGGGTTTAGCAAAGCTGCATTTACTGTTTGTATGTGTTTGTCTTTTTGGTAGGGATAGATCACAAAATGAAGGCGTTTACTTTTCTGTTTTAGGAGTCTACAGTCACAAATTTCTTGGGAGCTTAAGAGGAACATAATTTCTCTCTGAGAGTTAAATCCACACAAAAACTTAATGGATCCCAGTTCAAGACGGGAAAATAATTTTAAAGAGGTTACAGACAAATGAGATCCAATTGTAAGCTAATTGGTGTTGCCACATTTCTAAAAGCAGCTGCACAGAGGAAAGACCATGTGAGGAGACAGGGAGACAATGGCCATCTATAAGCCAAGGACAAAGGCCATAGAGAAACCAAACCTGATAGCACCTTGATATATTGCACTTCTAGCCTTCAGAACTGTAAAAAATAAGTTTTGGTTCTTTAAGTTTCCCAGTCTGTGATATTTTATTAGATAATCCCACATACAATGAGTGTACCACATCTGCTGAATTATGGGACAATAATTGATGTAGTATCTAAGAATCAGAGGAAAGTTGGACATCCAGTGACCAAGATAAGATAGTCACTAACGTAAACCTTGTCAATACCTGTTTATCACTAAAGGAAGAAGAGCCTATAGATGTTGTATATTCTTATCTTGTTGGTAAAACTGTCTGTGATGGTAATGAGATGGATAGATTCATTAGTTTGTCTTGCTCAGATGTATTTGATTCTTGTATCATTCACAAAACAGACATTACTATGTGCTATAGCAAACAGACCTTTAAGAAGGCCCTTGTGGTTCTTAACTATGTGTTCGCATACCTGTGAAATCTCCTTTCCTAGAGTTTGCATGGGATCTGTGTCTTGTTTCTAAGCAATAGAACATTGCAGACGTGACAGGATATTCACTCCTATTACATGTAGTAATATGCTATATAATATTGTATTTATGTTACATGAGATTGTAACACCCATCCTGCCAGAGTCACCTTTGCTAGCTTGGAGGAAGTAGGTAGCATGTTGGAGAACCCCACATGGTGAGGAATTGCAGATGACCTCTGGTAGCTAAGGACAGCCGTGGGCCAATCACTAAAAAGATGGTAAAGCCACCACTCCTCAATTCAAGTGCTCGATTTCACAAGAAACTGAATTCTGCCAACAGCCTGAGTGACTTGGAAGGGATCCTTCCCCAGTCAGGCCTCAGATGAGACCATGTCTCTGGCCAACATCCTGTTTACAATCTTGTGAGACCCTAAGCAGAGGATAGAGCTAAGGTATTCCAGGATTTCTGACCCATTGAAACTGTGAGGTAATAAATGTTTCTTAAAGTCACTACATTTGTGATAATGTTATTACACAGCAATAGATAACTAACACACTTGTTTCACAAATAGGCCTCTCTTTAGGGAAATAATTCACTGGTTAAACCAATGTTAAGATTTTAGGCCACATGGTAGCAACTTGTCATTATAAATAAGTAAGCATTCTGAATATTATTGATCATATGGGGATGTTTGATTGCTGAGGAAATTACTATAGTTCTCATTGTAGATTAGGAGATTGTCATTCTGCCTTGTGAAATTTTAAGCAACGGAACCAACTGAGACATACTGTAATAACACTTCTGACCTACAGAACTGTGAGATGATATATGGCTGTTATAACCATTAAATGTATGCTAATTTGTTAAGGCTGCAATGAAAAACAAATACATTAGTATTTTATGTTACACATATATTTAAAAAATTATTATATTGTGGTCACTGTTTTATAAAACAAAAAAATCATCAAAAATTTAATAAAACCCAAATTTGTAAAATGTTAAATTTTCTTATATATGTTTGTGTTACTGCAAAAATTAGAATTCCAATTTTCTATTGCAGAAATTTTAAAATGTTATATATTAATATTAGTGATAAGTCAAAGTTTTTGCTCAGCGGAAATTCATAGCCTATGGCTATCAGAATTAAAAATCATTTGTAGCCCAGCCAAGTGTGGCTCAATTTTTGAGTGATGACCCATGAACCAGGAGATAACAGTTGATTCCCAGTCAGGACACATGCTTGGGTTCTGGGCTCAATACCCATTAGATGGCATGCAGGAGGCAGTCGATCAATGATTCTCATCATTGACGTTTCTATCACTTTCTCTCTCTCCCTCCTCTCTGAAATCAACAAAACATAATTATTTCAAAAATCCTTTGCAGTATAGTGGTTAATTGAAGAAGGTTTTGAATAAATTAGTTTCAGGTTCTTGTCCACTTCATACTATTTTTATACTATCTATGCTTTGGTTACAAAGGATAAAGTGACTATAATTGTAACATTTCTCAGTCTAACTTAAATGTACGTTGACTCAAACAATAATAGTTATCCTTACTTACTAAATTTATTGACAATATATTTTTCTACTTTGCATGGTTTTACTGTGTATACTATGTAAAAGTTTGTCAGAGATGGACAAACAATGGCCCATGAGCCAAATTTGGCCTGCCACCAATTTTTATAAGTAACATGTTATTGGAAACACACACACACACACACACACACACACACACACACACACAGATTGTCATTCTGGTTTTCATCAGGCTCACAAGTTTTTTGTGGCGGTAAGTCAGCACCTAAGAGGTAGATGTACTATTTCATAAAATGACAAAACAAGGCTTCATCCAAATAACAAATACTACTTTGAGGGGTTTCTTTGGAAATTGCCACTATGTTCTGGATGGTATCACCATTCAGTATCACCAAACACTGAAAGAGTTTTTATATTGATATTTATCTGTTCAATCGAAATGTTTGTATACTAGTATTCCTGATTTTCCAACCTGCAGGGAAAATACAAGTCTTTATGGAAATTTATTAATGGTGGCTATCTTTGACTATAATTTGGGCAATTGAACTAAAATCACCCACAGCAATATTAGGAGGTGACCTAAGCATGTTTATAATGAGATAGTTTTGTAAAGTTACTAATTGGACTTTCAAGATGTAGCAGGACTTTCTAGTTAATGATGAACAGGGCTAAGAAATATGCAACGTGATCTTCCTAGATTCTCTGTTTTCTTTCCAGTGAGAAATTAAAATAGAGGGTGAGAATATATAAAAACCAAGAATTAAATGGAATTTTTATCATTGGGCTTTACTCTTACTTGGCCAAGTGTTACTGAATATAAGCTATTTAATTCTAAGGGCATTTATTGAGTATCTATGATGCATAAGGCACCTTGTCATGTACTCTGGGGCATGCAAACTACATAAGTGGTATGGCCCCTGGTCACAATGAAGAGAAATAGAAAGGGGCAATTACTTATTGTGCCTCAAATACATGCTTCCCTTGAGATGTTCTGAACAACTTCTTAGTTTTTCACAGAATTACAGATTCTCTTATATCCTCTACCTTTGCACATCCTTCCACCCCAGACATTCTTTTGGCTAGCTTCTATCTATTAATCAAAACTAGTTCAGGTGGCACTTTATCTGAGATGTCTTCCCTGACCATTGTTTTGTCTAAGGCTGGATTAGTTATCCACTTCCATGCCCTTCATCACCAAGGATGGCAAACCTTACCATACCACTTAGGATGCTCTATTGCAGTTTTCCTGTGTTTTTTTTCTCTCTGTTCCTGTGCCAGCATCCATCTTGCCATTTGAAACGGCAGTGTTCTGGTCAAAGAGCACCTAATGGCTGTGCAACCTCGCATACACATACATGTGTGTATGTATGTATAGTATATGTTGTGTATGCACATGTATGCATAAATAGATATAAATGCATGCATTTATTCTAAATCTTACAGATATAAAGGTGGGCACACAATTGTATAAATAATAAAATATGCATTGTTTTATTAAATTCCATATAGCCAGATTAAAAAATAAAGCATGTTATGTTTGAATTGTTCCTTATATTTAGAATCTGGATTTGGATTTTCTATTTCTGTGGCAGCAGGTGTGGAGGTATGAGGTGATATTTTGCATTGCCAAGGCTTGTTATCCCAAACTACAAGTGCTGCTTAGGTTTAAAATGGAGACAGTCGAATCAGAGAGGAAGGTGGGCAATTAGGAGATTAGGTGAGTGGGCTCTAAAAGTGTCTTCTGTGCTTTTGGCTTTGCCTTGGTGACATGATTTGCACACTCTTTTTAAAGCTTGGGTATTTAAGTTGTCTATACTTATCCTCATCCCCAGCAGACTTTTCTCATATTATTTCTTTTGATGTGTTATTCTCATTTGGTATTCCTTATGCAAATAAAGTTAAAGGCATCTCAGGTAACATAATTAGTCATAATGTAGAAGCCCAAGATTTTACCAGATAGTGTGCACAGTGTCAAGGTAAAAGGAAAATTTAAAAAATATGTTGTTATTGATTTCAGTGAGGAAGAGAGAGGGCGGGAGAGGAAGAAAGATCAATGATGAGAGAGAATCATGGATTCGCTCTCTCTTGCACACCTTTATTGGGGATCAAGCCCGCATCCTGGGCATATGCCCTGACCAGGATTTGAAACAGTGACCTCTTGGTTCATAGGTCGATGCTCAGCTACAGAGAACACTGGTCAGGCAAAAGAAAAATTTTTATTAAAAATCCCTTTTATTTCCAATATAAGGGCAGCTTATCTTTGAGCTTAGTAGATGGCCCTTCTAAAGGTTAAACATGTTTATTTCTGCCCTTTACATTCGGAGTCATTCTTCTGCTATGATGAAGTTCTAACATGTCAGGGATTTTAGCCTGCTTTGTTCACTGCTGTATCCTAAAACCAAGCCAATAACTGGCATATATTAGAAGCTCAATAAATATATATATATATTTATTTTTAAAAATATGTTTTTATTGATTTTAGAGAGAGAAAGAGGGGAGAGAGAAACATCAATGGTAGAAATACCTATTGGCTGCCTCCTGCATACCCCCTAGTGGGGATTGAGCCTAAAACCAGGGCATGTGCCCTGACCAGGAATGTAACCTGGACTTCTTGGTGCATGGGATGATGCTCAACTAACTGACCCATACTGGCCAGGCCAGAAGCTCAATAAGTATTTGTTAAATAAACCATTTTTTTCTACAGCTGGATATTGAGTGGAAATGTAGCTGTTACCTGTGGACCACTAGGAAGTCATAAGGTGTCCAGGCCAGTTAAAAAGCATTTGAGCTCTTACTTTGCAAATTAGTGCATTTGTAATAGCAATGAAAGGGCACAGGAAGAAATTCAATTTCTTAAATGTAACCTGGACACACATAATATGTAATTTTGCACACAACACCTTGAATTATTGGAGTAGCTAGGTCAGTTATACATAATAGTAACCACAGGGTCAAGGGTGTAATGGTCCAATTATCATCAGTTTCAGTTTCGTTACATGGCATCCACTGTGTCATGTTTGCACTAATTTTGTTTTCATGTCAGGTGCTCCTGCAAGAGCTCCATTGAAATGGACATGAGTCTTAGCAGATGATAGTTGCTAATACTAGCAATATTTATGGAATGCTTTCAATATACCATCTCTGTTTTAAGCATTTTACACTCATTTTATGTAATACTGACAAAGGCTCTATGAATCAGCTATTGTGATCATTTCATATTTTTGATGAAGAACTAGGGACTCAGAGATGTTTATATTATTACTAGAGGGCCAATGCATGAAATTCGTGCAAGAGTAGGCTTTCTTTCCCCTAGCTGCTGGCAGCAGCTTCCCTCTGGCACCTGGGACACAGGCTTCCCTCGCAGCCCCAGCTTCGTCTGGTCTAATCAGCATATTACACTTTTATTATTATAGATTATATGTTTATGTTATTTTTTACTGTAGAACTTTTAAATTCATAGAATAGCAGCAATAGAAACATATTAGAAAGACAGGTACGGTGCAAAAAATAGATGGTTGGTAGAAAACCCTGATTCAGTTCCTTAATCTTAGTCGCCTCCCAGTCCACTCTGGGCCTTCATCATCTCATCTGTCACTTTCAAGTAGGTTTTCAGAATTCTCTGCAGTTTTTTTTTAAGTTGTTATAATTCTCATTTTTATTTTCTCCTTGAGTGAATCTACCTATTCTTTCTGTCCAGAGGAAATTCTCCTGATTTTCTCTCATTTTCTTTTTGCACAGTTCCCTTTCATTTGGCCTCTCATAATGATTCTGCTATACTGTGGGTCACATGGGATTTGGGGCTGAACTGAGAGTCAAAATAACGAGACTAACATTTCCCAGGGGAAACCGTATTTCACAGCAAATTTCTCTTCCTTTGACCCTTACCGGAGTTTAAAGTTTTTTTTTCAGCCAAATTAAGGATTAACAGGCTTTTGTTGAATAGCTTGAATCTCTCAGGGCTATCCAGATGTCACATAGGGGAACTGTGTTCTGGTTTCCACCAAGTCTGTATTTCCATTTATTCTTTCATTCATTTCTTCATTCATTCATCGAGCTACATGACACTTAATGGATCCTGCCTGCCTGGAGCCAGTGCCATCAGAAGTCACAATAAGTGTCAATTTCCTTACGTGCAGGGAACTACACAACTGAAGCAGGGGACTGCTGTACAAATGAACACACAAAATGTTGCCCAGCATGATGCATTAAGTGCTATATAAGCAGCATGTGCTAGTCGTTTGAGGGTATGAGGAAGCTCACTAAATTCTGACTCAAGGAGTCAGGGAGGCTTTTATCAAGGAGGGGCTATTCAAGTTGAACCCTGACAAGTTTGAAAAGTACTCTGTTGATATATGGGTGATTTTCTGTCCCCAGTGACAGCACAACAGAAGATGACATGAGAACATGGTATGGCAGCACTACTCTCATTTCTGAGCTTTAAGTTACTTTCTCTAGCCAGGCGAAGGTTGGGAGTCACTGTGGAGAGAGCATTTAATGTCAGGAATGCCTGATCAGCATGTCCACATGCAGGAGGAAATAATGCCCAGGATTCTGAAGGAGGAAGGGCCATGGGAGGCTGTGCCAGTGTGGGAAAGCTTGGACCAGCCAGACTGAAGAAGCCATTTCTGAATCCCCATCCCCTGAGGGGTCTCTGTGGGTGGACTTTTATCACATTCCCTGGATATAACAGTTAATTGTTCTTTATGTTCCCATGTATGCACTTGGCTGGCCATCCCATGGAGCCATCTCCCCACTTCTAGTCACCAGCCCATAAATATGTAGCCTTCCACTGTTGTCGGCAGGAGGACACAGAGAGCAATAAAAGGGACACGTGATCCAGCTGACAGAAGAATGGTTTTGTTTTTGGCTTTATTATTGGCCATAATTTCTGTGATAACGAGGTTGGTAATGGGGTTGGTATTTTCTTTCTTCCTGAAGCAGTCAGAGCTTTTGGGAGAGGATTACAGCAGGTGGAGACAATTGTGGAGGATGTAGGATCATAGCTGTCTAACCCACCCAAACCAACCTGTCCTCCCTACCACTGTAATTCTTTAAAATACAGTCAGCCCTTGAATTGGTTTTGAGCTATGTGGGTCCACTTAAATGTCAATTTTTTTTTTCAGTAAACACTGTAAATGTATTTTTCTCTTATGATTTCCTTAATGACATTCTCTTTTCTCCAGCTTACTTTATTGTAAGAATCCTATCTAATAAAAGAGTACTATGCAAATTGACTATCACTCTAAGACACAAGATGGCCACCCCAATGTGGCCAAAGATGGCTGCCTCTATGTAGACACAAGATGGCTGCCACAGATGGCTGGCAGAGGAGGGCAGTTGTGAGTAGTTGTGGGTGACAAGACCTGCAGGGAAGGGCAGTTGTGGGGACCAGGCCTGCAGGGGAGGGCAGTTGTGATGGGGACCAGGCCTGCAGGAGAGGGCAGCTTGGAGTGACCAGGCCTGCAGTGGAGGGCAGTTGGGGGAGGGGGATAGACCTGCAGTGGAGGACAGTTGGGAGGGACCCAGGCCTTCAGGGGAGAACAATTGTGGGGGAGAGGGGCAGGCCTTCAAGGGAGGGCAGTTGTGGGGGGACCAGGCCTTCAGGGGAGGGCAATTGAGGGTGTACCATGCCTGCAGGGGAGGGCAGTTGAGGGGGGCCAGGCCTGCAGGGGATGGCAGTTGTGGGGACCAGACTTCCAGGGAGGGCAGTTGTAGGCGATCAGGCCATCAGGGAGAGCAGTTGGGAAAGACCAGGACAACAGGGGTGGGCAGTTGTGTGGGGACAAGGCCTGCAGTTGTGGGCAACCAGGCCTGCTGGGGAGGACAGTTAGGGGCAACCAGACTGGCAGGGGAGGGCAGTTAGGGGTAATCGGGCCAGCCAGGGAGCAGTTAGGTATCAATTAGGCTGGCAATGGAGTGGTTAGGGGGTGATCAGGCTGGCAGGCAGAAGCAGTTAGGGCAATCAGACAGAGGCAGGTGAGCGGTTGGGAGCCAGCAGTCCTAGATTGTGAGAGGGATGTCCGACTGCCCCTTTCCACTGGGATCAGGCCTAAATGGGCAGTTGGACATCCCTCAAGGCGTCCCAGATTGGAGAAGGTGCAGGCTGGGCTGAGGGACATCACCACCCCTGTGTATGAATTTCACACACCAGGCCTCTAGTACAATATATTATATATATGATATATAAAGTATGTGTTCATTGCCTGTTTATGCTCTCAGTAAGGCTTCTGGTCAACAGTAGGCTAATAGTAGTTATGTTTTAGGAGATCCAAAAGTTATGTATGGATTTTCTGCTGTATGGGGTGACAGTGTCCCAGCCCTGACATTATTCAAGAATCAACTGTACATATAAGCATATATACATTACGTATAATGTATAAGTATATAATATAACTAGAGGTCCAGTGCATGAAATTTGCCCATGGGGAGGGGGTCCCCTCAACTCAGCCTGCACTTTCTCCAATCTGGGAACTCTCGGGATCCCTGGCTCCTAACCGCTCACCTGCCTGCCAGCTTGATCCCCTTAACTGCTCTCCCCTGCGGGCCTGATCCCCCTAACTGCTCTCCCCTGCCTGCCTGATTGCCTTAACCTCCTCTGCCTTAGCCCTGCCAACATGGCTTTGTTGGGAAGGGAAGTAGGTCCAGAAGGACATCTGGAAGGTCATCCAGAGATGTTCAGTCTAATTAGCATATTACTCTTTTATTAGTATAGATGCCACCTTGTCCTAAAAGTGCAGGTTGTTCCGAGGTTTTCCTATTGTGGAAGGGGAGCCCACAGTAGCATCCTGGGTTTTGACCAGGACTTATGCATTTGTGCTTTATCTCAGCAGATGCAATGCCTAGTAGAAGACTCTTGGATGTACCTTGAACATTTCTATCCAATTTGCCAAATCATTCTCCAAAAATATTGAACCATTTTGAACTCCCACCAGCAACTATGTGTGTGATCCATCCCACTTTGATGCCAATATCATTGATTTTTCCCTAGAAGCTTCTCTCCTGTCAGCCAGCATTGCTTGATACTTGAGTCAACCTCATTGTTCAGCTGAGGCCTTGATTTCCTGAGATAGAATTATGGAGGAGGAAAAATCGTTTTCCTCTACCTTTCTGAGTTGTTAGTGGAAGCCCTTGTAATGAAAGACAAATCACCAAGAGAAAAACAAAAGTTCATTAACATGTGTACCTCATGTATATGTGGGAGATCCTAGGGAAAAATGAGTAACTCCCCAAGATGGCTTAGAATGCAGATTTAAATACCTTCTTCCTAGGGAAAGGGGACGGGAGATGTAGGCCTCTTAGAGGAGAGTAAATGATTTTTAGGAAAGATGAATAGGAGTAGGGGAAAATAGTTTGTAACAAAGTTTGGGTGTGATGTCAACTTCTACTCTCCTGTGCTGTAACAGGAGTCAGTCTTCTCTGCCTGATGACACTTCTCCCATCAAGGGGACCTATGACATTTGAGCTCCTTTTGGGAGGTCCGGTTTAGGCAGATCAGGAGACTTCAGTGAAAGCCTCTGCATGCATTTGCTGTTTTCAACCACCTGCAGCTCAAGATTATCAATATAACAACACAGCATATGTTGGGCTGGCATGTTCTCTGACCTTCAGAATAAACCCAACAAAAGCTTCTTTCCTCTCTTAGATGATTGCCACAGTAGTGTTATTCCCTGGAGATGGTATTCTGACCAGACCTTCCTGGGAGTGGTCATAACATTACCCTGTGGTTGTAGAAAGGTGTGGGCCACATCACTAAATAAACCAGGGGCAGTTTTCTCATATTGTGGAAGGGGAGATAAAGTTATGATAGTTTATCTCCCTTTCCACAGGTTTCTTCTAGGTTTGTGTCTCTGCTGCCCTCCCCACCCCACAGCAGTTCCAGCACCAAGGTGGTGGGCCTTGGGGCTGTAGGGTGCCTGACTTCCTGTGGGTCTGTGTCCCCAATCCAGCCCTCCCCCAGCCAAAGCACTGCCATGGGATGCCAGCCTCCCTGCGTGTTTGGGTCCAGATCTGGCCCCCTGCAGCCCCAGCACCGCCATCACGGGGCTTGAGGCTGTGAGGTGCCGACCTCCCTGTTGACTTGTGTGGGTACCAGCCTCCCTGCTTGTTTGTGCCCAGATCTGGCCCCCTGCAGCCCCAGCACCGCCATCACGGGGCTTGAGGTTGTGAGGTGCTGACCTCCCTGTGGGTTTGTGTGGGTACCAGCCTCCCTGCTTGTTTGTGCCCAGATCTGGCCCCCTGCAGCCCAGCACTTCCATCACAGCTCTTGGGGCTGTGAGGTGCTGGCCTCCCTGTGGGTTTGTATGGCTGCCAGCCTCCCTGCTTGTTTGTGTCCAGATCTGGCCCCCTATAACCTCAGCGCCATCATCACGGGGCTTGCGGCTATGGGGTGCCGGCCTCCCTGTGGGTTTGTGTCCCTGATCCGGATTTGTGTCCTCAATATGGCCCCCTGCAGCCCCAGCACCACCATGGAGAGGCTTGGAGCTGTTTGGTGCTGCTGCATGACTGCTATGGGCATGGCCATCTTTTTGGTGTAATTTGCATACTCATTCCTATTGGCTGGTAGCATAACAGAGTGATAGTTAATTTGCATCTTACTCTTTTATTAGATAGGATACACATGTATGATATATACTATCCTATTTAGTAAAAGAGTAAGATGCAAATTAACCATCATTCCGCTACACCCTCAAGCCATGGCCACAAGCCATGCCCACAATCCAATCAGGAGTGAGTATGCAAATTAACCCTAATCAACATGGCTGTGGCCACAAGTGAGCAGGAGGGAGGCTTGGGTTTCCATGGCAATGTAGGAAGCCAAACTTTCCACACACCCTGGCAAGCTCAGGCCTCCATTCAAGGCTATAAAGTTTCAATTGTAGAAGATAAATAAATCCCAGATCCCAGGGCCTCCACTTGGGTCACTGGGGGTCATGGCTGGTCTGCAAACAACCACAGGCCTCTTGCCCAGGCCACCCCACACCCCAAGGGAACACGTATCCTGATCCAGGTCACCCTTCAGGGCAAACCAGCTGGCCCCCATCCATGCACCAGGCCTCTATCCTATCTAATAAAATAGTAATATGCAGATTGACCATCACTCCAACACACAAGATGTCTGCCCCCAATGTGGTCAAAGATCCTGCTCCCATGTGGACACAAGATGGCCACTACAAGATGGCCAGCAGGGGAGGGCAGTTGGTAGGGACCAGGCGTGCAAGGGAGAGCAGTTGTGGGTGATCAGGCCAACAGAGGACGGCAGTTGGGAGGGACCAGGCCTGCAAGGGAAGGCAATTGGGGGCGCTGAAGCCTGCAGGGGAGGGCAGTTGGGGTGACCAGACTGGCAGAGGAGGAAAGTTGGGGGTGACCAGGCCTGCAGGGAAGAGCAGTTGGGGGGGACCCAGACCTCCAGGGGAGGGCAGTTAGGGGTGACCAGGCCTGTAGGGGAGGGCAATTAGGGTCAAAAAGGCTGACAGGGGAGCAGTTAGGAATCAATCAGGCTGGCAGGGGAGTGTTTAGGGGGTGATGAGGCTGGCAGGAAGAAGTTAAGGGCAATCAGAAAGGCAGACAGGCGAGCAGTTGGGAGCCAGCAGTTCTGGATTGTTAGAGGGATGTCTGACTGCCTGTTAGGTCCAATTCTACTAGAAAGGGTACAGGCTGGGCTGAGGGACATGCACAAATTTCATGCACTGGGCCTCTAGTATCATTATAATGTATTGCCTCATATAATAAATATGTAATGCATACTATATAATATAATATAATAATAGTATATATCATGTACATATTATATAATATATATGTAACTAACTATATAATAATATATAAATGTGTATATGTATATACATGTACATGTACTTTTTTTAAGTACTTATTCAATGTTTGCCAGCCATTCACTGGGTATTTTCTAAGAGCCAACCATGGGACTTACAAACCTGGAAGGTAAGCATTATTTTCTCACATTTTATAGGAAGTGTAAGAATCTAGTCTGAGAGAGTTAATAAGAGGAGGAGCTGGAACACTTACCCAGATAAAACATATCATACTTTAAAAAAATCTCAAATCACCTAAATGATTGCTTCTTTTTCTGTATCCATTCTAATCCTACAAGCAGAGGAGCAGACATTTCTGTGTAAATAATAACAACATGCACATTTCTCACTGTTCGTGCTTTTGCTGGAATATAGTGTTTTAATTGTGAGAAACAATGTTGTATTTTGATGTCTTTCCAACTTCCCATCAACTCGTTGGTATCATGAAGAGACTGAATACCCCATTGCCGCGGGAGCATCAGTGAAACTTCTCACTTACTACTGGAGAAACCTTAAGGAGTGGAGATAGCTCAGGGCTTGCCTATTGGGTACATCTTGCTCTCAGGCCCTCCTGGAGGCATATGTATGCCAATGCCCAGACCACTCTGGAGACAAGGCAGCCGCCTTCCCTTACCACTCCAGCTGTTTAGTGGAATTCTATCACTTTATGTGCCAGTGGTATAGAGCTTTATAGACCTAATTGAATTCAACAGCAGGGAAGTATGACAGGCAGTCTTCAAAGACTGAAAGGGCTTTGGAAACAAAAGATAAAATTAATGGGACCTACTACTGACAATCCAAGAATACTAAACCTTTAGTGTTGACTAACTGCAAAGCAGTGATAAGCAACTGAAGAATGTAGAAAATGGCTGATTATTTTCAAGTTTATTTTAACAGCCTGCTATAAACCAGAAAAGCAATTCATTCACTCATTTATTCAATTAATATTTACTGCATGCTTTCTATATATCAGGCACAATTAAGCACTATTGGTCAACATTACCTTTAAACATATCATTTGGCTAAAATATAGATCTATGTTTCCTTTAGTTTTCTAATGTTTACTTTTGGTAAAATCTCATTTGAATTACCTCTTTACCACACCCTTTGCCAAAACCATCAAATTATTATTTTATTTAATTCTATGGCTGTTAATAAAACTTACCTGTCCACAGACTTACGTTTGTAATCTTTGGAAACATTTGAAACAATACATTTTTTATTTTTATCTTTTATTGTGAGGAATTGATTATGCTACTTATGTAAGAATTTATAAGGACTGAGCACATGTGATAAGAATATTGTTATTAAATAAAACACACAATAAAGATTCTTAGGCATTTTATGATTTTATGTAATTATTATTGGCCTACTTTAAACATAAATGTTAATCAGTATAATTGAATAATGGTTAGCTATTTTCCTCTCTATGACCAAATCAAAACTTACTGAGGTTAACCGGATTAGTGGGGTGAGAAGTCAAGGTGTGGGGTCAAAATGAAAAATCAGGAAGGAAGAAAAGGGGAAAAAATGAAGCAGATGGGTAGGCACTGGGTGGATTTAAAATGTTTCTTTTTTTAAAATATATTTTATTGCTTTTTTTTTTTTTTTTTACAGAGAGGAAGGGAGAGTGATAGAGAATTAGAAACATTGATCAGCTGCCTCCTGCACACCCCCTACTGGGGATGTGCCTGCAACCAAGGTACATGCCCTTGACCGGACTCGGACCTGGGACCTTTCTGTGTGCAGGCCGACGCTCTATCCACTGAGCCAAACCAGTTTTGGCTTGAAATATTTCTGAATGCATAATAGGTTTCCATTAGGGGGTGCCCAGGCCCCCTCATCTTTCCCTCCCCACCTACTGCCCCACTGTGCTCTCTTTAATTTCTAGGAGACAGCAGAGGACTGAATGAGGACCCCAGGAATCTTTGGGTAGGTGGGTCTGGACTAGTGAACAGAATACATTTTAATGGGAGCCAGGTAGGAAAGAGGAGGGTAATTCTCAGGTGCAACTTTAGAATAAGAGAGAAGATCTTGGCATTGTTATAGGTTGGAAAAGGATATGGTTTTCTCAGGGTGGGTGTATGTGTAATGAGATGTAGAAAAGAGAAATGAGGTCTGAAATGAAAGGAGAAGGAAGTGTAATTCACGAATAATTAAGTGTGCGTGCTATGTGTGGGTCGCAGGAAGTGTAATCTACAATTAGCAGTTCATCTGAGATCTGTAAAGCATTTATTCACATGCAGAAATATTGGAATGACATACTGTTTAAAAATTGCTTGCCATAACCGGAGCTTAGTGGTTAGAGTGTTGCCCTGGGACTGAAGGGTTGCAGGTTTGATTCTGGTCAAGGGCATGTACCTCGGTTGTAGGTTCAGTCCTCATTCTGGTTGAGGTGCATGCAGAAGGCAACCAATTGGTATGTCTCTCTCACATCGATATTTCTCTCTCTGTGCCTTCTCCCTTCCTTCCACTCTGTCTTTAAAAAAAAAATCAATGGAAAAAAATATCCTTCGATGAGAATTAGCAATAACAAAAATTGCTAATATACATTTTTCTTCTTCTTTTAAGTAAGGTTTAAAATAGCTTCATCATAGATCCTCCTCTGGGTGTTCCATTTCCTACCAAGTTCTGAATCAGTGCATATTCTGCCTTCCAGGAGCTTTTAGTCTCTTGTAGGGTACTGAGTCTTTCCTCCTCCCCAAGTCAAATTAGCTCAAAATTATTTTCTCCAAACTTCCAGTTTGTATTTTATCCCTTCCCACAAAATCCTGACACTTTATTATTATTTTTTGCATATATTTTATTGATTTTTTACAGAGAGAAAGGGAGAGGAATAGAGAGTCAGAAACATCAATGAGAGAGAGAGAGACATCAATCAACTGTCTCCTGCATGCCACCACTGGGGGATGTGCCCGCAACAAAGGTACACACCCTTGACAGGAATTGAACCTGGGACCTTTTAGTCCACAGGACAACGCTCTATCCACTGAGCCAAACTGGTTTGGACAATCATGACACTTTAATAAATGTTAATGCTCTGACTTTGTAATGAAAAAAATTTCAGTAAAATATTAATTAATTTTCATAATATGTTGAAAATTTTCAGTGGATAAAGAAGCAAGTGTATTGAGGGCTCTCACTTAATTTCCAAATTAATATTCAGGGATATAAAAAGAGAGAGAGAGTAAGAACTGTGGGACTCCTGGGATGTGGTTGTTTAACAAGGGAACACATCAATATCATTGAACATCAATTCATTATTTGGTATGAAACAAAATACATAAAGAAGCAATTTTGATTTCTTTCTGTTCTTTCATAGACACTGAAAAATGAAATGAATTCTTTAGTACATATTTTAATTCCCTGTGGGAGTTACAAACTAATTTCTTTTTCTGAGTTTTATTTATTCCCTACTTTCTCCTACTTTTTTGTGTGTGTGAGGGGAGAGTGTTATTGATTCTTATACCTAGCTCCTCACCCAAAATAATCAATCATCTTTTGGAGGGGAAGGGAAAATTTGTAGTGATTTTTTTTCTACCTTTGTATATAGAAAATTTATGTATGAGAGGTGGCATTTGTTAAGTATATATAAATAAAATACATATGTATATATTTTTAATGGATTGAATCACTGTATTCATCAAGAGTGACATGAAAGCATTTTTTGTCTTTTATAGGAAAGACAATGTTTTGTAGAAAACATTGATCTATGTTTTAAAGAGAAGCTTTTCAGGAAAGAAAGCACATATTCCATGAGCTACCAATACGAGAATGTGAATTTGGATGTCAGTGCTAACTTTAAAATTAATCGTACAATATAATTCTCATATTTTTAGTTACTTACCTTTTAGAGAATTTTTTATGATTGTTTTAACAGAGGCAGGAGGCACTCACCAGTACCAACCATGTCATGGTAAGAGTGGAGATCCAGCTACAGACTGCCTGAGTTTCAATCCTGGTCTTTCTTTCAGTTTCTCTCATCTGTAAAATGGGCATGATAAATGGGCTTACCATAGAAAATTGGTTGTTATGCAAATTTCGTGATTTAATATTTATAAAGCACTTAGAATGGATTTGGCACATAGTACTATGGGGTTATTAATAAATGAATGTAAGTAAATCACTCCGTGGTGGATTGGGAATATATTAAAGCACACAGAGGAAGATGTGTAAAACAATAAAAATTCATGTGTCTTTGCAGTGATATGTATTTTTGCATGTTCAAAGGCTGTCAGTTTTTATGTATCTTTCCCTAATAATGTCATCTCTTTGTAGCTCTTAGATGCTGATACTGTCCCTAACACTTCTGTTTCTATTTTTTTTTCTTTTCAAGTTTGTTACATATTGTAAAACCTGAATATGGCAGATGGTTTATAATGCCACATAAGAACTTTTTTCCAATTATGTTTTCATCAGGCAAGCAGCCCGCTGTGATGGGAATAAATGGTGATGACATTGCTATGAAATTGATATTGTCTGTTGCAGAAGGCTATAGAATTGAAGAAATACTGGCCACAATTATCCTTTACCTATCTAACATGTAAGGTCAAGAATTGAGATAAATAAAGGAAGACTGTAGTTTTCCCTTTCCTTCTTGCCATCCTGTTGCCATCTAGAATTTATAAGACACAGGGGCAGAATTTATGTGTGTATGCATTCCCTGGCAATGAAACAACAAATTCCTTCTTATTCATGCCCATATAGAGACTAAAAATGTAAGTGTTATATTTAAATAATTCATTAATTTGCTACCTCATTCACTTAAAAATTTTAAGGTAAATATCACAACATTTTATTTTTAAGTTCTAGTTTCAGCAAAACAGTGACATTTGGAAAGGTCAAGACTACTGACCTATAAGTATTAATAATCCATTTGCAATCCATTTGTTTTATATGCCTATAAAATGTTTCTCAGAGTTACTGGATTATCACCTACTAAAAAGTTCAAAAATAGCTTTCTGATATATTTTTTCAACTGAGAAGCAATATTACCTCAACCCCAAGTTCTGAATTGTATATTGAAGTATATCCCATAAAATAATATTTTCTTTAGTAGCTATTAATTATATCTATGATTATCTAACAAGGTTATGAATGCATTCCTTCTGCTCTTAATATATCAATGGCTAAATGACTAGTGGCCCAGTGCATGAAATTTGTGCACGGGGTTGTGGGGAGGGTGTCTCTCAGCCCGGCCTGCACCCTTTCTAATCTGGGACCCCTCCGGGGATGTCTGACTGCTGGTTTAGGTCTTACCCTTGTGGGATTGAGCCTAAACTGGCAGTTGGACATCCCTCTCACAATCTGGGACTAGTGGCTCCTAAACACTAGCCTGATGGCCTGCTCACCCCCAACTACCCTCCTTACCCTCAACTGCTTCCCCGCTAGCCTGCTCACCTCCATCTGCCTCCCCTGCAGGCCTGCTTACCCTCAACTGTCCCAGCCTGCTTTCCCATAATTTTACCCCCCCACCAACCTGCTTACTCCCAACCCTTCTCCCCCAGCTGGCCTGATCATCCCAACTGCCCCCTGCCAGCTTACTTGCCCCCAACTGGCCCCCTACCAGCCTGCTTGCCTTCAACTGCCTTCCTCTCTTGGTCTGATTGCCCCTAACCACCTCTGCCTTGGCCCTGCCACCATGGCTTTGTCCAAAAGGCCTCTTGGTCTAATTAGCATATTACCCTTTTATTAGTATAAATGGGAAAGAGACCATTGTTTTTTGTGAGTTGTCACTTTTGGGTATTTTTAGAAAAATACATTCTGTGCCAAGTTTTCATTAGCTTCTTTGGGACACTTATAATTTTCTGTGATATGAAGGAGAGAGAGAAAGGAAGTGATGATAGCAATAAAGTCCCAGGTCCAAGTTCTTTATTTCTTCGTCTAGTTATTACCTGAACATTTCTATCCCATTTTTACATGAGTAGAAGAGGAAAAGAGTTCCAATAACAAGTGTATTTCTGGGTGAGTTAAACATTCAGGTAGTACTGTGGCAGACTTTGGTCCTACGTGAGTCACCAGAAGTGAGAAGGCTTAGATCACATCGAGTAAGATTGGGCTGGGAACCAACTTGAGAAGGAAAGGACTTGAGGAAAACAACTTCCTTGGTAAGATCAGACTTCTCTCTCTCTCTCTCTCTCTCTCTCTCTCTCTCTCTCTCTCTCTCT
>JAAGEH010000293.1:24063951-24086041 GCA_011751065.1 Lasiurus cinereus | reverse complement strand
TCTCTCTCTCTCTCTCTCTCTCTCTCTCTCTCTCTCTCTCTCTCTCTCTGACTTATTATTCTATCCAACAGCAAATAGAAAAAGAAAAAAAGGAAGGAGAGAGGGGTAGTTAAAGCCAAACTAAAATCAGAGGTATGGATGCGGAGGAGAAAGGCTCAACCCTGAGCTTACAGGTTCTCCCACGTTAGCTCAGGAAATGTAATCTTTTCACTGAAGCTGTGTCTCTCCCTAAGCATTCAGCTGTTCCTAACAAATTTTGTGCAGTGTCAATTTTGAAAACATGATTGTTTTAGAGAGGCAGTGTCTCAAGTAAATTAGTGTTTTAGTTGCGAGAAGGTAGAGTACCCAAATTAGAAATGTTTATTTCTTTTCAGAAGCATACACAAGTGAATAGCCATGATGAAAAAAATCTTCCTTAGAGAAGGAATGAACTGTGGTTAGAGAAGGATTAAAAAATCTGTTGACTTTGACTGGTAATTTAAGAGAAGCACTGCCCTTTTATGGGTACTTTTCCCAATGTGGATGCATTTGTTTTACTGTTATTACAGCTATCAGAAATAAGAAAAAATATTTAGTGAGACTAAACTTACTTATTTCAGCCTATCTTCATTTTGTCAATCTTTGAAAATGAAGAGATTTTTCTCCCTCATTCTATGCTTTCTGCAGGGAGGATGAACCTCTGCTTCTCTTAGCCTCATCATCTCCCTTTAGGGAAAGACTAGAGAGGAAGACTCAAGTCTCAACAACACTTGTCATCACCAGGAGTGAATTGCTGGAAGATGTCTAGTTATAGTTATGGTTAGTGATCAGCATATTCTGCCCACCCTCATTTCTGTCAAGGTTGTTATGCCTACAACCACATGGGTTGAGCGATGGGTCTTCTTCCTACCCTCAGAGCTGCCCTCGGTCATGCTGCTGTCTGTGGATTCAGCTGCATTCCAAGGAATACACTTCTAGTCAATGCAGTTATTCAGGATGCAACCCTTTGCCAATTTATATAGGGAATCGAGACCTAAAACTCTACCTCCTGAGAGATCCAATGTGAATTAAATTACATACACCAGCGTCCTTTCCATCTAACTTATGTAGAAATATTTGAATGGGCGGGATCAGAGACCTGACCTTTAAAGGGATGACACTGGAGTGAGTGATTTCTGAGGTTGTCCAGGTTCTAACAATCAATCAGGTGACTGCTGAAAGCACTAGGAGCCTGTGAAACATGGTTTTTCTGGGTAAAGACAGCCCAATGCAACTCACAGACAAAAAGGGAACTTCACTCTTCTTTTCCATTTTTTTATGAGTTGCTTATAATTTTTCACATAAGTCTGTTGGTTTGTGCATTTCAAAACTGACAGTTGCAGACGTTTTCAGGTTTTCTTTGATTCCCTTGGAGAGTCTCAGTAGACACTGAACTTCATATAGGCTGTAGGAACTTCTGAGCTTAGGTTTGGGTTTAAGCACTGGTTCTGCCCCTAACTGACATTGTAACTGCACAGGTTAAATGTTCTCTTCAAACTCAGTTTCTCAATGGGACACACAGATGTTCCTACAGGTTATCTCTCTCTCTCAGGCTGCAGACTGACTTTTCCTGCTGCCTGCTCTGACTAATGAATAGGGACCATCCTTTTACACCTCTCCAGCACCTTTGCCTTCCATAAGTAGAAAATCATTTTGATTCTTCTTCACATTATTTCTCTGTCTACTCTCCCTTCTTCATTTCTATAGCCATTACCCTAGTCAAGATTATTATGACAATGTGCCTGAAATAATGTAGCAGATTTCTCACAGGCATGGACTCCTTCTGTAGCTTTCATTTTACTCCCCTCAATTTGTATCTTATCCTCGCTGCCAATTTAATCTTCTTGAGGCTCATCTTGCATCCTATAATTTTTCTTCTTAAGCGTCTTTAACTGGATCACTCTGTGAACTGAATAAAGGCCACACTGAAAATGCATCTAATACATGGTGTGCCATAAAGTGTCTAATACTGGGTCAACTGGGCCCTGATAATCAATACAATTTTTTCGTATTTGAATTCAGGACTTGCATTTTGGCAAAGATACCAGAAAGTGAGATTCTGACCTTCTCAGTACATCGATCACATTCGAAGGCATTTGATGTTGATTTGTTTGATTACAAAAAAATGGTAACTTTGATCACTTGGTGAAGGCAACAGTGATGGGTTTCTCCATTGAAAAGCTACTGTATTTCCTTGTATATAACAAGGATCTTATGGGGAAATAATCAGAGTATTTAAATAGCTCGTTATCACACTTTTCTCACTGATTTTAGCATCCATTGATGATTCTTGCTGGAAACAATACTGTGGTGTTTGCTTAATGTGATTAAAAAAAATTGCAAGCATTTCTTAATCTACAGATACTAGTTGGAAATTTATAATAAGGAAAGTTTACTGTTCCTTATTTACTTACTACAGGCCCAGTGCACAAAATTCGTGCACGGGTAGGATCTCTAGGCCTGGCCAGCAATTAGGGCTGATCTGTGGGGCAACCGGTGGGGAGATCAGGGTGCCCCCGTAGGCACCCATCTTGGCTGGCCTGGGACCTGCAAATCTGGGAGCAGCTCTTGTGTTGAACATCTGCCCCCAGGTGGTCAGTGCATGTCATAGCAACCGGCCATTCCGCTGTACAGTCGATTTGCGTATTAGGCTTTTATTATATAGGATGTATCCGTTCATTTGTGTATTCATTGTTTACATTAGTATGAACAAGTGGATTCTTATTTTGTGTCCTGGATTATAATCTATCCCAGTCATTTATTTTGTTCAGTTTTCTCAGATTTTGGCTTTTGTGACTCACCTTCTAGTTGGCTTCTGTATCTTTTTAGAATATGCTCCCACCCCCTTTTTAAGCACTTCCATATTTCCAGGCACCAGAAGATGTTTCAGGCTCATCTTGTACTTTTCTAGCTGTTCCTCCAAGTACTTATAGTTTTCCTTTATTGGAGCCTGGTATTTAGAAACCACCATCTGCTAGATGGGTTCATTGATCCTGGGGTATCACAGTGCCTGTCTAGTACTTTTGAAAATTGTCAACATCATGAAAAAAAAAGGACTGAGAACCTGCTTCTTCTATTAAAGGAGACTAAGGAAACACAACAAGCAAGTAAAAAGTGTGATTTTTGGATTGGATCCTGGGTCAAAAGAATAAGAGTGGAACATTGGAGAAATTTGAGTAGGTTCTATAGGTTAAATAGCATTATAAATTGTACTATAATTTTATACATTATATGTTGTACTATAAGTTTACACATATTTATCTCCTTGTCATGGTCATGTAGGAAAAACAATGACCAACCACATTATAACTGAGAGTGAAAAAAATTTTTCAGATCTCTGCAACTGAAGAAACTGATCTGAGTTAGGGGACAGATAATTCAGAAAAGAAATAAACATGTACTTGGTGTTCTAACTTTGAAATGAATTACCAAAAATTATGTCATTAATCTCTTTCTGATGAACATTTTCATTGTCTCTGTTTTTCCAGAGTGATATATAACTCTGTATTAAACGTATTATTTGATCTTACATTTTCAAACATTTGAAAATCTTCTTGGGATACATTTCTTGAAGTATAGCTGTCAGCAGTGTGAAGTCATTAAAGTTACAGATCAGCATTTGGCAACACAGCCTATGGGTCAGATCATCCATGACCCCTCATTGACATATTGTCTAAGATGCTGTGTGTTACAGTGCACATGAGACCATGGGGCTACAACAAGAACTGTGTGGCTCAGATAGCATAAAATATTTACTATCAGGCCCTTTAAGGAAAAAGTTTTCCAGCCCTAATATAGTTCTCTAGCATGCAGGTGACAATATTTTTGGGTAAATATGACAAATATTATTATATACTAGAGGCCCAGTGCATGAAATTTATACACGGATAGGGTCCCTAGGTCTGGATGATGATCAGGGCCAATCTGGGGGACAACCAGTGGGTAGGGCAATTGGGGGGGCTCCCACTGGCACCCATTTGGCTCGTGGCCTGGCGCCACCCACTTGCTGGCCCCAATGAGACTAGAGGCCTGGTGCACAAAATTTGTGCATGGGGGTCAGGGTCCCTCAGCCCAGCCTGCACCTTCTCCAATCTGGTACCCCTCAGGGGATATTTGACTGCTGGTTTAGGCCTGATCCCGGGACTGCTGATTCCTAACCACTCACCTGCCTGCTGGCTTGATCACCCTAACTGCTCTCTCCTGCTGGCCTGATCCCTAACTGCTCTCCCTTGCAGGCCTGATCATCTTAACTGCTCTTCCCTGCCAGCCTGATTCCCCTAACTGCTCTCCTGCTGGCCTGATCACCCTAACTGCTCTCCCTTGCCAGTCTAATCCCCCTAACTGTCTCCCCTGCCAGCCTGGTCATCCCTAACCTCCTCTGCCTCAGCCCACCACCATGGCTTTGTCCAGAAGGTCATCTGGAAGATGTCTTTTCTAATTAGCATATTTTCCTTTTATTAGTATAGATACTATAATATATCTGGATATTCATATGTAAAATCAAGTCCTATTTACTTAAAATTATATATGGACAAAGAAATTCGGTAAGATTGTTCAACAAAGTGCTTAAGTACTTACATGTATATATTTTATGTATAATATTCTGCATACTTTATAATTTCTTAAAAGGTTATATAAATTCCATTTTCACATGTATATCTCAAGTATCTATTCAAACCACTCTATTCAGTTTCCTATAGCCAACACTCCAGTGAATCGAGCCTGGCAGTGATCATAGGAGATTTTGAAGGACATGTTTAATTGTTAAGTAGGGTGACTATGTACCATGGTTAGTCTGGAGCAGTCAGTGCTAGTTTACGGCTACTGGGACTGTAAGGTCACTATCGCCTTGTTTTTCTTGTAACTCTATGGTACTTCTTCTCAGCTTCCTGAGCTGCTACTCATCTTTTAGACATCCTTTATGTGTCAGTGTATATTTGGGTCATGTCCTTGGCCTGCCCCTCTATTCACTCTCCCATACCTCTCCCCAACTGCAATGGTTTAGTTTATATCTGTATACTGATGACTCCTAAATCCATACCTCTAACTTCCAAACCAGTGCTTTCTGGACATTTTTAAGATATCTAAAACCTAATTTCATCTGGGTGCCATCCTTGATACTTTTCCTTCCCTCCCTTTCCTTCTTTCCAGTCATCAAAAATCTCTGGCACCATTTGTCCATTATCCAGATACCATTGATGACATGTACACATAAGGAACTGTTTGACATTGAAATGGGGACTCAAAGCTATCAGACATTGAAATTGGGACTCAAACATTGTTCTTTTGCTCTTGTGGGTTTATTTCTAACCTACAGGGGCAAGATGTTTTTAATGACAAGAATCAGGGGGTCGGGGGGAAGCAGATGCAGAGGCAAAGAAGCAATGAACAGACTGTCCTGCTACAGTGGGAAGGCAGGGGAGGTTGGGGGGGAGGGGCCTATAGGAGATCAACCGAGGGATTTGTATGCATGTGTGTAGGCATAGCCAGTCGATACAAGGCAATGTGGGGAGGGGGTAGACAGGTGAGGGCATATACTAGGGGGTAGGGAGGGAAATAAGGAAAAAATAAAAATAAAATAAATTAAAAACAAAACAGAAACAAAATGTAATGTGTTTGGGGGGGGGTTTTCCCTGAGTACTTTTAAGATTTCTCTTTACTTTTTGATTAATCAGATTGTCTCGTGTTATTAGTCATGGTCTTCATATTTAAATTGTAGTTAACTGAACTTCTAGAATCTATACAATTGTTTCACTAAATGGGGGAAATTTTGACCACTTCTTAAAAATTTTGCTTTCTTTCTCATTATTTCCTCCATTTCTGGGTTTAAATAAACATGTTTGACACATTAAAAAAAAAAAAATATATATATATATAAAATCCCTGGCAAGTACTGGTAAGTTTTCTCAGTAGTTAGAGCATCGGCCCATGAATGGAAGGCTCATGGGTTTGATTCCCCATCAAGGGTATGTACCTTGGTTGCAGGTTCCTTAGTCCTAGTAGGGGTGCATGCAGGAGGCAATGAGTTGATGTGTCTCTCTCATATCAATATTTCTCTCTTCCCACCCTTCTCTCTCATCCTCTTCCTCTTTCTCTCTTTCTTCTAATCTCTCTGGAAATCAATGGAAAAAATATCCTTGGGTGAGGATTAAGAAAAATGCCTGGCAAGTTAACCTCCCAAACATGTCACACATTTTTTTCTCATCCTTAATACCACAGTTCTAGTTCAGATTCTCTCATTCTTGCCTTTTTCATGCAGTTTTTTTCAATTTACCTACCAGGCTGCAGCCAGAAACATCAGTCTTAAATGCCAACCTGAAAATAATATAGATAGTGCCAAGCCACCTGCTGTTTAAAATTTCTTCAGTCAGTGCTAGAGATTATTTCTACTGGGACTAGTGATGCTTTTCAGAATGTGTCCCATGAACAGTCTGCACCAAACACATGGGTTACATATAAAAAAATGCAAAATTAAAAAATTTGAAGTCCCAAATCTGGCCTCCATTACACTTCCTGAATCAGAATTTATGAACAGACCCTAAACATTTCTATTTTTACTACATTAGATTGCTTTCAGTGTTTGAGAGCTACTAGCCCGGGTATCTATCATTACAGGTGCTTTGTTCTGACCTGTTTATGAGAGCATCCAATGCCTTGCTGTCTTGGCTCTTACTAACTCCCCCAGTCTTGTTTATTGACATTTCTTGAGTATGTCACATACTTCATATTCTACTAATATAAATTCCTGTATCTTCCTGCTTATCCCTTGCTGTTTAACTTCTGTTCACCTTTACCATTTACTCTGAAATACCTGTCCTCTCTTATTTCACCTGACCCACTCATAAGTATATTTCAAGTCTTCACTCAGGTGTCCTCATCTGCAGACCTTCCTGGCACTCCCAGGATGCACTGCACACCAGTGGCTTCTGTGTCCCCAAGGAGCTATTACTGAGCTGGGTCAGCATGTCTGGTGCATAGTAAATAATAAAGGTTTGTCAAATTGAGCTGATAATTGACATGTGAAGCTTTTTAAGGATAATATATAGATTCTGTCTATTATCTTTTGTTGCATTAAAAAAATCACCACCAAACTTTGTGGCTTAAAATAACTACTTCTTATTTAGCTCATAATTCAGCAGGTTGGCAGTTTGGTCTGTGGTCATTCAGCTAATTCTTCTGCTGATGCAGCCGGGGCTGCTCCCAGGTCTGTGGTCAGTTGCTGGTCAGTGGGGTGGCTCTGCTTCTGGAACTGGCATCAGAGCAGTGGTGATCGTTATACAGTGACTCCCTTATCCCATAGGGGCCTGGGGCTCATTCAGATGGAGGTGGCAGATTCCAATAGAAAGTAAGACAGGGAGAAGGTGGGAGGAAAGCTACATGTTCTTGGGAAGCTTATTCTTATAAATGGCACAATATCTTTTCTGCCACTTTCTATTAGCCCAAGCCAGTTATAGCATGAGCCCCAATTTGAAGATGAGCAAACAAACTCCACTGTTGTGATCGGAGGCACTGCAAAGCATTATGATCATTTTTGGAATCTGTTCCATGGGTCTAATGTATGTTACTTCATAATTGTCACATATAATGTAACCGTAAATTGGATTCTAATTTTAAATATCACTATTACTGTTCTTGCCTTATGAACACTGTTATTTCATTTTATCTTCAAACCATTCCATTGCCAAATGTTGCTGTTTCTTTAAAAAAAAAATATATATTGATTTCAGAGAGGAAGGGAGAAGGAGAGAGAGATAGAAACATTAATGATGAGAAAGAATCAATAATGGCTGCCTCCTGCACACCCCCCAGTGGGGTTCAAACCCACAACCCAGGCATGTGCCCTTGGCCAGAATTGAACCTAGGACCCTTCAGTCCACAGGCTGATGCTCTATCCACTGAGCCAGGGTGGCTAGGGCCAAATGTTGCTGTTTCTTTTCCAACTCTGTAACCTAACTCCTCTCCAATTAGCCTATTCTGAAGTGTCCATGAGCAGTGTCCATAAGCATGCATCATTTAATCACTCCAGTTTAGTTAAATCTTAAACTGAAGCCAACATTCCTAGGCTCAGCAAGCTACAGACTCTCAGCAGGAGACTGGACTCGTTGCCAGTAAGAAAACTTACCATTCTTGGATCCTTGAATTTTACCTTTCAGTTTCAACTTTACTACCTTATAAAAAATTGACAGCCTCCAGCTTTCATTCTGTCATGTCAGTTGACCTATTTTCTGTTTTGAAAGCGATATTCATCTTTCTGCTGACTTGAGTGGCTCTTCACTGCTCAAAAAGAGCTTTCTTTAAAGGGCAAAGCTGTCTGAGGTCAAGTCCGTTGTTCTCTTTGCTGGTGAGGTGAGTTATGTCTTGACTCTGTGCTCCCCCTCTGAGCCTAGTATCCGTCATTACACTCTGCACCTCCCTAAGTCTCATTTCCATGGTTAGTGTTGGAGCTCTAACCTTACTGGCATTTAATTTCATTTTCTCACAAGGAAATCTTGCAATATCCCCTATTTGCAAATAACATGGGAAGAAAGAAGGGCCTGGGAATTACTAAGTAGGCTTTTGAGATTTCTGCCCTGGGACTTTTTGCAGGGGGGAAGGGAGGAGCTTATTGCTTCTCTAATTTTCCTCCTCATGGATTCTGAATTAAACTCTCAGCAATTCTTAATTTTTTTTCTTTCACACAAAATGGATTTTCTGCAAACATTTGGGAAACGGACAATGGTTTTACAAGAAGCAGCAGCGTTTCTTTCTTATTTTCAAGGCACCTCGGTCATCAGTGCTCCTCTGCACCAGGTCTCGTTGAAGTTTAGCATCCACGCCTGTCAATCAGTCACCAAGGGCGAAAGTTCTAGAATTTGCTTTGTTACCTGGGATATATGAGATATAAGTGCGTGTTACAAAACTTAATGCATAAAGCTGCTGCTTTTGATACAGTCTGGCTCATGGAGAGATGGGGTTGAGCTGCTCGTAATGAGAATTTGATGTGACTGGAAATTGAACAGAAGCATCCTTTTATTGAAGGTGCTGAGCCTTATAACAATCATTCAGTGGCAGAAGTGATTGTTTTTCACATTACTTTTCAACTGTAAAACCTTTGAGAGCCTCATAAGAAAATCCCTGTCCTTGTTCAAGCAGTAGAAAACTAGGTAACTTTTCTTTTCTATCCATATAAAGTAAAATAATATAGTTGCATCTTCCCACACTCCCTCTTTAAAAATCTGGTTTATTATTTTTTTTCTATGTTAAAGGTCTTCTTTTTCTTTTTCAGAACTGTCTGATAAAAATCTCCTTTCCTCACTTTCTCCCCCTATTAGAACCTCAAGAAAAAAACAGAAAAGAGAAGGAGAAGGAAAAAAAAAGAAATATGGACATAATGCTGGACACTTCAAATGTACATAGAAACTTTATGGAGAAAAAACATGCTATTTAAACTTTAGCTAGAATCTTTCTTTTTAAAAACATATTTTTATTGCTTTCAGAGAAGGAGGGAGAGAGAGAAGAAACATCAATGATGAGAGAGAATCATTGATTGGCTGCATGCCTCTTAGTGGGGATCAAGCCAGCAACTGCAACCCCAGCATGTGCCCTTGACTGGAATCAAACCCAGAATTCTTCAGTCCTCAGGCTGATGCTCTATCCACTGAGGGCTAGAATCTTTCTTACAATGTATACACAAATACACATTTCAGTATTTACAGATCTTTAGAAGAACTCCAAATTCTCAAATCAGATATTTGAATTAAAGTTAGGAGGAAAACATTCTATTTCTTGCTCCGTTTATAATCACCTTTAGAAACTTGAGCTGAGGTTAAGTTTTTTATTGATATTTTTTAGAAAGAGAGGAAGGGGGAGAGAGAAAGAAACATGGAATAGCTGTTTCCCATATGCACCATGACCAGAGATTGAACCCACAGCTTGAGTATGTGCTCTGAACGGGAACTGAATCCTTAACCTTTTGGTACACAAGACAGTGTTCTACCCAACTGAGCCATCTGGCCAGGGATCCTTCCATTTTTTTAATTTATAAAATGGATATCTGTTCATGTGAAATAATTTCTGCTTCAAAAGTATATTTTCATCTTATCATAAGTCTCTTTTTTTTAAGCAGGAGTATATTTTATTCTTTCCCACCAGGGGATATGCCTAGAAAAAACAGTGAATAGAGAACTTTTCAATTTTTACCTTTTGATCTTTCAGAAGATCTGATAGGGGAAAACAAAACAAAACAAAACCAACACACTAAGTTCTAGTCTCCTGCAAATTTATGTCATGTCATTAGTGAGTTTAGCTCTAACATATATATTCTGTTAAATTGAAGTGTGGTTTAATTACACATTTGGGGTGGGGGGGTGGATTTATAATGTTGGTGTGACAACTATTAACAGGTGATATTGACAAGGTCACTTCAGTTTTCACCAAAATGACAGTAAAGCTCTTATCATCCTGTGTCAGGCTGATTTTGAAAAATCAATACTAGGATTTTTGAGCTGTCAGGATTTAAAAATATCTAAATTCCACAGACAGGGCTGGTTGCTTTGCATCCGTGTTCCCTCACAGCTGCAGAAGCGAGGACCAGGGCAAACCTGTCATTCTCTCATTCTTGTGGGGGCCCAGTCGTGGTTAGCAAGGGTGGTAGCAAATGAGGCTTTTAAAAGGTGTCCTACAGCCAAAGTCCTCTGGGGTTGAGGGTGAGATCACACCAGAACAGTTCATTTCTGTGGTAAATGCACTAGGGGGAACCTTGCTTAGTAAGCCCCAAATAAGAGGCGACATATTTGCTTATTTGTATTTCCTGCTGCTCATCTGATGTAATATCTGGAGATGTGATAAAGTTCAACAGAGTCCAGTCCCAGGCAATTTGGATGGACAGAACTACAGCTGTTTTAATCCAATTGCGAGCTTTTAAAGTGTATAAGACCATGGCCATAGGCTGAATAGAAATAAACAACTCAAAAGCTTTTCAACCTAGAACATGGGAAGAAGAGCGAGCAATAATAGAGGGTAATTTTGTGGCTTATTTTCCTCATTATTTTTAGCATACTCTTGCCAACATGTTCAATTTATGCACTGAGAATTGAAAGTATTTTAATGCCATGCCTAGGTAAACTAGTGCCATAGTTCATATGACTATGATTACAAGTTGAAATATGTGTGGAAATGTGACACTTTAGAATTAAATCAATATTGATAAAATTGATGCATGTGATTTTACTATTTGCAAGCCAATTGCCACATTGAACCACTAAAAATTGATTTTAACAAGGTATTTTTGCTATTTTATGCTGTGGAATATGATGCTGTGATTACCCATAAAAATGAGAGGAGCCGAGACCGGTTTGGCTCAGTGGATAGAGCGTCGGCTTGCGGACTGAAAGGTCCCAGGTTCGATTCTGGTTGGGGGCATGTACCTTGCTTGCGGGCACATCTCCACTGTGGGGCGTGCAGGAGGCGGCTGATTGATGTCTCTCTCTCATCGATGTTTCTGACTTTCTATCTCTCTCCCTTCCTCTCTGTAAAAAATCAATAAAATATATTTTAAAAAAATGAGAGGAAATGCTCCATTTAAAAATCTTAGTTCATTAAATACAAGGTACACATTAAAAATGACATTACAGTGGTACCTCGAGATACAAGTTTAATTCGTTCCTTAATCTTGCTCGCATATCAAGTTGCTCATATCTCAAAGCAAATTTCCCCATTTAAATCAATTGAAATGCCGTTAATCCATTCCAGCCCCAAAAATGCCACCCCAGTTGTTCTTGTTACGTATTTTTGAATAAGAAAAATGTATTTATAAATGACAAATATTGTATAAAAACATAGTAAAAGAGAATGTAAAGGAATAAACTGGTTTTATAAAGTGTATTTACCTACTCATTACACTCTTAATGCTACACTTGATCCCTAAACTGAATGTAACTTAACTAATCTTCACTGACTTAATTGCTACTGGTCTTTGCATTTTTGGCCGATTTCAAAAACAACGTGTCCAACGAGGTTTGCCTCTTCCTCCCTTTCAGAATGTCTCTGAAATGGGTGAGGCAAGTTTCATTGAACAGCTCCAATGCATGACCAGTAGCAACTTTTTCGGGTGTTTCTTTTCCACGAAGTGTGACACCCTCTCCCACATTCCTAAGATCTCCTTTATCTCACTTGTAGAGAACTCCTCCACCTCTGGCTCTGCCTGGAAACCAATTTCTTGGAGAACCTCCACATGTTGCTGAGACTGCAACTCTTGTAACTCCTCCATGGTGAGTTCCAGAGTGTGCTCCTCGACAAGCTCATTCACGTCTCTCTCATTCACCTCCAGGCCCATGGATTTTCCCAGAGACACTATCTCCTCCTCCACTGGCACCTCGGATTCGAATCCTTCGAAGGTCCTTTCGCTACAGCCTCAGGCCACAGCTTCTTCCATGCAGAGGTCAAAGTCCACGTTGTAACACCCAGCCAGGCCTGATCAATAATTCTGAGGCATATCACAATGTTAAAGTGGTTCTTCCAGAACTCTCAAAGGGTGAGGTTTGTGTTCTCCATCACCTCAAAGCAGTGCCAGAACAGGTGCTTGATGTACAGCTTTTAAAATTAGAAATCACCTCCTGATCCATGGGCTGCAGGATAGGAGTGGTGTTGGGAGGTAGGTAGACAACCTTTATAAACTTGAACTCTTCGAGGAGTTAATCTTCGAGGTTCAGTGGGTGAGCAGGAGCATTGTAGAGGACGAGGAGAGCTTGCATGGTTAGGTTGTTTTTCTGTAGATATTTCTTAACGGAAGGGCCGAAAACCAGGTTTACCCACTCCACAAAGAACTGCCTGGTGACCCATGCCTTTGGGTTTTCCCTTCACATAACTTGCAGTTTATCTTTTAAAATCTTATGTGACTTAAAGACTCTGGGGTTTTCCGAATAGTATAGGAGCAGAGGCTTGATCTTGCAGTCACCACTCGCATTGGCGCACAGTGCGAGAGTTAGCCTATCCTTCATGGGTTTGTGGCCTGGGATCGCCTTCTCCTCTGCCATTATAGAAGTCCTATTCGGCATCTTCTTCCAGAAAAGCCCTGTCTTGTCACAGTTGAAGACTTGCTTGTGGATATATCCTTTGGCTTCTATCAGTTCAGAAAAAGTTTTGAGGTAATCCTCAGTTGCCTTCTCATCTGAACTTGCTGCCTCACCATGCCTGACGATGGAGTGAATGCTGGACCTTTTCCTGAAGTTATCAAACCAGCCTCTGCTGGCTTTAAATAAGTCTTTCGATGCTTCGTCCATGGAAGTGCTCGGGGTCTGCTCCAGCAAATCACCGCAAATTGCTTGCGCCTTTTCGCATATGATGCCCTGTGTTAATGTATCTCCTATAAGCTGCTTCTCCGTCACCCACACCATCAGTAGATTCTCCATCTTTTCATGGAGAGAGCTACAGAGCTTAGAAATTATTGTAACGCCCTTAGCTGGCGTTATACCCTTTATTAACTCCTTCTGTTTAAGCACAGTGCATATCATTGAAGTACTAAGCCTGTACTGCCTCACCAAGTCAGCCACTCGCACACCTTGCTCATATTTTTCTATGATTTCACGCTTTAATTCAATAGACATCATCCTCTTCTGAGCACTGACCTTTCCACTCGCTTTCTTCGGACACATGGTTATAAAAAGAAATGTGATTAAGTAAATGCACAAAAGATTCTTCAACAATGAGGTAAACAAGCACACTGACTGAGGCGTGGGAAACTATGAGACGCTGGAATCTTGGTAAACTGGTGGGTCATGTGCAGCTGGCCGATCCTCGCAATTACTCGTATCTCAAATGTTGCTCGTATTTCAAAGCAGAAAATCGCTCGCTTGATGGCTCGTATCTCAAAAATCTCGTATGTTAGGGCACTTGTATCTCGAGGTACCACTGTAAAATTTTTTCTTCTCAAGCCATGAAAATAAAACAAACACAAACAGAATGGTGCAATACTATTGTAGCAGCCCAACCACTCCCTGGTACCTTTGGTTCCCTTGCTTTTAACACATGTGCTATCATTTCCTTTTTATCAGACTTATTGCAAACTGCTTTGTTTATTGTCAGTTTAAAACAAGAAGTACTGTTACAACTGCCAGTGAATTATCTCTTTTGCTAATGCCACAAAATGCAAGAATTTTGGAGCTGCTTCTACTGGAATCTCTGTGTAATGTTCCTAGCATTCTCAGCCTCCAGTATGTCTCTCCTTGGGCCACATGGAGAAGTTGGGATTCTCAATCTCTTTACAGGTGGGGGATCTAACCAATAGGCTGTGAGAGAAATTGATCTGTCCTACTTCCAGGCAGGGGCTGTGAAAACGCCCTCAGGGAATTCCAGTCTATCTTCATCTGCTAGGAAATCAAGGAGATGTGCTCCTGTTCAAGAAGCTTCCAGAAGCCGAGACTTCATTTTAGTCTAGTTCCTACAAAGAGCAAGTTCTCCCTCACCAACTATCATGTACTGAAAATATATTTGGATGGAGAAATAACTTTTTTTCATGGTAATCCATTGAGATTTCCAAGTTGAATTTGTTAACAGCAGCATAACATAGCTGGCTTTGAGTAATTTCTATGGACGGTAGAATTATCTCATATATAAGTTTCTTATTTAGCATATTAGTAATCACTGTTTCTAAAAACACCTTATTTCCACCTTAACTTTTAGTTTTCATCTTTCTTCTTTCCTTATTTTCTGCTGCCAAAATCAAATTGTGGTCAATGTCTTATTTGGACCAGAATGATGACATTTGGAAAATAGTGCAGGTGTAAAGATTAGGGTACAGGACAAATTAATGCCATGAACCCAGATGGCGGAGTAGAGTCAATCTGGACATTCAGCTGCAACAGACAAAATGGACAACAAGTAACCTGAATACAAGACTGGACTTGGAATTTGGGGTCAAGGTTGGAAAGAGGATCAGACAGAAGAATAATGCTGGACTAGAGCTGAGTTGACAGGCTGGGTTTTAGATTCTGATGGAAAGACTGTGACTAGTGTTTTAGGTTTGAAAATGGGAAATTTGGCTGTCTGGGTTGGAATCAGGAATGTGTCTCAGGTGTAGAGCAACTGGGTAAGCAGCTATGCTTCAAACACAGAGCTTAGAAACAGGCTTGACTGTCTCTTTGGAGTTCTTAGAGGCTCTGGAGGCAGGACCACATCTAGAGGGGGAAACAGAGCCTGAACTCCCAGATAAGACCAGAAGTTCTGTAATAGCAGACTTTAGACATCATTGTCATGGGCAACCCTACCATTTCTGATGCACCTACTTGGGGATCTCAATTCCATTTGATCTTTTATACAATTCCATTTGATCTTTTATATGGTATTCCATCTACCTGTACAGTTTGTTCTACTATTTAATCAGATAAACATTATGACTTCACATGGTTTGGGCTTACTGTGACCAAATCATTAACAGGCTTTGTGATGCAGTGGGGGATGGTGACAAGGACACCTGGCATGTGTGTACAATCTTCTGTCTACGCAGGGATTCTGCCACTGACAGCTGCCTGTGTAGTCACCAGCAGGTCATGTGATCTTTCTGGCTCAGTTTCTTCCTGGGTGGAGGCCGTGTTTCTATGTGTTTGTGAGATGTGGGGTGGTGGACTTGATGAACTTCAATGCCTTTGTTGCCTCTTCAGTTCTCTGAAGTGATTCTCTGCGGTGAGTCTAACTTTCACAGAAGTTCCATTTCTGGGAACTAAGGGAGTTTTACACAGTCCTCTTTGCCTCTTATCTGTGTTTATCTTGATATCTGAACCTAAATTCAGCTCCAACTTTTATCCATTCTTTATTTTCTCCTGTCCATGTCTCTCCCAGTTTCCTGTCAGTTGCCTCACTCTGCTAATGGCCAGCCTCCCAAACCCCACCCCCCGACCCCCCAGACCTGCATCCATCCCAGTACCACAGGCAGCCTCTTTGAAAGCTCTCCCAGGCCAACTTGGATGTGATATTGGAGGCTGGCTGCAGGCCCCGGGGTCATAGCAGAGCGGTTTTGAAACTTCAGAAAAAGGGAAGAAAGAACTCCTTTTAGCCTCTGTCTGCTATTCTCCTGCCGGAATCCCTGGGGACAGTGCACGTTTCCCAGGTATCTTCTTAGAAGATGATCAAAACCGCCACCCACACTTTCCCCAGCAGTCGGTGCACCTCTTCAGGTCCTTATCCTCCTTCTTCTTCTTTTTTAATATATTTTATTGATTTTTTACAGAGAGGAAGGGTAAGGGATAGAGAGTTAGAAACATCGATGAGAGAGACATCGATCAGCTGCCTCCTGCACACCCCCTACTGGAGATGTACCCGCAAGCAAGGTACATGCCCTTGACCGAAATCCAACCTGGGACCCTTCGGTCCGCAGGCCGACGCTCTATCCACTGAGCCAAACCAGTTTTGGCGGTCCTTATCCTTCTTACTGTAACTGCTACATTTGTCTTTCTGACTCAAAAAGTGGAAATAAATCTGTCTCAGGTGATATAAAACATTTTTCCTAAATAACACGTCAGCAGGAAATGTCCACATGCATATCCTGTCCTCTTCTCAAAGATAAGCTATCTCCACTTAAGTTCTTGGTCTTTCTATCTGGGACCTGGGATGCCTCTCCTTCCCTCGTGACCTGTTTTGGGTAGTGGTACACATTTCCTTTCCAGTCTCCAAGCCTTAGCTTCTTCCTTAGTACTTTTCCCCTCTTTATCCCTTATACTTAGTCAGACAAAGTTCTTTCACCTTTGCCCCAAATTGTCTCCATTTGTTCCCCCTCCCCTGCCTTTTTTTCTATTTCAGTTACCATAACCCTAAACCACATCCTCATTTAAAGACCAATAGCTGTTTTTCTGCTTACATATACATTGCACTCCTGTCTGGAGTCAGGCCCCAGCCATGGCCTGCCATAGTGATGGAGGGGTACTGCATAGGTTGCTGTTCCTACTCAGCTGGTGGCAGAGGACACAGAGCTTGCCTGTGCTCTCTGTCCCACAGTGTGCCCAAGAAGTCTGTTGTTCTTGCTGGTGTAGAAACAGGAGACACACCCAAGTCTTGTTCAGGATTTGCACCTTGACCACCTGGGGTAGTGCGGACAGAACCTTCCGGGAGTTATCCGAGGTCCTGGGTTCTGATTGAGCCTCAGTTTCCTTATCTACCAATTGAGAGGTTTTAATTCATTCCATCTCCACAATCCTGCCTATGTGTCCCCACAGGTCACCCACTAAGAACTCTCATCTCTCACCAAATAGGAGAAAATAAATATATTCATTTTCTGCCAAGTATTCGGAAATAGGAATGTTTTAAATGTTTGTTGTTTTTTTTCAACCAGCCTCAGGGTCCTCACCCTATTAAAGTTGGCTTCTGAGACTATATACATCAACTTTAAAATGCTGATTTACAATTATTTAGGATCGAATAGATCTGGAAGATAGACTGCATTGTAAGCCAGTCACGCAGATTCGCCCTCCTTATCTTTCAGGCTTGTCCGCCCCTCCTTCTCTACCCGACAGCTGCTGTCTTTACAGATATGCTTTCCGACTCTCCCTGGCCTGCTGAACTAGCTTTCTAAATATGATATCATGGCAGTATTTTGTCAACCTTTGATTTGTCCTTTGCAGTGTGCCGGAATGTCCTGTACAAGTCCCACCTGCTGCATTCTGATGGCTGGGGAACCGCTGCAGGTCCCACCTCTCACCTTCTCTCCCACAGGCACCTTTTAGGTTGATATGGTTGGTAGCCACCCTGCAGCCTAATATTTGGAATCTTCATGGCTTTATTTGTAATCTCCCTCAGTTGAGCGGGGGTGGTGGTGTTGAATTCACCTGGTGCTGCCTGGGGAGGGGAGACCCTGACACTCCCATCAGGACCCAGCAGGAATACAGGTGTTATCAGGAGGGTGCACAGGAATCCCTAGGCAAAGTTGGGGCAGGGCTTTCCAGGCAGAGGGAACAGCATCTGCTGCGGCTCAGTGACAGGAGAGAACATGGTATGTTTAAGGCATCATTTTGCAAATTCCTTTTGACTATGATATTTGGTTATAAATAGTTTTTTCATCACAATGCAGTACACACATCATTGAAAAAAAAGTTCTGACAAATAACAGCCTGATGTGTTTCTCTTCTGCCATTTCATTAAAATAAAATGCTGATCTCAACCAACTAAATTGTTTTCTCACTTCACTAAAATCCATTAGTGAGGCTAGATGTACAACAATGCTGGCTCAAGGTCCAGACTGGGTGGAGCATAGAGTGTCAGGAATAGTGTGATGCAAGATGAAGCTGAAAAGAAAAGCAAAACATTGCTGTGCCTTTTCCTTAAACATTGAGCTTGTCTTTCCTTAACCTAAATACCAGAGAAAGCCACCAAAGGCTCTAAAGAGGGGGCTGTTTGGGGAGTGTGACATGAGCAGGTTTGCATAGTATTCTCCCTGTATACTGATTTGAGAGAGTAAAGAGTAGGTGAAGAAAATCAAGTAAAGGTTCTTTGTTGTTGTTGTTTTAATTGTTTTTACTAGGTCAGGGGAGAAATGATTGGACGAGAAGGTAGTGAAGGAGTTGGAGGAGGGGACACTTTGAAGCTATTGAATGGAGAGAGTTTGTAGGACTTACTGATAGTGGCTCTGGAGTGTTATGTGGGCAGAAGAGGTCAAGACCAAGTGGGTTTTTAGCCAGTGGAGTTATTTATTTATTTAGCCAATGGGATTAGGCTGACAGTGCATCCATTCACTGTGATAGGGAGACTTGAAGAAAGTCAGGTGGATGGTGTATCTTGGTGTGGTCTTCTCCAGAAGCAGATCCCAAGACAGGCTTAGGGGCATGTGTTTTATTTGGGAGTTGATCCCAGAGAACACTGATGGGAACTGAGGAAGAGAGATGGAGAAGGAAAGGTGAGCCATGAAAGGTGAATTTTGGAGGAATTTACTGTGGCGTCTACGACCTTATAACTGTTGGGGAATTCTAGAAGCCAGTATGGAACATATACCTCAGGATTATTCCATTTGAAGGAATAGGATCTGAGATATTTATGCCTAGCTCCTTTCCTGTTTGTCATTAGCTGAGTAGTGGGTGTTGATTCCCAGCATTTCCTGCTTGTATGCATGGAAGGCAGAGAAGACTCCAGGGGCCTGAAGAGGTACTGGAAGTTGGAAGTTGGGGTATGAACAGAAATAATAAAGCCAAGGGAAAATGGGTATGGCATAGACAACAGTCTCTGCTACAAGGTGGTATGTAGAGGGGAAGATGGAGGCAGCCATCCTAACTTAGTTGTAGATCTATTGCATTTGGCCTAACTTTTCATACACACAAATAAAGTCATCAAGTTAGATAGTTGGGTCTAGACTTCTGAAGAGAGTGGAGACCTGCAGTCATTGAAGTAGAGGTGATAATCAAAGGAGTGGGTAACATTGTGTATTTGAAGAAACCAAAGGGTGGAAAGGCAGGAGAGACTCTGATGGCCTGATGTGGCAGAAGGATACTGAAAACAGAAGGATTATAGAAAAATAGAACAGAAATTAGGGGAGTCTATGCCATGAAAACTAGGGGAAGATAATACTCAGATAAGGAAGGAGAGGTCTGTGTTACCCACTGTTACTTAGAGGACCCAAAATATCCATTTGAATCCTGGAGATTATTGGTCTCTATAGCAAATCTCCATTGTTTTGATGGAGCAATGGGAACAGAAGGTGGAGACAGCATAGTGATTATGAGTGTGGACTGCAGAGCAGGACAGCCTGTGTTCAAACACCTGTCCAGCTAATTAGTAGTTGTGTGACCCTGGGCAAGTAACTTTCTCTCTCTGAGTGTAGGTTTCTTCATCTCTAAAGTAGAGCTAGCAATTGTTCCTACCTCAGTGATTACTGAGATACTAATAATTAAGTGATAAAATACTTAAAACGATGCCTGACAGGTGTTAAACATTAAACAAATGGTAGCAATTGTTTCATTTGTTATATTCTATTTATTTATCTGAGAATTAGTGTGGCTCCTTCTATAAATCCTCTCTAGCTCTTAGTATTAAATGTCCCAAGAAGGTTCCTTTGGTGGGATCAGTGACCCCATCAAAGGCTCAAAAGCTGGTCTAGGAATCCAGTTTCTCTGACACTGTGCTCTGATAGTTGGTGTGCTTTTCCAGTAAATACTTTCTTTTTACTTCCCCAAAGACTCCAAGTATCAAGGCAAAACAGCAAAGGAAAAATCTCCACTGATATGATGTTAATTTAATAAATGTCAAACTCTTCTATTTGCTATTTCACAAAGCATTTTAGCCTTGCTGCACCAAATGTGGACCCCAGACTAGCAGCCCAGCATCATTTATCATCTGGGAGCTGGTTAGAAATGCAGAACCCAGGTTCTGTCCCAGACCTACTAATCAGAATCTGTAATTAAACAGATTTCTGGGTGGTTCATGTGCATACTAAAGCTCCAGTAGCATGCTCTTGAGAGCCCATCCATTTGACAATCTGTACTTTTTTTTTTTCCCCATAAGCATTCAGCCCTACTTAGCTTCCTTACCCAATTCTGTAAGAGTGATTTCAAGTACTTTCCACAACTTCACATTGACTTTGTGGTAGAAATCCCATGACCGAATTGGTTGATGGTGAGTCACTTTGCTACACCATGTGTTATCATCTGCTCCTGGTTCAGAACCAGGACAGTGATTTAAACAAGGGACTTAAACTGTCTGTTTTGTCAGCATTCAAAGGAACCTGAATAGGACTTAAAATAAAACTCCAGCATCAGTTAGGGCAGTGGTTTGGCAAACTCATTAGTCAACAGAGCCAAATATGTACAACGATTGAAATTTCTTTTGAGAGCCAAATTTTTTTTAACTTAAACTTCTTCTAACATCACTTCTTCAAAATAGACTTGCCCTGGCTGTGGTATTTTGTGGAAGAGCCACACTCAATGGACCAAAGAGCCGCATGTGGCTCGCGAGCCGCAGTTTGCCGACCACTCAGCTCGGGGATCCCTTCCCTCAAAAGAAAAGAAAATTGGCTTGAATCACTCTTCTATGCCCTACAAAAATCCTCTGCTCTCCCACATTTTGAAGTTTGCTACATGTAAGTGATGTTCTCCAGGCCATATGCTTCAACCGAGTTGGCTTAGTTTGAGGATCACAGTGCCAGTCTTTGCATGCTGCTCTTCCAGTGTTTGCATGCTACTTTTCCCCTCTTATTAACACAGAAACTGAGCATAATTCTTTCCAGAAAGACAAACAGATACACTCACCCAATAACTTTGTGTCTAGGAGAAATTATAACAGGTTTGAGGAAATAGAAAGGACTTAAATGCAAATGACTTAATGGTAGAGCATTAGCCAGTCTGTTATGAAATGGCCCTTAGACATTTTTACTATTTGAGATCCAGTTTCCTCCTTATCTTTCCACCCTCCCCTCTTTCCTTGCTCTCACTTCTTTCTTCTGTGCTGTCTCAGTGAGGAAAACACAAAAGGAAACCCCTACTAATTCGTTTTTTTCCCGAAGGGGACCAAGAAGTTTATTATACATAAGTTTACATGCTATATATTTATCCATAACATAAATATATGCTAAATATAACAACTACTATTACCTCTGTACATGTGGATAACTAATGTTGGAGGAATGAAAATATTCACATTTAAATATGCCCAACTAAACCATCCTAAATAGTTTAAATTGCATAAACATGTGTTCAGAAATGATTGTTTTATACAATAAATGGATGAAGGATCCCAAAATAGGTAAACTTAGTTTAAATATTAAAATTTAAGTGTTCAGAAGCATTCATAAGAAATGTCAACATGTCCCTTCCTCTCCAGTGTCTTTAGACTGTAAGAAGAGTGAAGCATCCTGTTGGAACAATATATGACTGTTTAGACCGTCTCTAGTTTCTCTGGTTAATTCTTTTTCTTTATTTTTATTGTTTAAAGTATTACAAATAGTAGTACATATGTCTCCTTTTTTCTCCCTCCTATTGATCTTTCCCCGGCCTTCCCTAACCCCCCATTACATGCCCTCACCTCTCCCCCCACCCCCAGTTTCTTGTATCCATTGGTTATGCTTATATACATGCATACAAGTCCTTCGGTTGATCTCTTACAGTACACGCCCCCGGCCCCCCCC
>JAAGEH010000293.1:23955128-24063851 GCA_011751065.1 Lasiurus cinereus | reverse complement strand
TATTGCTTCTTTGCCTCTGTATCTGTCCCCCAAAAAACACCCCCTCCTCCCCGCCCTGATTCTTTTCTTTAAAAACATCTTGCCTCTGCAGGCTAGAAATAAACCTATAGGGACAAAACATGTTTGAGTCCCAATTTCAATGTCTAATAGTTATGAGTCCCAGTTTCAATGTCAAACAGTTCCTTATGTGTACATGTTAGCAATGGTATCTGGATAGTGGACAAATGATGGCAATGCCAGTCTGACCCTCTCTGGTTTGGTCCTACGCATCCTGTAGCGATGCACAGTTGCTGACTGCTAGCATGGCAAGGTGTTGTCAACATCTCCCATCTTTGGACTGTTTCTCCTCTTGTCTTCATGGTTGGAGCAGACCAGTCAATTACTCTCTGTTGTAGGAGTCCACTTGGTCTAGTAGTTGTTCTTTTCACTTTGTAAGGCACCATAATTTATCATCAGGCTCCCTTCCTTCTTACCACAGTGTAGTATTCCATTGTGTAGATGTACCACAGTTTTCTAATCCACTCATCTGCTGATGGGCACTTAGGCTGTTTCCAAATCTTAGTTATGGTGAATTATGCTGCTATGAACATAGAAGTGCATATGTCCTTTCTAATTGATGTTTCTGATTTCTTGGGATATATTCCTAGAAGTGGGATTACTGGGTTGAATGGGAATGAGGGTTCCCTTTTCTCCACATCCTTGCCAGCACTTGTGGTTTGTTGATTTGTTGATGATAGCCATTCTGATAGGTGTGAGACGATACCTCATTGTTTTTATTATTATTATTATTAATTTTATATATATATATCTCCCCATTTCCCCCCCTCTCCCTCCCAGGCATACCCCAATGCCCCAATGTCTATGTTCATTGGTTATGGTTATATGCATGCATACAAGTCCTTTGATTGATCTCTTATCTACCACACCTCTCTTTAATCTTCCTGCTGTAATTTGACAGTCTGTTTGATGCTTTACTGCCTCTATATCTATCATTTTGTTCATCAGTTTACAATGTTCTTTATTATCCACAAATAAGTGAGATCATGTGGTGCTTCTCCTTCATTGACTGGCTTATTTCACTAAGCATAAGGCTCTCCAGTTCCATCCAGGTTGCTGCAAATGGTAAGAATTCCTTCTTTTTAATGGCAGCATAGAATTCCATTGTGTAGATGTACCACAGTTTTCTGATCCACTTATCTGCTGACGGGCACCTAGGCTCTTTCCAAATTGTAGCTATTGTAAATTGTGCTGCTATGAACATAGGGGTGCACAAATCCTTTCTGATTAGTGTTTGTGATTTCTTAGGATAAATTCCTAAGAGTGGGATTACAGGGTCAAATGGGAGATCCATTTATAGTTTTTTGAGGAAACTCTATACTGTTCTCCATAGTGGCTGCACCAGTCTGCATTCCCACCAACAGTGCACAAGGATTCCTTTTTCTCTGCATCCTCGCCAACACTTGTCATTTGTTGATTTGCTGATGATTGACATTTGACAGGTGTAAGATGGTATCGCATTGTTGTTTTGATTTGCATCTCTCGGATAATTAGTGACTTTGAACATTTTTTCATGTGTCTCTTGGCCTTCCTTCTGTCATCTTTCGAAAAGTTTCTGTTTAGGTCCATTGCCCATTGTTTTATCGGATCCTTATCTTCCTTTTATTAAGTTGTATAAGTTGGCTGTAGATGTTTGAGATTAAACCTTTATCAGTGATAACATTTGCAAATATGTTCTCCCATACAGTGGGCTTTCTTGTTGTTTTGTTGATGGTTTCTTTTGCTGTACAAAAGCTTTTTATTTAGATGTAGTACCATTTGTTTATTTTTTCTTTAGCTGTCATTGCCTTTGGAGCAGTATCAGTGAAGAAGTTCTTTAGGCATATATCTGAGATTGTGCTGCCTGTGGATTCCTCTAGTATTTTTATGGTTTCCCTTCTAATGTTTAAGTCCTGTATCCATTTTGAGTTTATTTTTGTATTTGGTGTAAGTTGGTTGTCCAGTTTCATTTTTTTTGCATGTATCTGTCCAATTTTCCCAACACCATTTATTGAAGAGGCTATCTTGGCTCCATTATATGTTCATGCCTACTTTGTCAAATATTAGTTGAGCATAGTGGTTTGGGTGGATATCTGGGTTCTCTATTCTATTCCATTGGTCTATGTGTCTGTTCTTGTGCCAGTACCAGGCTGTTTTGAGAACAGTTGCTTTGTAATATAGCTTGAAATCTGGTATTGAGATCCCACCTACTTTATTCTTCTTTCTCAGAATTGCTGTGGCTATTCGTGGTATTTTTTTGTTCCAGATGAATCTATGAAGAATTCTTTCTAGGTCTGTGAAATATGTCATTGGTATTTTAATGGGTAGTGCATTGAATCTATAGATTGCTTTGGGTAGTGTGGACATTTTAATGATGTTGATTCTCCCAATCCATGAGCATGGTATGCTCTTCCATCTGTTAACATCTTCCTCTATCTCTTTTTTCAGTGTCCTGTAGTTTTCTACATATAGGTCTTTTACCTCTTTAGTTAGGTTTATTCCTAGGTATCTTAATTTTTTTGGTGCGATGGTAAATGGGATTTCTTTTTTAGTCTCTCTTTCTGTAATTTCACTAATAGTGTATAGAAATGCCACAGATTTCTTGGCATTAATTGTGTATCCTGCTACATTGCCAAATTCATTAATTAAGTCAATTAGTTTTGGGATGGAGCCCTTTGGGTTTTTTATGTACAGTATCATGTTATCTGCAAATAAGGACAGCTTTACTTCTTCTTTTTCAATTTGGATACCTTTTATTTCTTCTTCTTGTCTAATTGCAGTGGCTAATACTTCCAGTACTATGTCGAACAGGAGAAGTGAGAGTGTGCATCCCTGTCTTGTTCCTGTTCTTAGGGGAAATGGTTTTAGTTTTTGCCCATTGAGTGTGATGTTAGCTGTGGGTTTATCATATATGGCTTTTATGATGTTGTGGTATAACCCTTTTATTCCCACTTTGCTGAGAGTTTTTATCAAGAAAGGGTGTTGGATTTTGTCAAATGCTTTTTCTGCATCAATTAATATGACTATGTGATTTTTATCTCTCAATTTGTTTATGTGATGTACAACGTTTATTGATTTGCGCATATTGTACCATCCCTGCATTTCTGGGATGAATCCTACTTGGTCATAGTGTACTGGTGAATCTGATTTGCTAGAATTTTGTTGAGGATTTTGGCATCTATGTTCATGAGAGATACTAGCCTATAATTCTCTTTCCTTGTGTTGTATTTATCTGGTTTTGGTATTAGGGTGATGCTGGCTTCATAGAAGGTGTTTGGGAGTATTCTTTCTTCTTGAATGTTTTGAATAGTCTGGGGAGGATAGGTTTTAATTCTTCCTTGAATGTTTGGTAAAACTCTCCTGTGTAGCCATCTGGTCTCGGGCTTTTATTTGCTGGAAGCTTTTTGATGACTGCTTCAATTTCTTCCAGAGTTATTGGCCTATTGAGATGTTTAGATTCCTCCTCATTGAGTTTTGGAAGGTTATATTTTTCTAGGAATATGTCCATTTCTTGCAGGATGTCCAATTTGTTGGAATAGAGTTGTTCATAGTATTTTTTAACAATCCTTTGTATTTCAGCGGGTTCTGTTGTTATTTCTCCTCTTTCATTTCTGATTTTGTTTATTTGGATCCTCTCTCTTTGCTTCTTGGTGAGCATGGCTAGAGGTCCATCAGTCTTGTTTATCATTTGAAAGAACCAGCTCTTGGTTTTTTTGATCTTTTGAATTGTTTCTTTGGTCTCTATGTTGTTTACCTCCACTCTGATCTTTACTATTTCTTTCCTTCTGCATACACTGGGCTTTTCTTGTTGTTCTCTTTCTAGCTCTTTGAGTTGTAGGGGTAGGTAATTTATTACCATTGTTTCCTGTTTTTTGCAGTAGGCTTGTAGGGCTATGAACTTCCTTCTCAAGACTGCTTTTACTGTGTCCCATAAATTTTGTATTGTTGTGTTATCATTGTTATTTGTTGTCATGATGTCTTTTATTTATTCCTTGATCTCTTTGGTTACCCAGTCGTTGTTTAATAGCATGCTGTTTAGTCTCCATGTGTTTGATTTCTTTCTATTGTTTTTATTATAGTTGATTTCCAGTTTTATGCCACTGTGGTCTGAGAAAATGCTTGATATGATTTCTATCTTCTTGAATTTGAAGAGACTTTTCTTATGACCCAACATATGATCTAGCTTTAAAAATGACCCATGTGCACAAGAGTAGAATGTGTATTCTGGGTCTTTGGCGTGAAATGTTCTGAAGATGTCCATTAATTCCATCTGGTCTAGTGAGTCATTTAGGATTGATGTTTCTTTTCTGATTTTTTGTTTAGAGGATTTCTCCAGTCGTGACAGTGAGGTATTAAAGTCTCCTATTATGATTGTATTTGTATTGCTGTCAATCTATCCCTTAATATCCTCCAGGAGTTTTTTTTTTTTCTTATGTATTTAGGTGCTCCTATATTGGGTGCGTATATGTTTACCAGAGTTATTTCTTCTTGTTGGATTGTTCCCTTTAGTATTATGAAGTGGCCTTCTTTATCTCTTGTTATGTCCTTCACTTTGAGATGTAATTTGTCAGATATAAGTATTGCAACCCCAGCTTTTTTTTTTTCAATTCCATTTGCCTAAAATACCATCTTCCATCCCTTCACCCTCAATCTGTGTGCATCTCTTTTCCTGAGGTGGGTTTCTTGTAGACAGCAGATATATGGATCATGTTTTCTTATCCAGTCGGTTACCCTATGTCTCTTGATTGGAGCATTTAATCCGTTTACATTTAAAGTTATTATTGATAGGTACTTATCTGTCACCAATTTTAGTTTTTGCCCCAGAGTTCCTTCTTTGCTTCCTATTTCTTTTTATTACAGCAGACCCTTTAACATTTCTTGCATTGCTAGTTTGGTGGTAATATATTCCCTTAGTCCTTTTTTGCTGTGAAGCTTCTGATTTCACCTTCAATTTTGATCGAGAGTCTTGCAGGGTATAGTATTCTTGGATTCAGACCCTTCCTTTGCATGACTTTTGTATATTTCATTCCATTCCTTTCTGGCCTTATGAGTTTCTGTTAAGAAATAAGTTGCTAGTCTTATGGGGTTCCTTTGTAGGTAACTTTTTGTTTCTCTCTGACCACTTTTAAGATTCTTACTTTGTCATTGGTGTTGCCAATTTAATTATAATGTGCCTTGGTGTCAGTTTTTTTGGGATTCATGTTGCTTGGGACTCTGTGAGCTTCTTGCATTTGTATGGGTTTTTTCTTCCATGTATCAGGGAAGTTTTCTGTCATTATTTCTTCAAACAGGATTTCTATTCCTTGCTCAGTTTCCGCTCTTTCTGGATCCCCAATTATGCGGATGTAGCTTTGTTTTGTGTTATCCCAAAGTTCCCTTAGGCTCTCCTCTTGCTTTTTAACTTTTTTTTCTAGGAGCTGCTGTACTTGGGTATTTTTCCTGCTGTGTCTTCTAGCTCACTGATGCAGTCCTCTGCTTCTTCTAGTCTACTTTTGATGCTTTCTATTGAGTTCTTTGTAGCAGTGATGTCATTTTTCATTTCTTCTTGCATTGCTTCTTCTTCATTTCCTCTTGGGTCTTCTTCATTTCCTCTTGGCTCTTACTCACATTGTCGATTTTGTCTTCCATTCTTTTCATCCACCTTATGATCATTTCTCTGAACTCTTTCTCTGGCAGGCTTGTTTCTGCTACTATTTCTTTTACTTCCTTTTCTGGTGATACCTGCCTTTCTGTCGTATGTGGACTGTTTCTTCTTCTGTCCATGGTCTTTCTTCTCCTGGTGTCTGATTATGTAGTTCTCTCTGCTACGTTTATTCAAAAACACAAACTACAACATGACCAGGTACAACACACAAGGCACTGAACAGAAATGTATTCCCAATGTTAATAATCACAAATAAGGTGACCACCAATGAAAGACAAATTACAGGTAAGTAGAGAAAGAAGAAAAGAAAAATGAGGAAAAAAGAAAGGAAAGAAGTGCCAAAATCAAATTGGCAGAGGGAGAAAAAAAATAAATGAACAAAAAATAAAATAAAAAATAAAAAGGAGAAGAAGATAAAGGAAAGAGAAAGAGGAAAAATGTCAGAGAGAAAAGTAAGAGGATAAGAGAGAAAAGGGGTACAAATATAGATGTCAGGAGAAAACTCCAATAGAACAGTCACTAATCCCAACAAAGGCCAGCAACCAGTACCTGGAGATTAATACAAACTACAAATAACAACTGGTATCGAGGGAGGTGAGGGAAAAGAGAGGTAAAAAACAAACCAAATCAAAGGAAACAAAAAGCAACATAAAAGAAGTAGAATAAGCTAAAACAATCTCACAAAAAAGTACAAAAAATCGATACAATCACCGTTTAGGCAAATAGCAACAAAAGGACATAGAGAAAAACACTTTTTGGATAGTGAATACAAGAATAGAGAGGTTTGTATGAACTTGTTGTAAGGGATTTGAAATTAGATATATAAGTGGGGTAAAATTTTAACCAGGTAAAGAGAAAGAATAGGGAGGATCTAAAGATGGAAAAGAGAAAGAGAAACAAGGCAACAAAATGGAAAAAGTTAGGAGGAAAGTGTTGGCATAAAGGTAGAGTTGTGATGGAGTAAAATTATGCTAAAGGAAAGATGAAAATAGAATGTAGAACTCTAATCCCGAAGTAAAATAAAGAGAAAACAAAATGACACTTTTTTTTCCAAAAAGGTAAAATATTAGTACACTGGTACCTTGAGATATGAGTGCCCTAACATACGAGATTTTTGAGATATGAGCCGTAGAGCAAGCAATTTTTGCTTTGAAATACGAGCGACAGTGGAAATATGAGTAATCACGCAGATCGGCCGGCTGCACAGGACCCACCAGTTTACCGCTACTCAAGCGTCTCATAGTTTCCCAGGCCTCAAGGTACAGAATGAATTAAACTTGTATCTCAAGGTACCACTGTAGTAGTAATAATACTAGTTGAAAACAAAAATGTAATAATTAAAAAGGTAAAATCAATTGAGGAGGAAAGAGAAAAATATTTTTAATTAAAATATGCAAAAATGAAAAATAAAAAATAAAATAATTAAAAAAAGGAAAAAAAGAAAAAAAAATAGAATGGTCATTCGCTTCCACTATTGTTCTGCTTGGCACTCCTGTTTCCCAGTAGGGGAGGGTATTGCAGTTCCCTATGGTCCACTGTTGAGATGTGTTTTAATCTCTATTCTTTTGTGGTTATGTGAGAGTCAATTTGTGCGTCATCCACTGGGTGACACTGTTTCGGAATTGACCTCTAAGACTAAGCACAGGACCTCTCTAGACTGTGCTCAGATCCTGCTACTCTGTGGTTCTCAAAACCGGTTTGTGGGGATCTTGCAGCTGGGACACTGCAATAACCCCCAGGCTGTCCTCTGCTTCAGATCAAAATGAGTACTTTTCTAGAGCTCCCCTCTGTCAACAGCTCCAAGAGTCCGCTTCCACACTTAGGGATCATGCCCTGCCCCACATCCTCGGACCTCTCCAGAGGCAGCCCTCCCGCAGCCCAGTTCCCACAGTGTGCATGTCTCTGTTCTGCGGGACAGGAGACCTCACCTTACCCTAGGCAAATCTGATCTTTCCATATGCCGTGTGGAGCTCCTCTGAGTCCGCGTGTCTGCGCAGATTGGAGAGCGGTGTTCTGGGTCCCCAGCTGTTCGGTGAGTGCTGCAGCTGCAGCTTTCAGACCACCGCAGACATCCACCTCCCTCTGCAAGACGGCACAGTCTCTGTGTTCACGCTGGTGGCTCCGGCAGACAAAAACCCTTTGGCAGTGGGGCTCCCTGGTCAGTAGAGCCTCGTCCAGCAGTCCCCCACCTTCTCCTGGACGATAACTGACTCGTAACTTGCCAACAAACACTCCCAGTGCAACTGTCAGCTGCTCTCTCTCCCTCTGCCCAGCGACAAAGCTCAAGACGCGTCCGTCTATTCCGCTGCCATTTTTCCTCTACCTCATTGTTGTTTTGATTTGCATCTCTCAGATGATTAGTGACAGCAATACTAAGAATAAAGAACAAAGTTGGAGGGATCACAATACCAAACATCAAGCTATATTACATAGTCACTTTTCTCAAAACTGCCTGGTACTGGCACAAGAACAGAGATATAGATCAATGGAACCTAACAAAGAACCCAGAAATTGATCCAAGCCATTATACTCAATTAATATTTGATAAAGGAGGCAAGAACATACAATAGAGTCAAGATAGCCTCTTCAAAAATGATGTTGGGAAAATTGGACAGATACATACAAAAAAAATGAAACTAGATCACCAACTTACACCATTCACAAAAATAAACTTAAAATGGATAAAGGACTTAAATGTAAGATGTGAAACCATAAAAATCTTAGCAGAATCCATAGGCAGCAATATATCAGACATATGTTATAGCAATATCTTTACCTATACAACTGCTAGAGCAATGGAAACTAAGGAGAAAAATAAACAAGTAGGACTACATAAAAATAAAAAGCTTCTGCACAGCAATAGAAACCACCATCAAAACAACTAGAAAGCCCACTGCATGGGAGAACATATTTTCCAGCGTTAGCTCTGATAAGGATTTAATTGCCAGATTATTTATTTACATCTCCATCTCTCTAGCTGCTCTGTGTACGTCTGTGAAAGTAAGAACCACATTGTCTTAATCTGAGGATTTGACACTTGTAAGCCCCAATAATTGTTTGGATTAAATGAACACTTCAAAGCACAAGGGATGAGAGGAAAACTCAGCTTTTTGGCAATGAAATAAAAGCTTCATATAGATGTATTTTTTTTTTCCATTGATAGAAGTGAGAGATAAAGAGGTTGGGGAAAAAAAAAACTTAAAAAGAACTTCTTGTTTGGGGGAAGTTTTCCTATCTCAAAGAATTTTTAACTCTCCTACCGCAAAGGCTTTAAAATAAAGAATGAGGTATGGCTGCCCTCTTGAGCCACATCTCACCCAAGATTACTAACATTCTGGTTTGCTCATTGTGAGTTCACAGACCTTAATTATGTACCACATCGCATAAATCACCCTGTCTGTTTCTACAGAGAATACCAATTTATCTTCTAGACTGTGCAACAAGCAAGCCTTCCTTCTGCCTCCACAGAGAAAAGTGAGGAGGAAGCACTGTGCGGTGAGGGCTTTCTCTCTGATATGGTAACAGCCTGACCTATGACCACTACTTGGAGCCCAGGCTCTAATCCTGGGTGCTTTCAATCACAGGCAATGGCCTTACCATTGTGTCACCCTGGACAAGTCCTCTACTCCCTGGGAACCTCTCTCACCTCATTTTAGACAAAAGGGCATTTTTTTCCCCAGAAAGTGAGAATTCACTATCCTGCTAGGTCAGTCTCATCTGTAGTTGGCTTTCTTTTAAAAATGCCTCTTTCCCCTCTGGCTGCTGCATTGGGGCATTGCCTTATCTGTTTATTGATATGGAAACCATAGCATCGATACCACCTCTCCTACCTGGAATTTAACTAATCTAAACCCTCAGAGGATCTGGGAAAAAGTCAGGAAAAGCTGTTGCCAGCAAGGAAACTAGTGATATTTCTGACTCTGCCTGGCCCCAGGTCTTATATCCAGTGCGTAGTACCCCTCATTCAGTCCACCAGGTTACTCAGCTCGTCATGACTCCCATGTCTAATTATCTGGGGGTGAGTTCTTTTCTAAGCCACTTTCAAACTTTCAAATTACAATTGGTTGAGGAGCAGGCTCCCTCCCTCTCTCCCACTGAATGTATTTTCAAAATATAATCACCCTGGAATGGACCTACTTCCGGGGCTTACTCCTTCTGTGTCTCCTCCCCGCGTTGGCTCTGTGTACATATTTGACTCCAGCAGTTGGTTAGACCTATTGATTGCCATCCAGGTCAGTTCATTCTGTATATGTTAGTTCACTCTCCTACATTTGACCTGACACTCCCTGGAGTCTGACTCCCAGCCTTCACCCTCTGGTGAGCCTGGGCTCCTATTCCAATCCATGGTGCCAGGACTGCAAGGTTCATCATTGGGTGCACAGTTATGGGATGGGGGGTTTTAATCACCAGCACAGTGAGGATGGTGAGCCTAGAATATAACAAGCAGGAGAGAGAAGGATCATAAAAAAGCAGGCAGAGGAACTAATGACAGGCATAGATTGTGGTGTGCAATTTGAGGTGATTGAAAGAATTCTGGAAGAGAAGATGGGAAGCCTTGGGGTCACTGTTTATGTCCCCTTTATTAAATTACATCACTCTTCTCTAGACATTAGTGTCCTCATCTGTAATTGAGAAAGCTGGACCAGCTCTTGCATCCTGTTTAATTCTGACATTCCATAGTTTTAAGGGCAATCAAGAGTATGCATTTCTGAGGACCTTCCAGACATAATTTTATTATAACACAACATAATAATTAATATTTACAATGATGGGTCATCACAGAAAAGCACATTATGCCCAATGTACTTTTAAGGAAGGTCTCATAATGTTTAATACACTTTAAAATGATTTTCTGTCAAAATGTTAAATGAAAAAAAGCATATACTATACTTGATACTTAGGAAGGATACCCCTCTGTGATGCAAAAAATATGGCATTGAGAATGACTGAAGTTTCAAGGATTCTGTAGAGTGAAGCTGTAGTGTATCTATAAAACATCTGACCAAAATAACTGCTTCATATCAAAGCATTTGCCAATACCAGAATAAATTCCCTAGTTAAGCAATTTAGATGGGTTGTTATGGAGACAATTAGGTTTGTGTCCCCATTAATATGCATTTAAAATATACAATGTTAACCTCGTGTCATACTTTTTTTTCTCTGTAAGATCGGACCCTCTGAGTTAGTCTCTTCTGCTAATTTATATTGACCTTATCTATAATAATAAAAGCATAACATGCTAATTAGACAAGATGTCCTTCCAGATGACCTTTTGGATGAAGCCGGGACTGCAGCTGTGGGAATGAGGCAGCTGCCAGACTGTGTGGGATGGATGGAAGCTGCAAAGGCCTACTCTTGCACAAATTTCATGCACCGGCCCTCTAGTCAATTATATTTCACAAAGTAGACTTTTTCTTTGATGACTTCTTTTGGTTCTGTTTGGATATTTATATTCTTTAAAATGTTTTTGCTATTGTTTCATTACTGATTGAAAAGCTTAAAATGCTCCGATTACTACTTACAGTTTCCACTTATCTTCTATGAAGCCCCTGACCCTCTCAGGGCTCACCCATGAAGGACTCATTGCTCTGAAGTGACAGGAGTTTGGGAGATTTGCTTGTCTTCCAAGCCTGTTCCTTTGGGCCTCTCTCCAAGGTTACCCTTGATCAGAGTCAGAACCTACTTTTCCCCTCAAATGTGACCTATGTTCATAACAATCCTTAGCTTCTATTTGTCCCTAAGAACATTCAAGGATTTTCGCCTTTTTCTCAGCCTTTAAGTAATCAGATTTTCAAATAGAACATGTGGTGATAAATGCATGGCTGTTCTTATCTAGGTTTGTCAACCAGTGATTTCTTATGGGCTCTCTGAATATTTTAATTTCAAAAATAGACCAGATATTGAATATATCACATCTTAAATTGATCCCAAATTTGTCCTCCACAAATATGAAAATATGATAGAAAGTGAGGAGTATAATACTTTTCAGTGTAAATAATTAGAGATAGTATTTTTCTTTCAGGAAAGACAAAAGCAATCTTCATCTGCCAGCTTCACTCTGCTCACTGTGTCTCTTTAGCCAAGTGATATAACCTTCATGATCTTTAGTTTTCCTGAGCTATAAAAGGGGTTTAAAATCGGTGACGGCCAATGGCCCATTGGCTCTTTCACTCTGATTCACTAACGATCCACAAGATGAAGGTCTCTTTGGTTATGCCAAATGTTGCTAATTGGGTTGTAGAAAATTAGTGCAGAATGTTGGAACCACTTGTAAGTAGTCAATGTTTAACTGTTGCCCAGGCAATCCTATAAGGAAATGAGAGTCTGGCAGCTGAAGAGTTCTTTGATACATCTGAGAAATCTCCAGATCTCTCAGGGATAGAGCATGCTCCCTTTTTATTCAGATGGTTTTTATCTAAAAGGGTCTGCCTGCAGACAGCTCTGGTATGGGGCAGCGGGAAGTGGGAAGTGGATGTTAGAGGTGATGGAGGATTTAAACACAAAAGGAAAAAGAAAAGATAGAGAACTCATGGACTAAGAAAACAGTGTGGTGATTGCGGGTGTATGTGTGAGGAGGTGGATGGAAGTGGAAGAGAATATAGAAGGGATCAATGGTGATGGCAAAAAATAAAATAAAACAAAAATTACATAGTTTTACAATAAAAAAAAAGGGTCTATCTAGCATTCTCAGATTTCTGAAACTCCAGAAATTCTATTTTCACAATATTGATTTGGGATTTAGCTCCTGAATTTGCAGAAAGTATCTGCTCAGCTTTTTGAACTTATGCACTGTACTGGTGGGCTTGGTAAAAAAAAAAAGTACCAGAAAAGCAACAGAATGAGGAAATGGGAAATAAAGAACGTATATATTGCTATACAATGGGAATGATATACTGATGATCAAAATTATGATTTTGAAGAATCTTGAATGAAACAAACATATGCTCAAAATATTAAGTAGACCAAAATGATGTATAACATGATCTTCATTTTGGAAAAGACCATAAAATATTAATTATATTTGCATCTAGATGATAAAATTAAGGTAATTTCTATATTCTTTAGTATCTTAATATTATTCACAAAGTATATATACCTTTTATAAACTGAAAAGTGAAATGTATTGGGAGTTCAGCGTTCCCCTGGACTACTACTTCTCTGCCCTCAAGGGTATATGTTGTCCAAGGTGCATGATTGTTGAATGGTGTGGCCTTGCTTTTTGAATTAATGAAGCATATACAAACTGTAAACCATTGTTTGAGAATTCCCATATTTCTATCTAACAATATAAGTTTCACATATTATTACTGAACAGCTTTTAGAAATTCCACCTTTACTATTCCAGCCTGACTTTTTGAACATCACTGTGACAGCACAACATTACAATTTCTCTAACTCACAAATGGCACATTAGCTGACATCCTATTATTGTGTCACCTCAGACTCATAGGTGTCTCAGTTTGGGATTTTTACACTGATCAAAAGGACCCCATTACTCTATCAAATAAACATTAGGTATAATGGAGAAAACTGATTCTGAAAAGTGAATATCTTGGTCATTTTTTTCTGAAATTTACACCCCCAATTATTTAAACCTCAGATCTTTTTGTGTATCTCTATATAAGAGTATGTGAAAACAAACATAATTGAGGGTAAAGGAGGCTTTCTGAGAACTAAAGGATGGATAAGTAATTGTCCTTTTCAGTCAGAGTTGTTCTATAGTAGACTTACAATGTCTTCGTGAGCTCTTTTTCTCTTTAGATATTATGGAGATTAGTTAAGTTTCTTCTCTACCACTTAGTACTTACTCAGTGACCTTCATGAGTTACTTGCTATAGTTACTTTATTTGTGCAACATTTTCTACTATAAAATTCTCAGGATGCTATTTGGCACAAAATAAGTGCTTAGCTCATATTAGCAATAATAATAATAATAATAATAATAATAGTAATAGTAATAATCTTTATTATTATCATTAAGTATAAAACTGCTGCACTGTAACTACATTGAATCTTTACCTCATTGTGTTTTGAATTAACATAGGTGCTGTTTCCTTGACACATTTGGATTCTACTATTGTAATACTATGGGCATTCATACAGATATATTTCTACACACCTATAATCAAGATCCTTGAAATTTAAATATAGATTTGTATAAATAATACAAATTTTTGGAAAACACAAATCCTGTAACATAACTATAAAATCCATTTGGTTATGATTTCCAGTGTCTGTGTAGAATCTATTTAGTAGGAGAAATTTTTCCTCCATTACTGGATGAAAACTTCAACAAGTTCATTACTTTTGGGTAATAGAAAGTCCTAAGGTCAGATTATTCACAAAATACAGTCTTGATTCAGAAAATAGGCTGTCTATTCCAATATATTAGTCAACTCTCATTCTCCATTTGGCCCCCTCCTCCAACTTAGGCACAGTTTCAGAGAGCCACCTGCCTGCAGGAATCAAGTCTGATCAGTCCCTTTTCTCTTCATACTGGCCTCTCCCTCCCTCCTCCTTTCTCTTGAGTCAAACTAGTATGGGGCAGAAGAAGAGAAGGGCATGCAGATTGTTCTCTCTTGAGTGATAATACAATCTGCTTTGTTCTTTCTTATCCTTGAAGGAGTATTTAAAAGATTTTTTTTCTCCCATGGATGCTTCCAGAGGTTCTTTGGAAGGTCTCCTCTAATGGCAATTTCCATGTCTTGGGAAAAAGCTCCTAAGCTATTCCATCCCACTGTGGCAACCCACTCTACCTATGGTTTTGTGGTGGGCCCCTTTGCACGGCCTCTTTCTATTCTCTTTCTATTTTCTTAATCAATGGGATTCTGCATATGATCCACAGAACACTCACAAATTTGTTCTGATGAACTTATAGAGCCAGGTTGATTTCAACACATTCGTAACACTTTGGTTATGCTGCCAGATTGGTTAGTCATGCTATCTTTATCTTTCTCTGTGGATTCCATAAGAAAAGGTCAGCCCTCAGTCCACTATGTTCTCTCTCTTTCTCTCTCTCTCTCTCACACACACACATGCACACATACAACCTGCACCAGTAACACATACACATTCTGAGCAGAACTCTTGAGAGCCCCTCACTAGGTTTCAGTTATGGGACACACCTTCCTCAAATAAAACTTTCTCATAGACATTCCTCTACCACATTCACTTCTTTCTTGTTCTAGATCTTCACCTCCAGTAGCTGCAGGCTTTTGTGGTCTTTTCTGAGATTCCTTCTGGTGGACACTTCCACACTTCATTTTGATGCTTAGTATCTTTAGTATCTTGGTATCTCATTTGCAATCAAGTTTAATATCCATTTTATGAAACAGATAGGACTTTTTTGTTGAGTTTAAAAATATTTCAGAAATGTTTCTATAATTTATACAGCATATAATCTGTCAAGAGTTCCAGTTAAAAATAACTAGAACCACCTAAAAACCTATACAATAAGGCGGTAGTTGAAGATTTGAGGGGGGAAAAAGGCCATCCAGTGAAGAAGAGCAAATGTTACTAGGCTAGAGGTTTTTTGTTTTTTTGTTTTTTTTTCTTTTTTTAATGCTGACTCTACAATTGAATTCTAAGATTAAGGAAAAAAAGAACACTTATAGTACAATGAAGTAAAAATGACCTTTTAACTGCATCATTTAAAGTATCACTAATGGATTCAGCTCCATCAGAAAGAAAAGTTCCATTTCATTTCTGCCTATCATCCACAACTATAACAGATTATAATGCTAAAGGGGAATTAATCGTGTGACAGTGGAAATGAGTTTGCATAAAATTCATTTTGCTTGAAAATAGAAATGCTCTTATGTACCAAATTTGCAGTTAGTTAAGAAGTGGGAATGGGAAGGGGGAGTTAAACCAGAGAACGAAGTGCACCACTGAACCTAATTGAAAACAGCGATTATGTAGGGATTGAAATAAAAAGATTGAATGTGTGAAAAACAGTAATGTAAGGTTTTCAGTTGGGGTTAATACATTTAAATGTAGAAATATTATATATTAGCTTGTAAGAACAAACACAATTTACTTTGAATTGTGCCACAAATCAGTACTTTGAGAAATGGGCTTCCACGTCCATGATATAATTTTTAGACTCAAGAAGTATGATATTTCCAGAGAGTTTTTCTCACCCATGATAATGAGAGCTATTGTTTTGAGCATGTAAATATACATTTTCCCCCTTTCTCTGAACATCTGCTACCTTTTTTATTACACAGTCAAACAAGCTGGTGCTTATTTTGAACATGGAAAATTTACAGTGTTTACATGGTGTAAAAGATGAATTAATTCACTGAGTTTTCATTGGTATATACAGCATCTTATTTCATCAGAGTTATGTGTATTAGAAGAAAACAATCTAGTTATTACTGATCTGGAAAAATGGTTTTACTGGTTTATAGTGTTCCTAATATGAGAGAAAAATGAACTTCATATGAAATTGGTTATTTGAAAAAAACCCATAAGTAATCATAGAGCTGTGACCCTGGAGGTCAAGATTAATTTGTGACCCAAGGAGGGAAAAGCACTTCATAAAATTGAACTCTTTAAAATTTAACTCTAAAGTCCTGAATTAAGTTTCAGATACCAGCCTAAAAAATTGCCTCATGAGTATTAAAGGCAAGACAGATTATTTACATGAAAAATGAGAAGAAATCATCTCCTTTTCCGATAAAGAATGTTATATTTTCTTACAACGGGGAAGAAAGATTTTGATTATTCTTTCAGTGAAGGTCTAATCAGGCATTGAAAACTACACTCTAGTTTGGACAGAATAAGTTTCATGGAAAGAAGTATCAACTATCCCAGAGGATTGGAGTTGCTCATATACAAATAGGAGCCATGAGGAGAAGTCTTCTCTCTAACACTGAAGCAGAACTTTCATGGGGGTTTCCCTCCCCGCCGTCCCCCACTACCCCCGCTTCCAAGCCTGAAATCCAGGTCTTGTTGGAACAGGCAAAGCCGTGGTCAGAGATGGCAGACAAGTTGCCATGGTGCCACCCTGGCAGAACTTGCTGGAAATGTGTCCTCTGGAGCTTGTGGTATATATGACAGTGTATCTCCAGAGGCCTGCTGCCTCCAAATCACCTGAGAGGTATGCCAGGGGAAGCTCTGGATGGTGAGTGATGTTGGCCATCATGACCTTCAGGTTTTGGGTACTGAAGCAGCAGGCAGTTATGCAGTTCTCGAGCACAGAAACCACCTGTGTTACAGGATCCAGACGCTGGAGATGCCACATGTAATGCAGAATCTGGACGCTGGGGACACAGTGTGCAGCAGGGACAGGGTGCTTGGGAAGCCATGCCTGCTGTAGGACCTGGTGCCTGAGAAGCTCTTCGTGCTGTAGGAGCCAGCCAAGCAAGCTCACAGGAACCGGGAAGGAAGGCCCTTTCTCCTGCAGTGTTTCTGCAGTGCCTTCGACTCACACCACTTAGCATCTTCCACACTGCGCAATGAAAATGTGTATGTGAGGAGCCCACCTCCGTTTTCCCAGAGCAGGCAATGAGAACTGGATTTGGAGCTGGCAAGCAGTGCATTGATAACTGGCACAAATACAATTACAAGAAAAGAGGGTCTGTAGCCTGATGGTTCTGATTTAGACTGGCTCTGCTAGTCTCTCAGTTTGTGTTCTTTGGCAGACCTGTTGCCCTGGCCCCTTGTCTTAGCTGTGCTCTTGCCTCTGTATTCAAAGCATATTGGGGAATTGAACCAGGAGTATTGGCCAACCAGAATCCCCAAATAAATTCGGGACTACCTAACATTCCCTTTTGGGGACATGTTTCTTTTCTCTTTTCATTGCCTTCTTTTTTTTTCTTCTTATCAATTGTATTACTGTTTTATTTATATGTAACATTTTATTTGAACAATGCTTTAAATTAAGCCATTTTCTTCTTTATTGAGTAAGGTATTACATATGTGTCCTTATCCCTCCATTGCTCCCCACCTCCACACTTATGCCCTCACCCCCCTGTTGTCTGTATCCATAGGTTAGATTTATATGCATGCAAAAAGTCCTTTGGTTGATCTTTCCCCCTTAACCCACTCTCCCCTACCCTTCCTCTGTGGTTTGATGGTATGATCGATGCTTCGCTGTCTCTGGATCTGTTTTTGTTCATCAGTTTATGTTGTTTATTATATTCCACAAATGAGTGAAATCATTTGATATTTTTCTGACTGGCTTATTTCCCTTAGCATAGTGCTCTCCAGTTCCATTCTTGCTGTTGCAAGTGGTAAGAATTCCTTTTTTTCTTTAATGACATAGTATTCCATTCAGTAGGTGTTCCCCAGTTTTCTAATCCAGTCCTCTGATGATGGGCACTTAGGCTGTTTCTACATCTTAGCTATGGTAAATTATACTGCTATGAACATAGGGGTGCATATATCTTTTCTGATTGGTTTTTCTAGTTTCTTTGGATATATTTCTAGAAGTGGAATCACTGGGTCAAATGGGAGTTCTATTTTTAGTTTTTATTAAGTTCTAAGCTTAAATCCAACTTACAGTTAGGTAATGATTTCGCTCTGCCTCAAATTTCTTATTTACAAATGGCAATAATATTGGCACCCATCTCATTGTTTTTGCTGTTCTGTGTGCATGAGCTAATTAATTCAAGCAAAGTATTTATCACCATGCATTTGCCAAGTGTTCTATAAATATTAGTTTTTATAGTAATATCAGTATTAATTATTAATATTAATTGTTCTTGTTGCTCCTGGCCTGAAGAGATGCTGACCTTAGGAAGTCTCTCCCAGGAGCTCTAGAGAGTGTAGATGGTTAGCAGCATCAAACTCTGGCTGCCATGTCTCACCATCCAATCTAGTGGTAAATCAACCTTCCTAATTTAAATGAAGTATTTGAGAAGAAGTGGAAAGAGCATAATGGAAAAATAATGGCTTTATGGTCTGAGCACCTGGTTTCCAAATTAGGCTTCTTCAATTATTAGCTGTGTGATTGGTCTTGATCAGATTCCTTAAACTCAAATTTCTCCTCCATAAAGTGAATATATATATGTAAATAAAGTATGGATAATGAATTTATATGTAATAAATTATTTATATTAAAGGAGGCACATGCATTGTGTGTGCGTTAAGTAAAATGATGTATATATAGTACAAAACATCATTCCTAGCAAAAACACTCATTGTTTAAGCTCCCGGCAGCCCAACAGATTGCCTCTAGTTCTCTGCCTGGGTTGCTGTTAAACTGTAGGACAGTGGGGAAGGCAGACAAAGGAGCAGAGGCTCTGTATTGGAAACAGGAAGTCTAGAAGTAGGATTGCTGGGTTTTGTGACTCCCGTTCAGCACCTGTGATGCTGAAGCCACTTAGAGGTATTGCTTTTCAGTACCACCCTCTCAGGGCTCCTAACAGAAGCTGCACTGAGTCTGGGTAACCAATCATACTGCTCCTTTATCCACAAATCCGACCCCACTCTTTGGAAATTAAATAAGCTTGACTCAGTAAATGGAAAGAAAATCTCTTCTTTAGTTCTGCTTTTTATTTTTCAGGGTGTCTGCCTGAAACAAAAGGTAGTAGAGTAATTTTTGTGATCCTGAACTGATAAAATGATCCCAGAGTTCCTTTCATTCCATCCCACTTGTATTAAGATAATAGCTGCAGCTTGTCTAGTGATCCTGATAGACAAGGGAACTCTGGGAAAAAAAGTTTTCCTTCCTAAAATAGTGATGTGAAGTTAAGATGGCTAGAGAACAAGAATCCTAAAATTGGTAAATGTTGAAAGGAAAAGGTGATAAAATTGTTAACAATTCTATTAATCATTGCAGTTTTTATAGGCTGTCTGGCACACATGCCAGGTTATAATTTATTTTAATATTAAAAAAAAACTACCTGGGGATAGTCTGGAAATGTTAAAACCCACGTAGATGTGCTGTGGGATAGTCTGGAAATGTTAAAACCCACGTAGATGTGCTGTGGTCCCAAGCATATTCAAAATTCTGTTCTAAGCCAGTAAATGGGGAAAAGTGCAAGGGACCAATTGAAGGTAAAAGGCAAGGTTCTGTGCTTTCAATGGAGGGTCTAAATTTTACAGATCACAAAATTTAGGGATACAAAAATTGACTTTTTACACAAATCCTTTTCAAGCTGCTATTGAGCTTTATGGAAGTAAATGTTATCACTGCCAGTTCCACATAAACTCTCTTTTAGTCTGAACTCAATCAGTTCAGAATCATTCACATCTTCTCTACTCTCCACAGCACTTGAGCCGGGGAGGATTCATGTCATCTTCTGGAATAGAGTGGGGACATGGCAATTCCATCCTTATTTAGCCTTTGACCTGACCATGTGCTAAATCATCTGGCTGTAGATCATAAGCTTATGTATGGCATCTTCTGATTATTTTTCTGCCAGGTCCTTACCGTATGGCCAATGTCTCTTTCTGTTGCAACATTAGTTGCCACAGTCCAAAACCCCCTTTTAGGTTCATTATCATTATCATATTCTCTCTCTCACTCTCCTCCCTTCCTCCCTTCCTTCTCCTTACTCTCCCTCCCTTCTAAGATCTATATAATTCTGGTACATAGAAATATTTGTCTATTCTCCCAAATCTCCAAATATTTGTCTGTCCATTGTCTGGCAACTCCAGACAATATGGTTCCTGATATTCTTCACAATCTCTTCCACCCTGTGAAGCCTATTCCAGTGTACTGTACCTCCAAGGACACCAGATACAGTGCTTGGCTCAGATCTATGTTTTCAGGTTTCCCAACATACCTGGACTGAAAGGTTGGGTAAAAGGTTTAAAAAAAATTCTCTTGCTCTCTCTCCCTCTCCTTTTCGGTTTATGCTCATGTTCATAATTTTTTTAAACATAAATTAAAGCATTTTATGGCTTTTGGTTTTGTCCTGGCAACTTCTCCCTGAGGCAACCTATTAAATATATTATAATTCCTATATTCCTCTTAGTCTTAATGATTCTCCTTGATCACAAATTCTAATTTTTCAGCATTAGAATCTGCTCCACAGAAGCAAACCAATACTCCAGATATCGTTGGGTAGAATCAAATGAGACTAACATTCTGTGATTTGAGAAGTACATGCTTATTAATATAAACTTAATACTGCACTAATGTTAGCAGATGCCTCAAATACTGGCTCATTAAAAGTTTGCAGAGCTAACACATACATTTTTCTTTATAAATTGCTTTCCTACTCATACATATGCTATTGAGTATTAGAACCCAAGCATGGATCAGAATATTAATTGTTAAGTTTCCCACCATACAATCTTTGGAAAACATAACTCAGTCATTTCATACATTTTCTGTTTCATAGGGCTTGGTGTTTTCTGTAAATGTGAGAAACTTTCCATCTATGCTTGTGTTCAATTCATTGACTAATATTTTAAAAGGACTAGGACAGGTGTTGCATAACTTAAGTTATAAACAAAATATGGCATGGTTGACTGAGGCATTTTAATGGAACCTAATCAGTAAGAATAAGCTGTGTTATTAAGAACTATTATCAAGAGAGATAATAAAGTGAGACAAATGCCAACTTTTCTTGTTTGTTTTGAAACAATGCTCATCTTCTTCTGTAACAGTGATTCTCAACTGCAGGTGATTCCATTCTGTACCCCACTCCCCGAGGAATATTTAGCTGATTCTTCAGGTGTTTTGGATTGTCACAACTTGTGGAGGGCTTCACTGGCATTTAGTGGCAGGAGCCACTTATACTACTAAACATCCTTTAATGCACTGGACAGTGCCCATAGCCAAAAACTATCCAGCCTAAAATATCAACAGGTTTTCTGTTGAGAAAACTTGTCCTATAAGAATATTCACATTAGTTTTTAATACTTATATACATTAGTTTTTTTTAAAAAGTATCTTTATTGTTGAAAGTATTACAGATGTGCCCCCCTCCTTTTTCCCCATTGACCTCCTCTCTGTATCTGCCCTTCCCAAGCCTTCACCATACTATTGTCTGTGTCCATGGGCTATACATATATGCATATAAGTTCCCCAGTTAGTCTCTTCCCCCACTCCTCCCACCCTTACTTTATGAATTCATCAGCCTGCTCTATGTCTCTGGATCTATTTTGTTTATCAGTTTATTTTGTTCATTAGATTCCACATATGAATGAGATTATGTGCTACTATTCTCCCCATTCCCCCCCTACCACCTCATTTTGTAGAGATCTGCACAATTCATGGTTTCCTTCCTTCAATCCTGTTAATCAGAGAACCTTAAAATGCCATTATTTCCCAAACCGTGTTCTAATTCAAAAGATATTCATTGCTCTGGGAAGTAAGAATTTCAAGATCAGTTGTTTTATTTAGATTCTTATAACACATTAGCATTTTAAACTTTGAGGCATCTAATAGAAAAAATAAATATTTAAAAAATTTTATTTATAAAGAAAACAAGCTTATTTTGATAAGGGATGGTATGTTCTTCATTACATCTACTTATTCAATAATCTCTTCCTCTCAACAGTTTTTTAGTAACATCATTTGATTAGTGTTAATTTAGACTTTATAGTCAAGGCTAGAAGCATATACTCATGTTCAGTAGGTACTAAAATTAAAAGTTGCTCTTGAATTTGTTATGGCAGGGCTCATTGCTTTAGCATATAACCCCCAAATTCTTGTGTCTTAGCACCATAAAAGTGTATTGCTTGTTCATGTCACTGTCTAAAGCAGTAGGCAGGCATGAATGGTGAGAACTCTGGTCCACAAAGTCATTCAGGAATTACTGCCACTTTTAATTTTGAATGCATTCATCTTCAACACTTGGCCTTCAAGGTCATTTCAGAAGGAGAAGGGAACAAAGGGAATGTACACTAGCACATAATCATGAAGTATGGTAGCAATCAACTCACGTAGAAACTGTTATTTGGATTCTGTACTTATTTGTTTGCTGAAACAATAGAAAGTTATTTTGATTTTCTGAACTTATGCATGCTATCCCAATACTCCATTGATAATGGTTTGAATATCTCACTGGAGCCTCCAAATGTAGTGTACCCCCATCTTACAAAGGATGTCTCAAGAAGTCAAATTATGGAGTCATTTATTAAAGGCCGGCGGCATATGAGGGGCTAAAGTGCTTCAGACCTCGCAGCACTGAACAGCTTGCCACATCTGGCTTATATTGTCAGTATATCACAAAAGTATTGATTACATCTTTGGGCCTGGAATGAGGAACTTGTTTCGCAAAAAGCATTTTTACAGAAGCGAAATTGAGCAAGTTAGTTATCTAAAGTATCTACGAATCACTGAGTCAACAGAAACACATTATCTGGGACCACTGGGGCAATTTAGAATAATTGTGCTGTCCAGATTCCGGGACCACTGAGTCAACCATAATGCATTATCTGTAGCTACTGAGGCAATTTAGGATAATTGAGCTGTCCTGGTTCCCAGAAGAATGTGCTTCGATGACCAGTGAGATCACAATCAATGGGATATTCAAACCGTCATCAATGGAGTATTGGGATAGCGTACATAAGTTCAGAAAATCAAAATAACTTTCTATTGTTTTAGCAAACAAATAAGCACAGAACCCAAATAGCAGTTTCTATGTGAGTTGATTGCTACCATACTTCAATCATCTTAGCTCACAGATCACTGCATCCTGCATCCCATTGGCCAAAGCTCGTTATAATGTCAACCTAAATAAAAGTGGACCAGAAAATGTAACTCCTGTCTGGGACCTACTTCTCATCAATAACTTTCTATTATGAAAGGGAAGGACAAATCTTGGGTAGTCAGACAGTCATTTTTACTATACAGAAGGAGAGATTTCTGTTGCTGTTTTTGTAATAGCACTTGGGCTAGGAAGAGAATTATACTTACTTAAAAAAAGAATTTGAAAAAGCTATGTACGGCAGAGAGTAAGATTTCAGGCACATACTAATAAATAAAAACAACAAATAAACAAACATAAACATATTCGAAGTTCTAAGGATGTCCTTTGTTTTTCTGGTTATCGAGATGAACTTGATTATTCAGATTGGAGGTTGAAGCTGGGACAGCAGAATTGTTCTGAATGATAGAGAAGAGAGAAAATTGAAACTCAAAGATATGAGGAGGTCAGATAAAGATTGCAGGTAGAACAAAGAGAAAAGTACTAGTTGGGAGCATGACTACAGGAAGCTTTTGAAAATTAGAAAAATCTAAAAGGAATACCCAAAGAGTGGGCTGTGTGTTGGGGAAGGTATAAGAAGGGAGAGGAAGAAATATGGGACAGAGAGATAGAGATAGAGATAGAGAGGGAGGGAGATCTTTTTAAGAATTTGAAGCAATTTTTATGTATGTTTTTGAGACAAGATAGAAATAGAGCTGATACAAGACAAAGGCAAGGAAACAGAACATTAATATCAGTGAAACAGTCTGTAAATACTTCAATATTATAAAAAATGCTTACACAGAACACACTATTTCATTTCCCTATATAATGGCTTTTTTTTTCAGTTATGGTTCAGTGCAAGAAACAGAAACTTTAGGCCAAAAAATGGTTTTAATTACAAAATCTTTAACAGGCTAGAGGAGACAAAGTCAGGAGACCATCATGTGACTTCTTGCATCAAAGGTTTGATCCCCACCCCATAGGTCAGGAGCTGCTGCTACCCCAGCCAAAGTTATAGCCTCCCATGCACACCAACCAAGGGGAAATATGGCTCCAGCTGCCACCAACACCCATGTGTGCAGGAGCCCATCTGCCCCTCTCAGTGTCACTGTCTCCCTTGCATTTTCCATGAGGCATCTCCTTGGCAGAAACTAAACTGCATCCAAAACATTACAGAGCTGGAGTTGAGAAAGTTAGGCTTTTGCCTTCTATGTTCAGCAGTGTTGAGAAGGACCAGAATAGAGGAAGGGGGTGGAAGTGGATCCAATAGCTACCATAGACATTATTTTTATACACAATGTTTTTTGTTTGTTTGTTTGTTTTAGATTGGTGATTTTATGAAAAACTTAGTAATTTCTTCCTATTACATATTCTGTTAGTATTTCTGAAAATCACTTAAAATGTACTAATTTTATCATAAATATATAGCCCACTGAAAAAGGAGACATATGTAATACTTTAAACAGTAAAGAATTAGAAAAAAAGGATAGGCCATAGAAATGACAGGTGCTTCTATAACAACTCATCATTTCAAAGAGCAACCAAAAAAAGTTCTTCCAAATGTGTAGTTCAATACACACACACACACACTAGAGGCCTGTTGCAGGAAGATTTCTGCAATAGGGCTTACAGCAGTAGTTTCCACCACCCCTCCAACTTCCCTCCTTTCTACCCCACCCTGCTAGCTTCCCTCCCTTCTCTGCTGCCCTGCCTGCTTCCCTCCCTTCTCCACTGCCCTGCCTGCTTGCTTCTCCACAGCTTTGCACCCTTCTGCAGCACTTGTTTTCCTTCTATGCTGTCTTCAGTCTTTGCTCTGTGCCTGGATATGCAAATTAACCACCATCTTAGTTGGGTTAATTTGCACACTCACTCCTGATTGGCTGATGGATGTGGCTTCTGGGCATAGCAGAGGTACGGTCAATTTGCATGTTTCTCTTTTATTAGATAGGATATTGCCCACCTCTCCATATCAAAATACAAAAAAGATTTCAAAGGGAAATTTTAAAATAAGCACTGTGGAATGATATATTCAATTTGATCTATCTCCTACTCACTAGGCTGTCACAGACAACCTTTCAGGGAAAACCTTGAGACTTACGGGTCTCTATAAAATAACACAGGTTTTATCCTCAGGTTAAGACACAGTGTGACAAAGAATAAATTAAGGCAAGGGAAAGAGGAAGCAGTAATTTAAATTGTGTTTTTTATCAGGCTACTGATCAAATATTTTGATTGAACTGACAGACAATGCAATTGAGCTCAACTACCGCCTTCCAATGCGTTTCTCAGTTGTTGGAATTTACCTCATTGACAGGTTTGTTGAATTAATACAGATAGCTCTTTAAAAGCAAAAGCATTCTGCCTGATAAAAGTCTTCTTTGAGACATACTTTCAAACATGTTTTGCTTCAGTAGTGCAAGTTTTTTGTTGTTGCTATGTTGGCATATGGATATGCAAAATAAATGTCACCTGTCTTATGACTTCCTTAGATACTCAGGTATCTGGGTAACAAGCACAGCAAACATCTCGCAGGTGATGTGAGCAAGCTGAAGCAGGTCTCGGTTTCTCAGCCTGGAGATCATCCAAACCTTCTGGTTTGAAATGAATGAAGAAACACTACTGGTATACAGCTGCTGTTTTAGAGCTGCAAGATGTCTCCTCAGGGTGGTGTGTGTGTGTGTATGTGTGTGTGGGTGTGTGATGGGAGGAGTTGTAGCTTATTTTTTTTATTTACACAAAAAGAGATTTGAACAGGGTCCAGGATCAAGTCATATAACTTATTATACAAACTTGATCATAAGTTATCTCTCTCCTTACCCACCTCTTTTTTTTTAATGGATTTTTTTTCTCTGTTCATTGGTTAAAGAATATGTGGTTCATAATTCCTAAAGGTCTTTCTGCAATAACTAAGTTGAAGGAGGTCTTATTCCTGTAAGGAAAATATTGCTAAAAAGATTCCAGGGAAACTATATTTTTGCCTTCCTTAACCTGCATGCCCGTGCCTGTGATACGGATATGTAAATAGACACTCATCTTGGAAATAATTAGAATTTCAAAGTGGCTTGTTCACCAAGATGCGGTTTATATGTTTCTCAGTGTTTATAATAAGAGGATCCTTCAAATTTTTTAAGGTTAGACTTAGCATGAATCATATTTTATTCTATAGGCATATTTATTCAAGGTATCCTTTTATGATATCACAAAAAATTACAATACTCAGTGTTACAGATGTTCAGGCTAAATAAATATGAGTTTGCTTGGAAGATTATAGTTCATATATTTAGTTTCATGTTTATGTAAATTCATGGTATATATATATATATATATATATATACACACACATATATATATATATATAATTTATTTTTTTAAATATTGTAGCCCATGAAGACTTGGGGGAGTGGGAAGGACCTGGAAGGAGGGAGGTCAAGAGGGAAAAAGAAAAAATATGTATATGTACTCACATACATAGAAATCTGAGTTGACTAGATCATAATTAAAATATCAAAGTTATATTTATAAATTTCTGCCATGTCACTGAGTTTGCAAGACATTATTTTTAATACACATTAGATTGTTGGCTGCCCCTCTTGCCATGTGGAACTAACCAATTTAGCAGTTGGTGTTGAATGTGTTTGTGTTTAAAAAATAATGCTTACAAAGGAGTATGGGAAATTACTTACATAAGGATTTAGTTGGATGATTGGCAATCATAACTATGCTGTGCTTTTTGGTGCCTCTCCCATAAAAGTCATTCATGATGATCATTTCCCAGAATCTCCAAGTTTAGGTGAGGGTTTTATTATTGTTTTTTAAGGTACAAGTTTTCAAAAAAGATGGGGAGTGATAAATTCCTTGAAGTAAGAGTTCACACATTCTTAATTCAGTTTTCCTTTATGTCTCCCTTGAAAGTAGGATTTGAAAAATTCTACATATATTTTGGAGTAATTATGAAATATTCTAGGGTTCACGTGGTAAGGTATTTTTCATCTTCCCCGTCTGTCTCTGTCTTTCTAAGAACTGGTTTTCTTCTGTTTTGTCCATTTAGGAAACATCTTAGACATATGTAACTCAGCCTTCATCTAAGGCATTGTGGGAACCCTAATCAAAGTATACCAGATGTTCAAGGCCAATTTGTCAAAAGCAAGGACACGGCAATTGTACTGTCTACATTGTACAGGCATGCCTTTCTGTAACCCAAATATGGATATCTCTGTTTGACAAGAAGCCTCTTTTGTGTAAGTTAGTATAAAGATCTGTTACTGACCAGCCTAAGTGGCTGCTTGGTGTCCCTCCTGTTTGCTACTGTATTAGCCAGGGCTGCTTTGTGCAACTACTTTGTAAGGCTACTTTGAAGAACTGCTTTGTTTTCGAGCAATGGCTACTTGGTCTGCAATAAAGCCTCTCCTATATGCCTATGATGACTCTTATTATCTTCCCGATCTAATGCCCAATGTCCATGAAGATCCAGTTCTTGTTAGGGGAACTGAGGTCCCACAGGCATAGACCTTGCTTTCCCTTTAAGAACCCTGGCAACCCATACTCCTGCCCTAACTGGGTCCTATTTATCTTGTTCTTCATTCCCATCTCTGAAAATCTGTGTCTACTGATCATCCAAATACTCAAGAGCTTTCCATTTGAATATATACTATGTGCTTAGCTTGAAAGTTTTCCCTCACTACCCATGAGTCACATTTATTGCCCTATTAAGTAAAATTACCATAATTATGTCCTATTTCCTGGAACTTGTGCCTAGTAAACTCCTGGAAAATTATTTGGGACTTATTGGAGTGGTTTTGGGTGGCGAGTGGGAAGCAGAAGTAGAGAGTTTCTTTAAACGAAGGCCAAATTTCTATAGCCACAAACATCCCAGGACAGCTCCATTCAAACCTCAGATGGAGGCTGGCTACACAAACTGAAGTCCAAGACAACCACAGCATGTGTGGGCGAAATAGGCTACTGTATTTCATTTCTTCTCTCTCCTCTTTCTGGAGAACAGCATAACCAAGTTCAAGGAGCAATGGAGGAATTTCAATGTAGTGTTTTTTTGTTTTCTTAATCCTCACCTGAGGATATTTTTTTTTCCAATTGCTTTTCAGAGAGAATGGAAGGGAGGGAAGGAGAGAGAGAGAAAAAATAATCAGTGTGAAAGAGGCTCAGACACATTGATAGTTGGATCCTGCACATGCCTCAAGGGAGAAAATGGAGGGAACCTGCAACTGATGTCTGTGCCTTTGACCAGGAATCAAACCCCATACCCTAGGGTGCTTGGGCAAGCATTCTAACCATTTAGCAACACCAGCCAGTGCCTGATGTAGTATTTTTAAAGATTCATTTCAGTGTTGAGGAAGTGGCTTATGGCCTTTACCTTCAATGTTATATTAAACTAAAGGCCCGGTGCATGAAATTTATGCATTGGTGGGGTGGAGGGTGTTCCTCAGCCTGGCTTGTGCCCTCTCATAGTCCAGGAGCCCACAATTGATCACCCTGCAGAGGGAGGCCCCGCCCACCCTCCACAGCACCACTGCAGGGTATCCTGGGCCTCCCTCTGCAGGGCAATCATGGGGTGATGGCTAGGCCCTGACCAATCGCATCGCACCTGACTTGGCTGGTCTGGCGCCAGTGGGTGTCATAGGGTGGTAGTCCAGACAGTTGTTCCACTGTTCGGCTGTTTGGTCAATTTGCATATTATGCTTTTATTATTATAGATAGTATGTTTGGCTTTAATGAAAATTTATTTTTAGGTAGCTGATAATTATTATTGACATTTACAACATGGTTGTATTCATCAAGCTTCCAAAATTAATCACCATTAACATAGTATATTTTCTAGACTATAAATTTAAGTGCTTTCAACTTTATCTGCAGAATTTGCCTTATAGTTATTAATTATTGACTACTATGATTTACAAACATCAATTTCAATTCTAAGAGTTATGTTTGGATACCATAATTTGTTTTTGACATGAACAGAAGATTCAAGGGACGATGCAGGTTTTGTGTACAATATCAAGTGTGGCTATACCTCATACTGATTAGTTGGGCCAATACAGAAAAAATATCAAGTAAAACAATAGCTCATTTTAAATATATTAAATAGAGATAATGCTCAGCCATTTACTTTTTGTGACAGCAACTATTTTAAAATCATAATGACAGACAAGAGCACAAGTGAGATAACAAGTTAACCTTTAAAAATTTCATGGAATAATAATGACATGTCAAACTGCCAGGAAAAAAATCAGAGATTTTAAAAATGTTTTCACTAAGAGTAATTTTATATCATTTATTGAATTGTACTAAGTGCTGTCTTTATGCCCAATGCGGTTAGTCTGGAAAAACAGAGATTCTTACAGTCTAGCAGGAGAGGTAGGCATATGAATAATTACCAAAACACACACCTTGTTATATATTGTCTTTTTTCTGGGATCAGAGTGGGCTCTTAGAAGGAAGTGAACTGCATTTGCGGGAACCTCTTTCCACGTTCCGCGTGGTTCAGGGTTCCTGATTCAGGGTTCGGGTTCTGAAGGAGGTCGCACGCAAAGGAAATGAGAGACTAGAAAACATTAATTTGGCGATATTGGGGGGCCAGGTGGGAGCCTTCCTCTAGTGGAAAGGACTGCCACTTGCTCTGGCCTTTTTCTCCCTTTTATTAAGGCTTTGGGACACACCCCTAGCCTTTAGGCAGGAAATAACAAAAACAGAAATTAACATGAAACAAACAGATAGAGGTTGCTTCAACCAATAATGTTTCAACTAAACAGTGAGTAATCAGCTCTGACCTTTCAGAGCAATTAAGGTTGACCAGCCTTCTGGCTTCCTGTTTACATCCATTTAGTGAGAACAATATTTGGTTTCTGACATGCATTTGTAGGTAGGTATAGGGATTTTTTGACAAATGAGGCAACTCTGAAGAAAGAAAGAGATTATTTAGAAAGTTGTGAATCAGAAAGAGCATGAGATATCCTGGAAAGGGCACCCACATAAACTGAAATGGAGGCTTTTACAGAATGTAATTGGAGATGGCCAAGGCCCGGTGTGGTATTGCTTTCCCTCCTTGCTTAGACCTATCTCATGACCAGTGGATCAATGGTACCACAGCTTTTATTTAATCACTCAAGTGATTTTACTTGGTTAGCTGCTGTCTTTTAAAAACAATATGCACTTGTTACTTTTCATCCTAATAATAAATTTATTTGGGTGACATTGACTAATAAAATTATGTTGATTTTAAGTATACAGTTCTATAATACATCATCTGTTTTATACCACTTAAAGTCACATCTCCTCCTGTCACCATATATTTGGTCCCCTTTCCCTTTATTACCGCCCTCCTGTCCCCATCTCCATCTAATAACCACCTTCCTGTCGTCTGTGTCTGAGTTTTTGATTATTTTTGTTATTTATTCCTTTGTTGCTATAAGTATTATATCCCATATATGAGTGAAATCATATGGTTCTTGACTTTTTCCATATGACTTATTTCACTTAACATGATGTTCTCAAGATCCATCCATGTGTTTTCCAAAATCAGGTGATCCCCATGAATCATAACACATGCCAATAGAGAGAAGCATACTGAACCCTCATTTTTAAAAATCCGGTTCATAATGTGTTTACAGTTCCTACAAAGTGAAAGCTCTCTTACATAGGAGCAGAGTTTCAGATGTGAGAGGTCAATGCATTTGAGAAAGAAGGAAAGTGAAGTCTAAAAAGTTTAGGCGACCTGCCTAATTGACCTGGCTTATCCCTGTCAATGGCTGAAAAGAAAATCATTGGCAGCTCCCCCAACCTTGATTCTTTTGCTTGCTTAGAGTCAAGTTCATTGATGACAGAGAGTTCTGACATAGCCCCTTCCCATCATACTTGGTGTTGCTTAGATTCAGTAAGTTCTGATAGGAGCTGTTCGGTGAAGTGTATAGAGAGGCGAATTCACCTCTAGAAATGCCAGGGCACACTACTCTATGTGCGGTCGCCACTTCTTTTGATTTGAGAAAATAATTTTTCCACTTGAAAATAAAATTCTTAATTGTAGAAAGTCAGAAAATGACAATGACACAGCCTTTTGTGAATTTCAAGTATTTAATTATCAGTTGAATTAATGGTCATTTATCTTTTCCCTGCTTAGAAATAGTTCAATTCCAGTTTTCAGAAGATAAATCAGAAATGATTTCTTTAGTGGAAAATGGAGAGAAGGAGGTAGCTAATTATCAAGGCACTGAAATGAGACTTAGAATATCTGCCTGCATTGTTTGTAGAAATATTAAATATAAGGCTTTGTTAGAGTTCATGAATCAGTATTGAATGATTATTTTAATTTTTGGACAGATAATTGGGAAATTTAGTTTTATGCAATTAATTTGTCAGTAATTTTACTTGCCCTTGTGAAAAATAGGGCATTTCTGATATAACTATATAGTGATGATTTTGCAGATTTCTTGCTTTGGGGGAGAGGGTGCAGTCAGAGAGGGGATAGTGAAAACCCTCAATATTAGGCCCTAAGACAAGGTTCATCCTCACTCCGTGTAAGGCCAGTCCTGAATTGCAGATATGATACATGATATAGACATGAGGAGTTTGAGAAAACAATGGGACATCCAGTTGAAAATGTTCTAGAGGGAATTGGAAATTCAGCCTGGAAATCATGGGTGAATATGTACATTTAGGAATCTTATTTTAAAGTTGATAATGGAAGCCATTGAGTAAATGAGATTTCCATGGAAGAAAAGTTTGGAGTGGAAAAAGATGATGATTGAGAATTGAACTTGGGAAATACACATATATAATGTACTGATTTAAATATCAGTAATTCTGAAAACTATCATTATTATTACCATATAACAATTATAATTTATGGAGCTACTACTGTGCATCAGGCAGTTTGTATAGATTAACTCATGTTATCCTCACAATCCCTTGAAGTAAGCAATGTTATTAGCCTGAGAGTACTTTGTATTTCTTTTTAATAATCTGAGAATGGTGGTCCTGGCAAAGCAACCTGCTCACTTTTTGCTGCACTGCCATCTAGCTTGATCTCACATATGGGCCCTCCTAGGGAAAGTCTGGAGATCTATCACAGGCACAGGGACAAGTAGTAGAGCTTGAAGTCCTGCTTGGAATTTTGTTTTTGCTAAAATGATGTGAAAATTGTTGACATTTATCTGGAAGCAAGAAAAAGATTTACCCCTCTCTGTGTAGGTGGATGAACTAAACTCTCCCTCAGCTTTTCTTTGTGTCTGAGTTACTACTTAACTCAAGGGACATCGTCAGACAGCAAACAAAAGATGTGCTTCCAGGTGCTCAGAGACTTCTGTTGAATCATGAACTGAGTCACAATGTTCCTAATCTTTGGCATTGTTACACAATTTATGCATCAATGTAGTCATTTGTGCAAACCTTCAAGATGATCTGTACTCTTTTAGACAACGTTTGAAAACGATGTTCTTTTAGATATTTTAAATATATACCATTTAGGATGGGCTGTTATGCTAGAAGAACGAACAACTTTAACTTTTAAAAGCTTAAATGAGCAAATGGAAAACACTGGAGAATTAACCTGCACTTCCCCCAAGGAATGTATTTTAAGAACAAATGGGGCTGTTTTCAGTGACCAGTAAAGTGTACTGTTCCCTTGGAATAATATACAAGTGCTGTATTTTCTCTTAGATGATTATAAAAATACATACAGTTAAGTGTAAAAGGAATGATAAGAGAGTCGTGGAGTAAGGAATATTCATGAATTGAATTTTGATGACATTCTTCAATTCTTGCATCCCTGGGCCTCTTTTATTCTATGATGCTCATATTATCAATATAAATAAGTAATAAGTAAAGGAGTAAATAAAATGTATCCATGTAAAATTTGAAATTATGTTTGATAACTTGATATGCAAGTATATATAATTCAGGATGGGCTAGGTTATGTTAGAGAAATGAACAAATTCAACTTTTAAGAGATTAAATGAGCAAAGGCATATTTCTCACTCAAGATACACATCCATAGTGGGTCGGCTGGGGCTCTTATCCACACCTTTACAATTGGAGGTTTAGGATGAAAGTATTCTATTAGCTGTAGCAATGACAGTGCAGTGGCAGTGAGAATGGAACCTTGCAAATTGTGCATTAGCTGTCAAAGCTTCCACCCCAAGTGATACCCATAACTTCGAACATTTTGTCAGCCAAAGCAAGTTCATGGCCATGCCATCCTAATGAAATGTAATCCTACTATGTGCACAGAGAGGAAAACAAAAAGAAATATTTGGTAACTGGTACTCTGACTATCACACTAGCCTGGTTCTACTTATGAGTTCAATGAGGCAGATGGAGGATTTGCATGTTCATGAGTTGTCTCCATAACTTTTAAAAATGGGCCATATTCCTGTTGCTTCTCACAAGCACATTATTTCATTTGTTCAAGCCTTTTGTTAAAGAGGTCAAAGTGAGATTTTTATTACATTTTTGCCCTGTTTCGCCTCACATTCTTCTTGAAAATCAAACAGCTATTCTATGTCTAGTCATTTTTTAAATTTATTTTTATTGTTTAGAGTATTATGAGATATCCACTATATCTCCTTCCCCCACTTTACCCCCATTGACCAGACTCAGGTCTCACCCCAGGCCTTCACTAAACTATTGTCTATGTCCCTGGGCTATGGATATAAGTTCTTTGGTTAATCTCTCCCTGCCCTACACCCGTTCCCCCCTCCCCTTTCTCTGTGAGATTTGTTCCTGCTTCCATGTCTCTGGGCCCATTTTGTTCATCAGTTTATTTTGTACATTAGATTCCACATATAACTGAGATCATGTGATAGTTTTCTTTCTCTGACTGGCTTATTTCACTTAGTGTAATAGTCTCCAGATCTCAAAGGGTAAGATAGCCTTTTTTTATTTTTTACTGCATAGTATTCCAGTGTGTAAATGTAACATAGCTTTTTTTATCTGTTCATGTACTGATAGAAATATAATGTCAATAGGGCTGTGTAATTTAAAATGGATTTACTCCTTAAAAATGTCAACAGCAATTTTTACTATGTTCATAGGAAGTTGATGGGTAAACTAGGATTATAAAGTTCAACATTATCTGTATTTTTTCCCCAGAACTATTTTGGTACATTTTAGAATCCAGGGCAACATTGGTTTCTATTTGTTAAAAATTAAGACAAATAGTTGAGAACTACTTGTTTTGAATCTTTAAACCAGGTAAAGATCAGATGAAGAGTCACTGCCCAGGCCTTCTAGAAGGATACACAAATTTGCCCCATGCTGTTTTGAAAGTAGACTGTCTTTTATGTAAAGCCTTGCTATAGAACAGTGGGAGCATTTTTTCCTGTGTATATGTTCATACAACAGAAGCAGCTGATCCAGATTGTGAGATTGGTGATATTTTATAGTACATTTTGAACACTGGCCTCCAAAATTAAAAGGGTGAAGGGTACAATCTCTCTTTAGATCTATAATTTTGGATACTGTTGCACTGAAATGATTTTCTGATTCATTTATTTCATGAGGCTGTTTTTGACATGCATTTCATTTGCTTTTTAAGTGAATTACTTATTGGCATTCCAATCTCTTTCTTAGTACAAATATAAAAAAATCTAATGCTTACCATTATGATTCACAACTGCTAACATACAGCAAATCAAAATTGTGAGGTGTCCTGAAAGCCCTAGAGGCAGCAGGTCAACAGATGAATGACTTTTGAGTAAAATAAAAGATCAGAACTTACCAACCCTTTTTTTCTTCAATTATCCATTTCACAATGACAGTTAGTTATTTAAATTTCTAGATGTCTAAGTACATTTCATTTTCACTCAAGTATTTTGATATATTTCATTTTCACTGTTATTCTTCTAACTTTTAGGAAATGTTTCTTTTATTTTGTCATGTAAATAATGTATATGTACATCTGGTATTTAACGACTAGTTAGTGAATGACTATCTTACTCTGTGGCAGGCTGGTGCACTTTAATTAACATGAGCCATTCCCTCTTGAAGTTTGTTAACTGGTGAGGAAGACAGCCATTAATTAAATAATTGCACAGATTAGTTCAAAGTAGCTACCTCCTACAGAGCTAGGAGCTATAGGAACATGGGATGATTAGAGCATATAATAGGGAAATCTATCCTATTTGGAATAGAGTGGGATTGTCAGGGAAATGTTCCCTGGAAAAATAAAGCAGAATGGCCAGAGAACTGATGGATCAAGGTGAACTAAGAGAGAATGATAACTTAATTGTCTGGGATAGGGGAGGGAGGGTTGAAAGAGAGAGGGGAGTACAGAACTAGTCTTGGAAGAGGCAGAGCCAAAAGCAATAAGAGCTGGAGAGTTGTACTACAGAGGATGGAGAGGCCAATGGCAGCCATGCAGGTTCCCAGTTGTTTTTCATTATGCTATGAACCATTAGAAACCTTTGCAAGTTTTTAAGCTGAGGGAAAATATTATGCAATTTGAGTTTTGAAGAAGATCATCTGATTCCTCTGTGGAGAAAGATATGAGTTTGGTAAGAGGAATGCAGAGGCCAGATGGGAGGATATTGTTACTCCTGGGCTACAGAGTACTTTAGCTAGTACAAGAGTGGTGGTGGGGCAATGGGGACAAGTAGATATATCTTAGTAATAATTAGAAAATAAAATTAATATGATGATAAGTTGAAAATAGAAATTGGATATTCATAATTTTTTCTAATGTCTGTTCTTAGTGCAGCCTCAGTCAGGATTTTTAATGTCTGGCATTGACATAAAAATAAGTTAAAACAAAATTAGCATTTATTAAAAATGTTCTAATGCATTAATAAATGAATGAATCATATATGTATGTATTAGTCCTATTCAGCGGAATCAACAAGACTTTAATATCAATATTTTGAAAAGAAACTGAGAACTGACTTTATTTTTCCATAGCATGTACATATTTTATTTTATTTTTTTCTACTTCAAAAGTTTGTGCTTTATTTTTTTAATTTAATAAATCTTTATTGTTAAGATTATTACAATTACTCCTTTTATTTTTGCCCCCATAGTTCCCCTTCACCCGGTTCCCACCCCAATCTCTGCCCTTACCCACCCCTCATCCAAAGGTTTACGATTTTTGTCCAGTCTCTTCCTGCATCCCCCACACCTCTTCCCCCCGATAATTGTCAGTACACTCTCTTTCTATGTTCCTGATTTTATTATATTCACCAGTTTATTCTGTTCATCAGATTTTTTATTCATTTGATTTTTAGATTCACTTGTTGATAGATATGTATTTGTTGTTCATAATTTTTATCTTTACCTTTTTTTTTCTTCTTCCTCTTCTTAAAGAGTACCTTTCAGCATTTCACATAGTACTGGTTTGGTGGTGATGAACTCCTTTTGCTTTTTCTTACCTGTGAAGATCTTTATCTGACCTTCAATTCCAAATGGTACCTTTGCTGGGTAGAATAATCTTGGTGTAGGTTCTTGCTATTCATCACTTTGAATATTTCTTGCCACTCCTGTCTGGCCTGCATTGTTTCTGTTGGGAAATCAGCTGACAATAGTTTGGGTGTTCCCTTGTAGTAACTAACTGTTTTTCTGTTGCCGCTTTTCTCTTTGTTGTTTTCTCTTAGCAGTTTAATTACAATGTGTCTTGGTGTGGTCCTCTTTGGATTCCTTTTGTTTGGGTTTCTGTGTGCTTCCTGGACTTGTAAGTCTATTTCTTTCACCAGGTGGGGAAGTTTTCTGTCATTATTTCTTCAAATAGGTTTTCAGTATCTTGCTCCCTCTCTTCTTCTGACACCCAAATAATTCAGATGTTGGAATGCTTGAAGTTGTCCCAGAGGCTCCTTACACTATCTTCAAGTTTTTGTATTCTTTTTTCTTTTTGCTTTTCCACTTGAGTGTTTTTTGCTTCTTCGTATTTTAAAACTTTGACTTGATTCTTATGGTTCTCTAGTCTGCTATTAGGTCTCTGTATAATATTTTTTATTTCAGTCAGTGTATGTTTAATTTCCAGTTGGTCATTTTTCATATCCTCAAGGGTTTTGCTAAATTTATCAGCCCTTTCTAGGAAATTCTTGAAAAACCTTATAACTGTGGTTTTGTACTCTATATCCAGTTGTTTGCTTTCCTCCATTGCTTTCATTTGTGATCTGTTTCTTTGTCTGCATTTTTGCGGCTTCCCTGATTTGGTAGAGTAGCTTTGTGTGGTAGGTGTTCTATAGGGCCCAGTGGCTCAGCCTCTCCAGTTACCTGAGATGCATACTCTTGGTGCACCCCTTTGTGGACTGTGTGCACAGCCTTGTTGTAGTTAAGTCTTGATTGTTGTTGGTATCACTGGAAGAAGTGACCTCCAAGCCAACTGGCTATGAGGATCAGCTGTGTCTATGCTCGGAGAACTTCTGTGCTGGATACACCCTTATGAGACTTGCAAAATTTCAAATGCCTCTGTGCTCAGCTTGGATGGGGCAGAGTCTCAGGGCTAAGCAGACAGCCTTGGCTTCTCATCAGTCCTGCCCTATGAGGCTTCTGGGTCTCAATGTCCCTTGGTAATCACTGCAAGCACCTCTGAGAGAGCTGCCCTTGAGTTTTGCCTGCTGTCAGACAGTCCAGTTTCTCCCTTAATGAGTCTGAGTTCCCAAAAACTTGCCCAGAACTGGAGTTGAGCACAGTCGGGAGCTTCTGTCTCTCTCCTGCTTTAGAAAGCCAGGCGTGCACTCAGCTGCCTGTGCACTCAGCAGTCAGTCCTCTCTGTGTGCACATGTACCTCCAGACCTCTGCCTTTCACAGCTCCCCTGAGTTTCAGTGTGCTTTTCTCTTTTGCTGACAGTCCAGATTTCCCTTCCCACCCCCTACTTCCCATCATGAGGCTGGGTCCCCAGAGTGTCACCCAAAATTGGAGTTCAGCACAGTCTGGAGCTTCCATCTCCCTCCCACTTGAGAAAGCCAGCCACACACTCAGCTGCCAGTCCTCTCCACATGTGTGTCTCCATACCTCAGCCTTTTGCAGCGCCTCTGAGTCTCAATGTGGTCTTCTCTTTCCTTCTAGTTGTAGAATTTCCATTCAGCCAGCTTCCTGTGGTTCTGGATGGTGTCTGTTTTGTCTTTTAGTTGTAGTTTTGAAATTGTTGTGCAAGGCAGCAGTTTAGGCATTTACCTACTCTGCCATCTTGGTTTCTACCCTGAGAACTGACTTTTGTAGATGTCACTAGAAAGTTCTGGCTCCTTTAATAGAAACAGCCCACCTCTGACTAGTGTCTTGGTTTATTTTGTGTGGTCTTTCCCCTTTGACTGAGATGGTGAAATTGTGACCTTCATATAAGCTTGTTATAAAAATCTACTCAAAAGAAATTTTATTCTGTTTAGATGACAGTGCCATTTTTCTCAGGTATGGGTTAGATAACAATAAATCATGTTGTAATAATGCCCAAAGCTACATCATCAACTTGGACTCATAAAAAAGAAATTGCTTCTCATACATAACTGTACACAAGCAGCCGCATGCAGCGGATTTGCCTAACACCATTTCAAATTTTTGATGCTAGATAAGCATGTTTTGATCATATAAGATTCATCATTCTTCTGACTGGTATCCAAGGACTTTCCTAAGTCACAGAATTAATTTTCCAGGAAAACCTATTCATTCCGATGCAAATATCTTTCAACTGAAAAGCTGAGCAGAGATTTCTTCCTAAATACTTGTTTCCTTCTTTCCCTCTCTCCAGTGAAGATAAAAGATGTACTTTATTGGTCTACTTTTTACACGCTACCTTATAATTTTACAGATTTTAAGTTAACATGTGTGCATACTTGCAATATACAAATATTAAAGCAAAAGGAAAATCACAATAAAAAACACATCAGAATTATATTGTATTTATAAATCATAGGAGTGCCATGTTTCAAGTCCCTGAAGATTGATTTTACTTTTTTTATTAATCATGGATTCCCAGATGTTATAAGGCAGTCAGCACTAGTGTGAAATGCTGTGGTACTCCTCCCATAGGCATCCAGCTCCGGAGCAAGCCATGTACATCTGCTTATGTGAGAGGCCTACACAATTGATTCTTGTCACCATGGTGGAGCTGATTCTTGTGCAGTTGAAATTGACATATTATGGCCAAAATTAATACACTGCTCAGGTATCTGGTAGGCTGTTATAATAAGATCTCTCATTATTTCTTCACTTCCATTTCTACTGAAGAATCAATAAAACTCCCTCCAAGATACCATGGAGAAATCTGAAAGAAGGTAAATGTTTTCTGTGGCTGGCTACTGCTCATCTCTCTCTCTCTCTTTCTCTCTCTCTCCTTATACCTATTGGATTTAAGAGGAAATTGTTTTTTGAAAGAAAAATGCTCTTAAATAATACAAACAACAGCATGTTCTTTGAAGACTCCTGCCTTTTAGGGACCAGGGAAGGACCACTAGACATATATACATACTATTGCTAACTGTTTTATATTTAATGGCCAGGGATTCCTACTATTAAAGCTGAGTTCTAGGCCATTACTACCCTCATTTATTATTTATAAAGCTCTGTAAATGTACATGACATTTCATGTTAGATGAAATTGTGCCAGACAAATTGCCTTCCCTGAGGAGTCTCCAAGCTCAAAGCAGGAGAACAGTGTAGGAGGGAGAGTGTGGGAAGGACAGGGAGTGATTAAGGTTTGCAAACTTGGCATTGCTTAGGTGAGTAGGTGGGCTGCAAAAAGAACTTGAAACCTGAGTAATGACTCTGAGATCAGGAAGCCATTCAGTACAATACAACCAATAACTGGAAGCAAGTAAAGGCATCGGAAGAGAATTTTAGCTCTTTAACTGAGAAATCTACATCTTTACCTCTGACATTTTCTCATGCACCTGGTTCACCTACTTTCTCAGCATCTCTACTTACTCATCCTGTTCCAAACCAGTGGGTCTCAAACTTGAGCCTGCATCACAATAACATGAGAAGGAGGGGGCGGGAGAGGTTGTTAAAACAGGTTACTGGGCCTCCCATCTGTCAGACTGTCTGAGTAGGTCTGGAGTCCTGATTTTGCCCACCTAGCAAGTAAGTTCTCAAGAATTGCTGCTGCTGGAGCCAGACTTTGAGAACCTTTGCCCTAAAATGGCATTTTCTATTACTCTTTCATCATGTTCTCCAGCTTGGAGTCATTGCAAATCCTTAACTTTATAGTCAGACAGTAGTACTCCAGTTCTATCTTTCTTTTCCTAGGAATTTCTTTCAGATTGGTTTCATATTTTCAAATTAACAACTGCTAAGAGTGGCACCACTACCACTCTTACTAGTATGAGTAACAACAGCAAAAACTACAATTACTAGTAGAAACTTTGAACAACTACTATACACAAGACCTTATAGCAATCACTTTTTAAATAAAGTATCTCATTAAATACTACTATTAGATAATCCATATTGTCTCCATTTACAAAAGAAGACATTCATTTCGAGCAAGATAAATTACCTTGCAGTAATTATTACAGAAGGCATATAAATGAAGTTTTGACACCAAAACTTATATTTCATGTCCATGCAGTATTTAGACTCTATCTGAAGACCACTTCCATCATGCAGTCTCTCAGATATACTAGTAGTTATATCTGTGCAATGATGAAACCTTGTCTGAACTGGTAAGGATGTTCGTCTATATTGCAAAGACTTAGTTTCTAATGCTGGGCACTGAAAATCTGTGGGGAAGGAATAGATTAATCAAGAAATGCTGCAGAATATTAAATGCCTGTATGACACAATAAATACCAGATGGAATAAAATACTCAATATGAAAAATAAACTTTGAAAATTTTAGGACAAAAGACACTGAAGTGTAAACTTTATAAAACTGATAAGCATAAAAACTTCTCAAAATACACCACAAAAAATTATAATCAAAATAAAAATGAAGCCATAAACCAGGGCAAGCATTTGCATTGAATTTGAACAATGAAGGAATAGTTTAGGAAATATGTAGTAGACACTGTCAAATCTTCACAGTTCACAAAAGAGGCAAGCCAGATGGCCAATACGTTTATGAAAATATCTTCAGGTCTTGAGAATAATAAGGGAGCCCTGGCCTGTGTGATTCAATTGGTTGGGTGCGTGGTGTCCCATGAACTGAAAGGATGCCAATTCAATTCCTGGTCAGGGCACATGCGGGTTGTGGGCTCAGTCCTTGATAAGAGCAGTGCAGATGGCAGCAGGTCAATGTTGCCCTCTCACATGGATATTTCTCTCTCCCTCTCACTTCCACTCTCTCTAAAAATCAATAAAGAATCTTCAAACAAAATAACAAGGGGAATTCAGCATTGTGCATCAGCACTTTAGTACAAAGTCATGTCTGAGTGTCTGCAAAGATGCGAGTGCCTGAAAATTTCTACAGTGTGCTGGTTGGTGTATAACTGAGTTCATTTACTTTGGACAGAAATTTGAAATTTCTACTGCCAATAATATGGATATCTATTACTTACTAGTTCCACTTTTAGCCATATACATTAGAACGTCTCTTAAATATGCATCCAAAGATTTATGTACAAGGATGTTCACCATATGTTTGTAATAAAAAATATTGGGAATAAGCCACATGTTTTAAATAAGTTATTGAATAATTAATTTTTGTGCTATATTTTTACAAAGAACACCATTTCTCAATTAAAACAAATGAACTAATTCTATAACATTGTGGATCTCTCCTTTTAAATTTTTATTTTTATTTTTTAATTTATCTTTATTGTTGAAAGTATTAGAGATGTCCCTCATTTTTCCCCATTGACCACCTTTACTCCACCTACCACCCCTATCAGACCTTTACACCACTATTATTTGTGTCCATGGGTTATGCATATATGCATGTAAATTCTTTGGTTAGTGTCTTCCCCTTCCCCAACCACCTTCCTAATTATCCCCCCCTCCTCCACTTTCCCTCTGAGACTGGTCAGTCTGTTTCATGCTTCTACATTTGTCTGGACCTATTTTATTCATCAGTGTTTTTTATTCATTAGATTCCACATAAGAGTGAGATCATGTGATACTTGTCTTTTGTTGACTAGCTTATTTCTCTTAGTGTAATACTCTCCAGGTCCTTTCATGCTGTCTCAAAAGGTAAGAGATCCTTTTTATCCTGCATAGTATTCCATTGTATAAATATACTATAGCTTTTTAATTGTGCTGCTATGAACATAGGGTGCATATATAAATATTTTTGATTGGTGTTTCAGGCTTCTTAGGATATATTCCTAGAAGTAGGATCACTGGGTCAAATGGCAGTACCATATTTAATTTTTTTTGAGGATAGTCCATACTGTTTTCCATAGTGGCTGTACTAGCTTGCAATCCCACCAGCAGTGTACTAGGGTTCTCTTTTCTCCACATCCTTGTCAGCACTTGTTGTTTGTTGATTTTTTGATGGTAGCCATTCTGACAGGTGTTAAGTGATACCTCATTGTCATTTTCATGTTAATCTCTGATGATTAGTGACTTTGAGCATTTTTCTTAATTCTCTTTTCCATCTGTATGTCCTCTTTGAAGAAGTATCTGTTTAGGTCCTTTGTCCATTTTTTAATTGAATTGTTTGTCTTCCTTTTGTTAAGTTGTGAGTTCTTCATATATAACCCCTTATCAGATATATCATTGCCAAATATATCCTCCTATATAGTGGATTTCCTTTTCATTTTATTGATAGTTTTTTTTTTTTTCTGTGCAGAAGGTTTTTACTTTGATGTATTCCCATTTGTTTGTTTATGCAAATCTCTCTCTTAAACAATGTTCAACAAAATTGATAAATTATAATGTTTACAAAAATGATATTATTTTTGTAAATTTAAAACACACAAATCCTAAATATTACCTATGGGTACAAACATATGAGCCAAAGTAAATATATGAACAAAATGAATATACACCAATTTTAGAAAGATAATAACCTCTGGGGAAGGAGGAAAGAATAGGAGGTATTATGGCCTTAATTGTATAATTGTATAAATATAAGAACAAAAAGAATATACACCAATTTTAGAATTTTAATAACCTCTGGGGAAGGAGGAAAAAAAGGGAGGTAGGATGGCCTTAATAGTACAAATAATCTTTTATTATTATTTAGATTAAAATATCTAAATATGGCAAAAACCTAATGCTTGTTAAAATAATGTGGAAAATGCTTGTGTTATTTTTTCTTTTCATTCATGAAATTTTCAAATGTTCAAAATAGAACATTTGGACTAAGGCTTCAATGGTTAAAGAAATTTTGAATATTCTGGGTTAATCAAAGCACAACCATATTCTTCGCTGAAAAATTTTCAGTCATTATTATGCTAATGGACATTGTGAATTGCCAAGAGAGTAATGTCTTAAGAACTATTTCGCAAACTTACTTGACCAAGGGAGAACTTTTTAAAAAATAAAACATCTATTAACATCTGGATCTTTTGGGAAATGCTGTTATACATCATAGCACTTAATTCTCCTTAATTGTTTCATATCATTTTTTGCATATTTTATTTTTCTCTAATTCCTACAACTAAAAAATCATTTTATGAGATCATATAAAAGAAAATTTCTGCAGAAGCTAAATTTGTATAGAGTAAAATTTCATTTGAACTACAATTCAATACTTTAAATATTACAGATTTTTTAGAATCCTGATTTTTCTATGAAAAATTCATGTCAAACCTAAGGAAGTAACCTGTTTTCAGGCCTATTTTTGTGTTGAAATTTCATACAGTAAACAGTTCTTAAGTGATTTTACTAAAAACGTTATACAGTTATCCAAAAGATTTTAGAAATGTGATTTTTTTCATCTGTTTTGTTATTTTAATCTTAGAAATATAGTGATATGAACAGTAAATAGGTTTCTTTAATTTTACTGTGTTTTAAAATTGATCTTATCTATGAATGATAAATAGATTTTATATAGAGAAGAAGACAAGTGAGAAAGAATGATATATTTATCTGCTTTGGGTGCTTCTGGCATTGTTAATATTTTCACACTCTTTGTATAAAGTTATCATGAGTCATAGAAAAGTGACAATGAATAATTGGAATTTTACTATAGCTGGAGACACTCACACTTGGTTTAAATGCACTAACTAGACCTTTGCAGTATGTCAGCCAGATATTCCTATTAATTGTCTTACTCACTTATTTCAGTATCAACTGAGATAATATGACTCAATTCTGGCAGTTAACAAAGGAGTTAATGTCAGGATATTATCTCACTACTTATAGTTCTCTGTGTAATAAATTGATATCACCAGTTTTTTTTTATTCTACTATACAATAGAATGATCTAATGAGTTGCAAATAAATTAGTTATATACATTATGAATTTCAAACATGCAGTATTTATTTTTGTGAACAATTTCTTGGATAAGCAGTTTTACAGATAAACCTTTATTGTTTGTACTACGAACTAGGCATCTATGGACATATATAACTTAGATTACTAATTATTTAAAACTGTGTCATTATCAAAGTGTGCATCACCTAGATATTTTGCTATATTTTTGTGTGGAGAGCTTGTTTGGAATTTAGATATGTGTGTGTCAGGGTTGGGAAAAGGATATACACATATAGGATAAACCTTATATAGAGTAGAAAATCAGAAAAAGGGCACTTTAGTTTTCTATTGTTATGTAGCAAATTACCCCCAAATCTTTAAGGATATGGTAGCAAACATTTATTATCTCATACGCTCTCTATAGACCCAGAATTTAGGAATAGCTTAGCTGAATGATACTGGCTCTCTTTTAACAATACAGTCACAATGTCAGCTGGGGTTCCACTCATCTGAAGGCTTGACTGGGGTGTGGAGATGTGCTTCCAAGACAACTTAATCATGTGGCTGGAAGTTGGTATTGGCTCTCAGTAAGAGTCCTCAGTTCCTCACTGTGTGGGCTCTCCCATGAATCAACTGGTTTCTCCCAGATTAAGTGACACAAAAGAAAGTCAGCAGCCAAATGGCTTTTATGAATTAACCTTGGAAGTCACACATATAATTTCTGTAATATCATTTTGGATACACAGCTTAGCCCTAATCATTGTGGGAGAGAATTATGTGAGCCAGGTCATATAGAGAGTTATCATTTTATAGTTGGAGAACTCTGTTGTCACACATTAACATGGTGTTAGAACTATAATTAGGGAAAAAAAATAGGATTCCTATCTTTTAATTTTAGATCATGATTATTGTTTCCTTCTCGTCCAGAAGTACCGCAAGAGAGTCCCTAAATACTTATTGCTATGATGGGTCAGTGTATTATGCCTCCATCCACTGTTCTATGAAACTCTAATTCAGAGAACTATCGGTTTGTTGTGTCTATCCCACTGGTCCTGGACCACTAGACATATGAACAAGTGGGTTCTAAAGGAAATTAAGCCTGAAACATTATTAGAGGCAAAAATGACAAAACTGAAGCTCTCCTATTTCAGGCACATCACGCAATGGCAGGGTTTTTGGAAAAGACAGTAATTCTGAGAGAAACAGAAAGCAACAGAAAAAGAGGAGGACTAAATAGAGGATGGATTGACTTCATAAAAGAAGCTGTAGGCCCGAGTCTGCTGGATCTGAGCAGGCTGTGAGGACAGGACATCAGGACATCACTCATTCATAGAGTCACCATGCGTCAGAGCTGACTCTATGCACATAATATACTCATCCCCCTGGCAGTTGTGCATCCTCATAAGCTTTAAGACCTGTGTGTCACATTCTGATGATGGAACTCTCAGTAGGAGGTCTCAGCTCCAATAATATTTATCTTATAGTGGGAGAGCTCCGTAGTTACATATTAGCATAGTGTTAGAGCTATAATTAGAAGAAAGAAGTATAGGATTCCTATCTTTCAATCTAGGGTCATAATTATTGTTTCCTTCCAGTCCAGAAATACCCCAAGAGAGTCCCTAAATACTTATTGTTACGATGGGTCAATGTAGTATTATGCCACCACTTACTGTTCTATGAAACACACAATTTAACTTTGCAAACATCGAATCACAGTAAAAGGAAATGCATCTTCTAACTAAGCCAACAGAAATGAAGCTATAAAGCTAGATTTTTCCACATAGAAACCAGAAGTGGAACAGAAAAGAGTTGTCAACATTATTAAGGTGGATTAGGGAAGAGCAGTGAGTGAGCAACCATATATGTAATTTTTTGAATTTTTGGCTCAGTATGTTATTTTCACATCCCTTCAATAGAAGTAACCTACATTTTTAACACAAGGTGGGCTGTTAAAATAATTCCTAAGATCAGATGTTTTGAAGAAGAGATGTTAAGGTCAGTTCAGATGCTTGATGCTTTTGTTTGAGACATAGTTATAAATATGCATTGTGTCTGATAAATGGCTAATTGGATTGAAAGAAAAAACAAGGATGCACCTGGTCTCTTTCTACCCCAGGGAATCACATTTCCTGGATATATTTTACTACCTGAAAAAGATAGCAAAATAGAAGCCAACTATCTAGCTAGTATTATCAGCTGCATAACATCAGATATTTTTGTATTTAATTAGGCTAAGTGTCTGATTTATGACACTTAAGTCAAGGCTTCCGTATGCTTATTCAACTCAAAGAAACTAACACTCAACAGGGATAGGTCTATTACTGTCCTGCTGTTTGACACTCAGGATGTTTTAATAGAATCTATGACTATTATTAGAATAAAAACGCTGTTGATTTGTAGACCTTAATTCATGATTTCTTACAAAAAACTAAGAAAAAAAGAAAAATAATCTTCACATATGCTTATAGTTGGTATAATGTGTTTCTTTTTTGGGCAGCTGTAGAATTCATTTCTTGGACCTGTTGTGCAGAAACTAGAAAGTGGGGATAGTGAAGGTTATGCCATGAGTATTTTGGCCAGTCATATGTAACCTAGATGGAGAAATCAATTCTCTGCTCAGATTCTTGGAATGGTGATTTAAATAAAGTTTAATAAAGTTCTGTTTACAAAGATGTAGTCAGGACTTAGGGAAAATAACACATATAATTCAGTGCCCCAGCAGTTGTAACAACAGTGAGCTATTATTATGTCTAGGGATTTAGGGGCAGAGGAGGAGAGAAGTGGAGAAATGAGTCATTTGGCTGGAGCTGCCAATTCCACAGAAGATTGCAACTGATCAGTAGTGACCAGACTGAGGGAACCAGGAAAATAAATACCTGACATTACTCTCTCTTTGACCTCTTGTCTCCAGCCTCTATCAACTCAACCTGAAGTTCATTGGGTGCTTCCCATATTGGCCAGATTCTGGTGCACAGAGCAAGGTAGAAAAGCATGGGGTGTGGATCTGGAGGAGCAAAAGGAAGATATCAAACACAAAGGCATACTTACAATTGGCAGAATTCAGATAAAAATATAAAGTCTTTTTCCTAACTTCACTGAAACTCAAAACAAACATTGTGGTAATCTTTAGGTTTGAATCCTAGCTCCAGCATTGACCTTGGGCAGGTGACCTCTTCTCTCTGGGCTTCATCTGTCAAAGAAGATAATCATAGTGCTGAGTCCATAGATTGTTGTGAGGAATAAATGAGCTGATGTATTTAGAGTCCTTAGGCCATTCCCTGGCACATAGTAAGATTATACATCTTGGCTATTATCATTTACTTAAGTCCCATACAGTATTGTGTTTGTGTTGCTTTTTTTTAGGACACATAATGTACATTGAGTTAAATTGGATTGCTGTAGTTATTATTTTTCAGTATTTCTTTAGTGTTTGGCTATCACCTGGGATTAAATATCCATGTTGCAGTCATTGAATTGAGATCCTTAGAGCGCTCCCTTCCAACCAAAGGAGGCAGGGGACACTTCCCTGACTACCCTCATAGCAACGAGCAAGTGTGGTGAGTTTTCTTATTGCAGAGGATAGCCGACTGGGTTGACCTTGTGTGAATTAAATCTGTGACAGAAAGGTTTAGTCAGCTGCTCTTGCTTCCTCCACTAGCTGAATCCCTTTAGGAATTTCTTTAAATGTGCTTATTGCACAGAATGGTAGAGATAAAAATGAATCTGACTTGGAACAGTGCCTTTTCTTGAGATTTATTGCCTAATTAAGCATTTTCTTAATAAAACAAGCATTTAAATTTTCACAGGAACCTAGAAACAGCAGTAGTAATACTACTAACTAGTGGTTATATATCACAGTACTGTTTACAAAGGGTCTTCCCATTTACTTGCTCGGGTTTTTAAGCTTTTGTTTTAGTCATGCAATGCTTTAAACATCATGTCCTTATCCTATATAATAAAGGCTAATATGCTAATTGTTTCCTCAATTAGGAGTTGGACTGGGAATTCGACCAGGGGGTGGGCCAGCTAGCCAACTGCCTGTGGCCCCTCCTCTCGGCCAGCCTCCCTAATCCTGGTCAGGGATGGGGGCTGGCCGGCCAACCACCCATGGCCCCTCCCCCTGGCCAGCCCTGTCCCCAATCAGACCTCCCTCCCCCATTGGGTACAGGGCTGGCTGACTGGACTCTGCCTGTGCATGATTTCATGTACTGGACCTCTAGTATATCATATGAAAATAGACATCATGTCCTTGATCCACTTTCTGGGTCAAGGCCACATGGTCAGCCCTCTCTTTTCCCTAGTCTGAGGTAACCCTGATGAAGGGGTGCCGGATTTCTGAGGATAGTATGAAAGCTACTTTAGTCATTCCTTTCAGAATTCCTTCCTGGGGCAGGACTCGGTCATCTCATTAGAGTTCTAGTCCAAATGCAGAGTTCTGGGCCTCCAGACAGCCTCCCTAAAAATATTTGTGTTACTGTGGAGAAAGTCACCTAAGGAGGGTTTTGAGAACAAAAGGAAATAAAACAACTGAAAGGACCCTGAGACATTTTAAAATTATATATTAGCAACTCTATCTAGATATTCATGATGATGATGATGATGAAAACAATGATGATATGATGGTGATGAAAAAAAGAGACATCAAGAAAGCAAGAAAGGGAACAGAAAACTTGGGGGAAGTGGAAATATAAGAATTGTTTACCTCAAACCTACACTCAACTAGTAATATTTACATTTTTTCTTGATCTTTTAGAAAATGAAGTATAAAAAAAGACAAAAATATAAACCAAGATGCTCTGAAAATGTTACTGTATGAACAAATGGCAATTCATTTGGAACTTGATCTATGGCTAATGTTGAATAATATCTTGGACTTACTGTGGGTGTGTAAATGGGATCAAAGTCTTTGGCCTGACTTAACACATCAGCCAGTGGGGCAGTAGTCAGGGAGGGCAGTGCAGCACTTTCTCAGATACCTGTGTCCCCAATTTTTAATAAGTAGACTTGTCTTAGTACTTATAAATAAGATTTAATAAAAGTTATTTCTTCTGTTTTATTCTGATATTATTATGCAAGATTTCATATACTTGGAAAGGAAAAAGTTGCCTAACCAGTGACCAAATCTTTCCCCTAGAGTCAATTGAATGGGTTGACAATATTAACCTTCATATGTTACAGTCTTATAAAGGGCTGTGCCAATCAAATTGCATCAACTTAAATATACACATATAGAAATCATCTCAGTTTTTTGCTGGATTATTTTAAGGAAAAGTATAGAAATTTAAAAACCTAATTCAGTAGTGGCTTTACACCTCATTCTAAATGTTATTTTAGGGGATGGAGAGGTAATTCTCCTACTCTAATGAACTATACTTTCAATTATGAAAATATATCCAAATATTTCTTTTAACTTTCTGCTATCATGACAGTTGTAATGAAATCTTTTATTTCTTTAAAACATTAATTCTCAACTTGGACTGCATATTGAAATATCTGGGAGGAGCATTATAAAATACTGATGCTCAGTTCCTAGTCTAGATGTTCTGATCTAATTGATCTGGGGGAAGTCTGGGCATCCTAGTATTTAAAAGCTTCAGAAATGATTCACAACCAAAGATGAGAACAACTGATTATATTGTTAAAACACTTATCTGCTTAGTGGTCTTGTTCTCCACACAAACTAACATGCTGGCTTTAGCTAGATCAGTATCTACACTGGTACTAAGTGTCTTAGGAAAAAAAAAGTCCTTCCAAAAAATGTCTAAGGAAGGTATCTAGATGATAAAGTTTTCCTTTTTTGATGGAATGCCAAACACATCATTTGTCTTCATGTTAGGGTCATTGTAAAGGATAATTCTATAGCTTAGCCACTCTTAAGAATTATTTTTTTAAAGTTTTGCTTAGTAATATGTTCTGAAGTTACACGTAATGTTCCCCTTGCCCAAAGTACATTAGAGAAGACTAGCTCTTTTTGGATTTTTTTCTTTGACTCACAATTTTAGGATAAAATTGGAAAATGAGCTTATGAGAAAGTTGAAGAAGGAATAGCATATTGAAGTCACCAAAATATGCCCTCTGGAACTCATAAAGATGGGAAAAATGTACAAATTGTAATACTGCTCTACTTTAAATAGAATAGAAAATGAAGCAAGATACTCTTCATTTCCCAGGATCTTAGGAATCCAAGTCCTGTTCAGTTTGGAGCTGACAAGTCTGTCTGAAAGAAAAATTGGTTCAGAAAATTTCAGGGAAGATACCCATTGTTTTTGAACTGTGCTTCCTTTAGTTTGATGGTTTTAAAATATTCTTTATATATTGATTTGATAGTGAATTATTGAGTGGAGACAAGGGATCTCATGCTTTTACTTCTCATATACTAATGCATTTCTAAATTTAAAATATAGCTCTGAGGAAACTCAGGTAATCTTTAGCACATTGCCAAGAAGGTATAAAATAAATATTAATAATAGAAGTGATTAATGCAGAATAAATAAAAATAAGACATAATATCTTAGGTCTATTACACAATGTGTAGTTGAGAATGCACTAGAGCTTTATGTTACAAATTCATTTACATCTGAACTTCATGCAACCATTTTAAGTCAGTTTGTCCTGATATGAATTTTATAGCTGTATGCAAAAGCAGAGGAGGGAAAGTATTTAATTTTTTTATTGTGAGCTTGCCAAATAAAATGAGATCAATGTGTCACAAGTTAATTACATTTATGCTTGTTCTTTATAATTGCTACGAAACTGCTTTTTGAGTAAGTGAAAAGGAAATCAGGTAATGTGTTTAAGTTATCTTGTAGAGAGCAGTAATCTGTTAAGAGTAACAAGTTAACTTGCTGAGAGCATCTTCAAACTTAGTATTTCTTCTATGGGGGCTGGAAGAGTCATTCTTTTGTCTCTGGGGAGATAGTAATAGGTGGTGGCAATCTATATATTAATCTATATTGGATTAATCATAGTTGCTATTGTATACATAAATTGATTGAGATGAACCTCTAAAGGAGATAATGGCTGAGTGGCAGTCCATCAGCCTATGCACGCTAATTAAACATCTAATTACATTCTTATTAGGAAATACCTTTAAGTGATTATGACTCCAAAGTGACTCAGTGAGCCCACAGATTGGATTATCTAGATCTTACATTCCCCTAAAAATAATGGTGTTTGAAGAGTTAATTTGGTCTCAAAATATATTAAATGATAAGCTTAGAACTTAATTAGATGTCACTTATTTCTTCGTTTGTTAATTAAGTAGTCAATTTTGGGATTCCTATTTTCCTTTCTTATTGCAGTTTTAAAATCATCATCATATACTGAGAGCTTACAGCAGGCTGAGCAGCGAACATGCATCATATTTGGGGAATTTTTACAATGGCACTGTGAGGCAGGGGCTATTATTTCTCATTTACCCATGAGAAAACTGAGCCTGAGATTTAAGTGACTGGCCTGTGTTGCCCCTGTTAGGAAGTGGTAGAACCTGCTCATCAGCAGCAATATGCCCAGGTGAAATATGGGCTCATTTGGTGTGAAAATAACTCAATATTCTGTAAATGTCATTGGTTCTATGCATTTTTCCCAATCATATGCTCTTCGAAGGTTGTTTATAGTTCTTTTCAATTGCCTGGTCTTATTGCAGAAACTAATCTAACTTATTATGGCGCATGCTTTTTTGCCATAACCTAATCAGGTGAGACTTAGGAAAGAGTACTCTTAGGATCCTGTTTAAGGCAGGGTTTCTCAAGTATGCTCGATTAACATTTGCCTCACGTTATTCAGGGGCTGCCTTGTACACTGTAAACATTGAGCAGCATCCCTGAGCTTACCCACTGGATGCCAAGAGCAAACCCAATTGTGACAACCAAGAATTCTCTAGACGTTACCAAATGTCCCTTGATGTATGAAATTCCCCTTAATTGAGAATTGCTGGCTTATAGGGTCAATAAACTTTAATGAATATTTTACTAATCACAACTGTTACCACTACTACATTATGTTTGAAGTGCTTTACAGTGGTTGTCAAAGAAAAATTATACTGGCAAAGTTAAACAGGCAAGGCAGACTTTAATGCAATTTATTGCAATGGGAGAGAGATTGAATTCAACACAATTGAAACAAAAGGAAGAAGAGTTTTTAACTGTGGTGAGCCCTTGGAAAAGTCCTGGAGGGCATGAGTAGAGAGGTGGGTCCATATGCAAAATGTTTAGACTATCTGTGTTTGCTAATTGACACTTCTGGTAGTTAGGCTTCTACCTTTCCACAGAGACTGAGAAATAGAACGTTCTTTTTTTCCTTTTTATATTGAATTTATTGAGGTGATATTGGTTAATAAAATAATGTTAGAGTTCAGGTGTACAATTCTATAACACATCATGTGTATATTGTGTTGTGTGTTTACCATCCCAAGTCAAGTCTTCTTACATTACCATTTATCCTCACTATAGCCTCTTTGACTTCCACCAATTCCCCTTTCCCTTTGGTAATCACCACACTGTCAGACAACAGACATATCCATGAGTTTTTTTTTTTTGTTGTTGTTGTTTTTTGTTTTTGTTTTTGTTTTTCCCCTTAACTCCTTCACCTTTTTCACCCAACCCTGCAACCTCCCTCAATACTTTTATTTAAAAGGATGGCTTCCAGGTCCTTGAGAAAGACCTTCTTAGGTTGTAAAATTGGCCAGAGACTGGGGGAAGATTTATATATTAAAGAAGTACCAAGTGAATTTACAACCTTAAGAATTTACTGTTTCAATTGCTTCTTGAAAACCCACTCAGTTCTCAAGTCTCTTTGTAATCTCCTGACCTTAAGAGCAGGGAGACTCAACCCCCTGATGTATTTTCTCTACTCCATAGTGTCCAGGAGAAACCAGAGTTCATTCAGTCACCCTTTTTAGAAATACATAGGCTTTTGAGTACCAAGTTTGTCCTCAAAAGTGCCGTTTATTGCGTTTTGCCCTTGGGCTTCAATGAATTTCCTCCCAATCTTGCCAAGCCCCACCCTTTAAGGAAGAAAGCTCTTGCATTATTCCCCCTGCTTGGCTTCCCTAGCTTCTAGAGCGCTAGCTATTGGTTTGGCTCAGAATTGGCAGAAATCTTAGAGCTTATTGTGGAGGAAAGGATTGTTCCTGAGTTTACTTTCCTATGCTTCCAGAATCCAGTCTACTTCTCAAAAAGAATAACATTTTCTAAGGCTACCGAGAAGCATGTTGACTATTAGTGATCTCATTCTATGGAATAAATGGTTTTGGTCAAATTGTAGGGTTGGGGTGGGGGAAAAAAAAATAAAGGCCAGGAGTGTATAGATTAGTCATTCAAGATATGGTAAAACTTAAATAATTTCTTAACAGCCTGCATGTTTGATCTTTTTTAAAGAGAAGGTTGCTTGGAGGATTGTTGAATATTAATTAGTATCTTTCAGCAATAGTGATCCATATGGAGTGATGGTAACAACATTCTTGGGCTAATTCACTAAGATGCCGAACAGTCACATATTCAGTTTCGTAGAAAAAGCAATTTCTTTTCTTATGCAGTATATCTTAGGCAAAAGATAGCTTGCAAATAAAATCACTAGAAAAACATATAAAATTATCTCCTAACCTGGTGACATAATCAAACCTTAGTTTTCCTCCATGAGTTTTTCTAACAAAATACACTATTAGGTTATATATACATTTAGATCAACAGAATTAAGACCTATTCTAAATTTTATTTTGCATTACTTTAACTCATTGTGTTTCTTGATTAAACCTCCTTTAAATCAAGTGGTATATGCCAAAAATTAACTCCCTGATCTCAAGTATTTGCTTCCTATGATTTTGTATAGTTGAGCTCTCTATTAATTATCTCCCCACCCCGCTTAGATTGCTAAGTTGTTTGCTTCATGATAAGTCAAGTAGAGAACCAGAGTTTTTCTGATTGGTATGAAACCTCACTTCCAGCTCCTCAGATGGGTTGAATGTTTTTTATAGAATAGACTAGGAGCCCAGAACACAAATTCATGTACCTTGAAAGGAACTGTAGGCTGCGAGGCTTGGTTGGGCACAGGGGCAGGTCTCAGCCTATCCTCTGCCCTTCTGCCCAGCCCCTCTGGCCTCAGCCCCCAGTCCTCTCTCTGCTGGGAGCCCTGTTCCTGCTGCTGCTGCTCCCACATGCTAACAGCCCTAGCCCAGCTTACATCCTCTGAAGGCGCAGAGTGATTGGAATGAGGTCAGCAGCAGGCGTGAGTGGGGCTGGTACCTTCAGCAGGTGTGAGTGGCGGCTGCTGCCCCAATTGGCCCTCAGGAGCAGGTGGAGAAGCCCTCAGGGGCAATTGGGGTCAGCAGCTGCTGCTCAAACCCACTGATGGTGCTGATCCATTGGGATTGGTGCTAGGCGCTGCTAGCAGGGTGCAAGCAGCAGCTCCAGCACCTGATGTTGGTGCGAGTGGGGTCATTGCTAGCAGTGGGTGCGAGAGGTGGCTGCCGGTCCCAATTACCACTTAGGAGCAGGAGGAGGTGGAAAAACCCTGAGGGGTAATCAGGGCCAGCAGCCACTGCTTGCACCTGCTGTTGGAGCCAAGTGATCGGGGCCAGCTCTAGGTGCTGGCAGCGGGTGTAAGCAGCAGTTCTAGCACCAGCAATAGGAGTGAGCAGGGCTGGCACTGGCAGAAGGTGCGAGTGCCAGGCAGGACTGTGGCATGTGGGAGCAAAGAATTTCAGTAACCACCAGAGGCTCGCCCCGGTGACAGTGACCAGTGCCCTGCCTTGGTCTGGCGTCCCCCTCATCTGCTTCACCATCCTGCCATGACTGATGCCTGCCATGTTCTGTGCGTGCCCCCTGGTGATCATAGTGACCGGTTGTTGGGTTGTTCCACCAATGGGTCTATTTGCATATTAGGGTTTTATATATACACTAGTGGCCCAGTGCACAAAATTTGTGCATATAGGGTGTGTTCCTCAGCACGGCTGCACCTTCTCCAATCTGGGACCCCTCGAAGGATGTCCTACTGCCAGTTTATAGGGATCAGGCCTAAATCAGCTTTTCGGATATCCCTCTCATAATCCAGAACTGCTGGCTCCAGCTGCTCACCTCCCAGCCTGCTTGCCTGCCTGATTGCCCCTCACCTGCCCCTCCTGCTGGCCTGCTTGCCCCTATCTTCCCCCCCAACTGTGCCCCTACTGGCCTCACTCCAAACTGTCCCCCGCCTCCCACTGTCCTGATCACCTCCAACTGACCCCCACTGACAGCCTGCTCACCCCCAACTGGCTCCCCTGTTGGTCTGCTTACCCCAAATGGCCCCTGCTATCCCATCCTGACCTGATCACCCCCCAGCAACCCAAGGTCCCAGCCCCTCCTCTTTTCTTTTTTTTTTCTTTTTTTTTTTCCCCAGCACCTCCTTGAGTGGGGACCAGGGCCTGTTGGAAGCAAGTATCTAGGTATTTATTTATCTTCTGTAATTGAACCTTTGTAGCCTTGAGTGGAGGCCAGGGCTGGTCAGGGTGGGAGGGAAGCTTGGCTTCCTCCATTGCCAGAGCAACCCAAGCCTCCTGCTTGCTCCAGCTCCATGGCTGGCCACCATCTTGGTTGGGTTAATGCGCATACTTGCTCCTGATTGGCTGTCGTGCATGGCTTGTGGGTGTAGCGGAGTAATGGTTAATTTGCATGTTTCTTTTTTATTAGTGTAGATATAGGTAATTTTTTCTTTATCCTTGAAGAGTCAAGGCAAATCTCATCACTGCAAGCAGTTATCTACTTAAGCTTATTTTGAAGTTTTTTTTTTCATTTTTTCTACATGTTTTTTTAGTAGTGGGTGGATACATATTAGAGATAAGTCTTGGCCTCCTTCTGTTTGGCAATGTAGCAAGGATTTTATAGGCTTTCAATGCAAAGGCTGAAGCCAGTGATAATGTACTGGTAGGAAATGATGAAGTCTCCTATTGCAAAATATTGTTGCTTCAGGATAATGTTAGAAAAGTCAATGACATTGATAACAAACTATGAATTTAGAATTTAGAAATGGTTTTATTTCTATATACAACTTTGGTCTTTGGTTTATTTTTGTTTAGCCAATAAAGCATTTGCTTAAAATATACTTTGGGTGAGGCAGAGATTAAATACTATGACATATTTTGTGGATTTAAAAGCCTGTTTGGAAGTCCTGGAGCTTATTAGTCTTTTCTGTATACATTTGAGGCTTTTATCATTAACAGATGTCACCTTCATTCTCTAATTTTAAATGTAAATTCTTCAGAAGATAATGTTATGAAAACATATTAGACTAGAAACTGGTTTGACTAAATGTCAAGATGAATATAATTTGAGCATATTGCATAGTTTGTTGGTTTGGCATTTTGTGAGTCTGACAGTTAAGAGTAGGCTCAGAGAACTGGGACTCAACATTATTTATCACCTGGCATTAGTCACAACTGTAGTGACAAATGTGACATGGCTAATAAAGTATCAATTAAAAAGGCCTGTTTTAGCACAGCTAGAGAAACATGGTGACTACATTCATATACAGTATTTGATGAAAGGCCAAGGGAAGGCAAAAAATACTAAAACAAATGAATGTCTCATCTTATTCATTATAGATTCATTTTATTCTAATTATATACCTTTAAATATTTTTACTACAGATATTCTTTGTTCTTCCTCTTTTTGTTTGCTATTTACCAGTTTGTACTTCTATCTTTCCAAAAAATAGCCAGAATTTACATTGTTCTAATTTATGTTATAAATATCCATCTTAAAATGATATTTCACATCATTACATTAAATATTTTACATCATTACATCACATACCTAATGGACTGAAGGAGGTATGTAAATAACTCCAAGTATGATCAATCCATAGTCACTTACACATTATGTTTGGCATAGTTGAATTAAAACACAAATCACAGAATCTATGGAAATATATTTGCTGTAAATTTAACAGTAGATATCTTTATTACATATAGAATTTATATAAAATAATAGAAAATACAATCTACAATAATCTACCATAATAAAAGCATAATATGCAAATCAACCAAATGGCCAAATAGCAAAATGACCCTGTGGATGAACTTTTGGATGACTACAATATGATACCCACTGGCACCGGTTCAGCTAAGGCAGGTATGATTCAATTGGTTGGGGGCCCAGCCATTGCCCCATGATCACCCTGCTGAGGGAGGCCAAGGCCATTGGCAGGTTGGGCAATTGATCAGTCAGGGGGCTCCACGATCTCCCCAAAGAGAAAGGCCCAGGCTACTAACCAGCAGGCTGTGACAGGTAGCTTAGGCCTCCCCTCTGCAGGGGCAATCTATCTTGGAGCTCCCAGACTGTGAGAGAGCACAATATGGGCTGAAGGACCACTGCCTCCATTGCTCCTGAGTGCATGAATTTCATACACCAGGCTTCTAGTATTCTAATGAAGATATGACAATGGGTCTTAGAAAAAAATAAAATCAATTAAAAATATACTTTTAATATTTTACATAAAAAATATAGAGAATGTGCTCTGGCCGAGTTGCTCAGTGGATTGCAACATTATCCTGTAAACCAAATGGTTGTGGGCTTGATTTCCAGGGAGGACTCAGGCATAAGTTTCAGGTTCTATACCCAGTCAGACACATATGGGAGGCAATTTATCAATGTTTCTTCTCTCTCTTTCTCTCTCTCTCTCTTATTTTATCTCTCTCTAAAATCAACAGACATATCCTCAGATGAGGGCAAAAAAATAGAACCTTATATTAAAAAAAATAAAAATGGAAACTCTCATATACTAATAGAGAAAATGTAAATAGAAACTGCCACTTTGGAAAATCTATTAGGCAAGAGCTACTACAGATAAACACATATGTACCCTATGATCCAGTGCTACCATGTACCTGTAATGAACATATATTTATACTAGAGGCCCAGTGCATGAAATTCAAGCTGTAGGCCAAGGCCTGCCTTCCTTCCACACTGCCTCCTGGTAGTCAGAGCACGTGATAGCAAGCGATTGAACTGGTTGGTCGAACTCTGAAGAGGACACTTTGCATATTGGGCTTTTACATATATAGATATTCATAAAAAGTTGTTTTTGTTTGTTTATTTTTTTTACGAAATGTTTTAAAACTTTTCAAAACAGCACTATTCATTATTACTGAAAAGTAGAAAGTCCTCAAATATATCTTAACAGTAGAAAGCATAAATACATTTTGGTGTGACCATACAAAGGAATCTCTACAGCATGAGAAAACATGTAAGGATGTGGATGAATATCTAAAAAGAAATATTAGCCAGACAAAAATAAAGAATATCTAGGCTACCCCCCAAAAAATGTATGTAGCCTTTAAAGTGATATTTCAATTTTGAAAATGAAATGTATTTTAATAAACAACTCTTTTATAATTATTCAAAGTATGTGTATACATTTTTGGGGTCACCTCTCTCAAATCAATGAACATATACTTGGGTGAGGATTTAAAAACAATAATTAATCAAGTGGATAAACCCTTGTCACAACTGATCAAGAAAAGAGAAGTATAAATGACCAATATTGGATTTGAAAGAGAGGATGATAGTATATATCCCAAAGTTATTGAGAGAAATGTAAGTGAATGTTATGAAAAATGAACCACTTTTAGATCAACAAATTCTGCAATTTAGATGAAATGGAAAATTTTCTTTAAAATCACAAAATAAAAGATATGAGCAGTCTTGTATCCAGTAAACAAATTAAGTTTATAATTAAAAATCTTCGCATAGTAAAAGGTCCAGGCCACTGTGGTATCACTGATAAGTACTATTATAAATTTAAGGAGCAAAAAATTCCAATTTTTAAAAAATATTTTATTGATTTTTTTATAGAGAGGAAGGGAGAGGGATAGAGAGTTAGAAACATCTATGAGAGACATTGATCAGCTGCCTCCTGCACACCCCCCACTGGGGATGTGCCCGCAACCAGGATAAATGCCCTTGACTGGAATCGAACATGGGATTCAATTCTTATACAGACTTTCATAAAATATAAGGGGAATGAACACTTTTAATTAACTTAACAAAGATGTCATGATTCAAAACTAAAGACATTAGAAAAAAATAAATTCCATTATTTCCCATGAACAGAGATGAGAAACCTTAATAAAATATTGGGAAAAAATTCCATTATATATAAAAAAGATAATTTATTTTGAGTATTTGGAGTTTACCCCAGGAATACAAGATTGTAATATTCAAGGATTAATTTTATATTATACCACATGTAGAAGAAAGGAAGAAACTATATGATCAATTCAAATGCTTATTAAATAGTTATTCAACATTGTACTGGAGGTCTTAGTCAATCAAAAAACACAAGAAAAAGATATAAAAGTCAACAGTTCAAAGGAATAATTAAAACTGTCTTAGTTCACAGAAGACATATGTATGTAGGAAATCTTGACAAATCTAAAATGGAACTACTAGAAATTAGTGAATATGGAAAGGTCATAGTATACAAGACCAATTTTACACATATCTATTTATATATACATGCAGAAACAATTAGAAAATTCATTTTACATACATTATTTGTAAGAGCACTCCCCAAACAGAAAATACTCCAAGAGATTTAACAAATTATGTGCAAGACTTCTACAATGAAAATTATAAGATTTTTCTTAGAGAATTTAAAGAAGGTCTTTAACCTATTAATGGCTTCAATAACTCAATTATATTAAGATGACAATTCTCCCAGCCAGCATTGATTGAGCTTTGACCTATGAGCCAAGAGGTCACAGTTCAATTCCTGGTCAGGGCACATGCCAGGATTGTGGGCTCCATCCCCAGTGGGAGGCATGCTGAGGCAGCTGATAATGATTCTCTTTCATCATTGATGTTTCCATCTATACCTCTCCTTTCCTCTTTGAAATCAATAATTTTAATAATAAAAAGATGTCAATTCTCCCAAAATTCATTTACAAATTTAATGCAATTCAATCAAAATCCCAGCAGACAGTATTCGGGTGGGAGTAGAAATTAACAAACTAATACTAAAATTACATGAAAATGCATCAAAGTTATTCCTGTGCTATTCTAATCCAGACAATATGGTGGTGTCATAAATAAAGACAAACAGGCCAATGGATCAAAATACTGTTCAGAAATACAGCTACCTATAATGATCAGTTGGCTTTTGATATGGGCACCAAGGCATATGTTGAGGAAATTATTTGCAATAAATGTTGCTGGAACTGTATAAATCTGTGTCACAAAAGGAACATCAGCTCTTGCTCTCACTTAGACGAACTATATTTCAGGTTGTAAGTGCTAAAATATAAACCTTCTAAAAGCCAACAAAGTTCTCATGAACTTATGTAGGAAATGATTTCTAATATATGTCAAGAAAGCACAAACCATAAAAAGGAAGTCTGATAATTAAAATTTATAAATATGTAAAACTCCTATTTGAAAAACAGCATTAGGGAAATAAAAGAGCAAGTCACAGAGAGGAAGAAAATATTGCTAACAAAATGTAGTCCAACAAAATTATACCGTATTTAACAAAAGAAATATCCAGATTATATACATTGCTATCACACAGTAAAGAAAAGGTAAACTTTCCAATTAAAATTAGGAAAAGGATTAGAATAAATAGTCTCAAGAAACATGTCAAAAATGAATGATAGAGTTTATAAGTTATGAGGAGAAGGCAAATTAAAGCCACAATTATCAGTGCATGTGGACTAACATTAATAAGACTTATAACCCCACATGTTGGTGAGAATGTGAAGCAAGTAGAATTCTCAGGCTTTGCTGGTATGAGTCTGAAATGACCTTCTGTGTGATCATGTAGGAACCAGGAGCCTTGCCCTGGTGGTTTTGCACTCCTTGGTATCTTCCTCAGTCAGCTTGTTGGGAGGGAGTAAGAATATGGGAGAGATCAGAGCCCAGGCCTGCAATATGTGCACGAAGCATATATCTACACTCCATCGCCCGATCTCAGTCATGTGGCTGCATTTAATTACACCAAAAGGCTTCGGATTCCTGCTAGTCTATGTGTGGGCCTAGGCATAAAGAGTAAAGGGTTTGGTGAATGTCTAATATTTAGCCATATTCACATGGCTACTTTGTTGTGAAAGAATATGGAAGGCAATTTGTATACTGAGAACACTAGTTTAAGAGTTTAATTGTTCATTCCAGTAGTAAAAACGTGTTTCTTTAGACAAGAAATTTAAAATACAGGGATTAAGAGCATGGATTTAGAATTAGACGGATTTATTCAAATCCCAATTTCTCAGCTTAATTGAGCTTCTAATTGAACCAGTTCACACAATGGACATTATAAAATAGGCAGCTATTAATACATTTACTCATTCTTAGAGATTGTTTTTACCTTTGTAAAATAGAAATAACACCCCGCTTTTATGAACTCTAGTATTGTTCTGAAGGTCAAATGAGATAGTATCTCTGAACGATGCTATGAAAAAATAAATCATTTTTCTCCTTAACCAATAGGCGAGTATTGATCTATATGATGTTTACATAAAACATAAAACAGAGCCCTTTTTGAATATCATTATTTACTCCTTTTTTTTGTAACTCAGAGATAGACTACAGTCTGAAATGTAAATACATGTTTTTTTCTTTTCTTTTTTTGAGAAAATTTCCACTCCAGTGATGTGTTCCTAAAAACATGTAAATGAAGATTGAGACTAGGCCTGGATTCTGATTGCTTAGTTCTTTACTCTCAGCTTTTTGGCCCAAGATCAAAGTCTCTTCTACCAAAGTAACCTTCTATCTCCCTAGTGTCAAGTTAAAAAACTTATCTGTGCATGCCTTCTCTGAAAGCTATTTCCAGCCCCCAGAAAGGAGCAGACTAATCTCCTGAAATCCCATGCAGAACCAGAATCTCACATGAGTAGTCTGGTATATCTGCTTTATGCCCCAAGTGACATATCTACATTGATGGCATAGATATTTTAAAAAGAGAAATCATTATTAATTAACAATTAAATTAAAGACTCCCAATTGCAATTGCTTTTATGTCTGAATAAAGACCCTTCCCCCCACCCTGAGGAATTCCTTAATTTACAGATGTTTTCTTTTTTAAAAAATTATACATCAGCTCTTATTTAAATTGCTCTTTCTTTCCTAAATATCCTGGAATTTAATTGCTGATGTGTTCAGACCCTTCTAATTCTAATGTTTGATTGACATTTGATTCCTTAAGATATGGTTTTTGGAATTTGTAGCTTTTAACCCTAAAGAGAGGCTATATCTGAGTTTTCCATTAATAACTGCCTATAGCTTAGTTTTCAATAAATTTGACCAATTCTTGTCAGATATATGTATATTTCCAGAATGTATTTCTAATTGGTGTTAACAAAATGCTGGTGATCATATTTCCTTAAAGCGTTATTTCTTTGCCTTAATACATTGAAATTTGTTGAGCAAATCTATATTAAGTTTGTAAGTTATATTGATTTTTAAGTTGCGCATTTTTATGTTGAAGCTATTCTTGAGTTTCTGTTTTCAAGTTAGCAGAGTTTTCCTTTTTAATTTGACTGCATATAACAGCCTTCATACTCTATTCCCCTGATGGCTTTAGGTGCTATTCTCAGTATCTTCTTAAGTTACAGTGTTAAGAACTGTAATGATGTTCGAGGGCAGGAAACATTTTCTGATATGAGAAACCCTCTCATGATGCACTACTTTCCCTAGTTCTAATAAACTGTTCCATGTTCCCAAGCTGTAATCTTAGTTCACTTTTAGACGCCACCCTAGTCCTTTCTAATTACTTTACAGCCCAGGGTAAGTTGTCTTTTCCATATCATATTTTCCTTTCATCTCCAAGTAGCAATAATCTCAAGGCCTTATTCTATATGATGTTAAGAAACCCAATACTTAGTGTTGTTTTTTTTTAATTCTTGTATTATTATTTATTTTCTTTTCACCTCCTTTTTTTAGATTTTTATTTATTTTTTCTTTATTGATTAAGATATTACATAAGGTATTACCAGATATTCCCCCATTGCTCCCCACTACCCTCCCTGCTCATGCTCTCTTCCCCCTAATGTCTGTGTCCATTGGTTATGCTTATATACATGCATACAAGTCCTTTGGTTGATCTCTCCTCCTTCCCCTCATACTCTCCTGCTTTATCTCTGAGATTTGTCTGTCTGATTGATGCTTCTCGGTCTCTGGATCTGTGAGTGTTCTTGAATCCCACAGATCTGTACTGGTTGCTGTTCATCTGTCACTTTAAACCAGGTGCCTCTCCCACTGACTCTAATCATATAATTGTATCAATCATGTCTTAGCTTCTTGCTTTCCAGTTTGATGCAAAATATATCCACAGGCTCTACATTAGTCCATAAAGCACAAGATCTCAAGTTCACAAACCTGACTGAGACCTCTGGAAACTGATGCAAAAGTGAAAATCTAAAACTGAGTCATTTGTAATATCTACTCACAGAGAGTTCTCATTTGCTTTTCCTCTACAAACCTAAAGAATGGCCATGAGAAGGAGGTATTCTGGCAAAGTAGTATGGATTAAACTGGCTCACAAAACTGTTCTTATCCTGCCTCTCTCACGTTTTCCGGAGTGCTCAGCACAGTCTCTGAACATAATGACACTCAAAAAATGGAGACTGTTTTTCTGGACCCAGCACTGCGATTATGTACTTTGAATAATCTAGCTTACTCTATTGTCATTGATTTGTGGAATGACAGCAAAAGCATAGAATGAGTTTAGTCATTATTATTGGTTCCTATCATTATGACCATTATTAGTTTTCTCTTCTTGGAGATTATTATACTCCTCCAAACAAGAGTTCTCCTTTTATAGGTCTCTTATTTCTGGGGTCAATGCAGAAGAGAAGGCAAAAATTAAATTTACATCCTAATCTCTGCTCATACTAAAGTAATCTTTTATGTCATCAAATAAAATGTTGCATTATTTATTTATTGAGCATATTATTTCTGTGCCAGTCATTTTACCAAGTGCTGGAAGTGAAATGATGATCAAAAGATGAGTGTATTCTGTTCCCTTCTGAGGCATAGAGTTTGCAATCTAGTGGGAATTGTATACTATTCATTAATGAATAGCACAAATTAAGATACGATGTTTCACAAAGGAGAAGAAATAGATGCTATGAAAGCAAATAATGCAAGATTGGACCAATGCAAGAAGGTCAGGAAAGGCTTTCATCTCAGTACAAAGCACTTTTTTTTTATGAATTATGCCTTTGGCTATCATACAACTAATACACACATAGCTTGTATACATGCCTAAAAGTGTCACTCAAGTAATCCCTCTCAGAACAAATAGAGTTCACCACAAAGACAGATTCTACCTTTTACTTCTGATGCCATTAAATGATCAGAAATATTAGTGTTAAAATTCTGAGGAAGGAAGGGATGGTCAATAAATTATTTTTCCCCTCCATGTTTTATAAGGAAGTGATTAATACGCACAAAAATATGACACATAGAGCTCTAAATAACAGCTGTATTATTGATAAATTACTGATTGGGTTATATAGCATACTTGATGTCAGATTGAGCTTTCAGTATTTCACTATGGAATTAAACTTGCCCTACCCATCAGATAAAGCTGAACAAATGCAGGCTTTCTGCATGGGACAGAGCCCACTATTCTAAGCTTACAACAAGGTGGGAAGCAGAAAAGAATGTACAATGTCTTCTAATTTAAAACACAGTGAGAAGCTCAAGTGTGTGGGGAGGGAGGAGAAAGGCAGGAGTGCCATTCTAGTGTGATTCTATTAGAAATAAGAGCCCTGAGGGGTGGAAGCCCCTTGCAGCTCAACCATGTTCTTTTTATACTCTTAATCTTTAACAACCAGCTGTGGCTCACTAGAGTTGAGCCTGGCCCCTATGAAAGAAAACACTGTTAGGATGTAGGAAGTCCTGCTCTTTACTTAAAAGTTAAGAAGGATACTGCTCCTTTGTTAAGCTGGTAGGGAATTTAATTTTACTTCTAAAGCTGCATTGTCCAATATAATAGCCATTAGCCACATGGGGCTATTTAAGTTTAAATTAACTAAAGTCAAATTAATAAAATTCAATTCCTGAGTAACACTAAGCACATTTCAAGTACTCATAGCTTGATGTAACTAGTAGATGCACTCTAAAGAAGAACAGATTAGAACAAATTTGCACTTTCCAGAACCATGTATTGGATAGCAGTACTCTAAAGGGCATTGAATTAGATTGGTATTGTGTATTAATGAATTCCAGAACCTTATTGTGCCGTAAGCTAAAAATCTACTCAGTTTTTTATTTTTCATGCCTAGGTACATATCCAATATATTTTATCAAAGTTGTACAATTGTAACATAAGACAACTTAAAGATGCTTTAATAATATGTAAATAGTTTTTTTACATGCTATAAAACCACTAACAAAGGAGAAATAATATATGAAGTTAAACCCAAATAAATTAAACTTCGAAATTTCTCTTCTCTTGATTTCTCATTTTGTTCAGTCTCAGCTCGGAGGGTCCACTCAAAAGCTTGGGTAGGATTGGCTTCCTTAGTGGTTGTAGAAGTCAGTCTAGTGATGACCATATGTTCTAACAATTATTTTTCTGGTTTCCTTTTTCAATTTTTCAGGCCTAAAGTATTTTCTATCTCCTTAGGGACAGTAGAAATAGTTTCTTTTGTATCATGTTTTCTAAAGGGGAATGATGTAACTCTAATGTTCATGTCCCATACTGATCCCTCACACTTTGGAGGAAGATTCAGATGAAGATTAAATCATTTAATTGCTTCTTAAATTGGCTCTTTTTGTTCTCTGCTTCACATAGCACAGGTACAGTTTGCTGCATCTGAGTATCTTCTTTCTTTTTTATTTTGGTCCAGGCATGTGATTTGCTAACACACTCTTCTGAACTTTTATTAGAGGTGCTCTTAGAGTGAGACATATCAAGTCATTTTTTCTGGATATACCAAAAACATCTAATAGTCATACAAATGTCATTTATCATCACCTCTCAGAATGAGATAACATTATCTCAGCAGTATTTTGTTATACGATTAGAAAAATCCAACGCAGGCCCAGATGAGCTGTATCATCCTCCTGACTGGATTTTCATTAGTGTGTCTCCTCTAAATTGTTCCTTCTTTTGGAGTTATAGTTCACAAAGGTCTTGACATGTTCCATTAGGGTGCTGGTATGCTGGCAAACTGGATCTCTCAAGACAAAAGAAAGGAAAACAGGAGGTCCTGATTTTTCATGTGTGCCCATTTTTCAGGTATAAATACTCCCACTGTGGCTGATTTTATGCTACTAACAGATGTCACACAGTGCATGTTGGGTGGAGACATGGCTCTCATGGGCTGGGTGAACTTCTCCAGCATAAAAGCACTGCTTCCCGGAACTGCAACACCAGACTTCTTGTCATCTACAATTATGAAGCCACATTGAAAAAGCCCAATGTCATTCTGAGTTTTTGACACCAATTTTTTTGTCATTGTTGCTCAAATATAACTCCAGTTTCTGAAATTTCTTTCTAAAGCCATCTAGATATTCAAGGTGTGGTTTCCCTGTTGCTCCCATTATGAACTCTGTAAGAACTTGTATTTCAAAACCTGCCTAGATCTATCTCCCTTAAGGGAAGTTATTCTGGTCTGTTCTTTGTATTTTATTTATTTATTTTTTTTATATTTTACCACAGTTTTTATTATTAATTTTAAAAATCTATTCTTAGTTCTTGACCTTCTTCTTTTGGCCTCAGTGCTTAGGGCCTCAATTGGCCTTTCTAAACAATTAAAGCAAGAATGATAATGAGACCATGTTTTTAGGCATAGTTCTTGACCATAATAAATTCTCAAAAATGCTAAAGTTTATGGTTAGATTAGTGTATAATTATTTTATTCTGCATGTACAATCTATAATTTTGGGGTGACTATGTGGTGTCTCCTAAAATATTTTATTTTGAAAAAGCAGCCTTTCAGATGTAGTCTGTCCTTTTTTTCTAGAACCCTAAGCCCTAAGCATTCTCTTTGAAAGTTAATAATCACCAGTTCACTGAGTCTCCAACTGTCTCCTTTCCTTGGATTTATTGAAAAAAAAGTGTTTATCTGCTTTGACAATCCTTGAAAGATAATTGTGTAAGTTGTTTTGGTAAAAACAAATAAACAAACAAACAAACAAACCTTTTTTCCTAGTAAGGATTGATCTGGAGGTTATTTTGAAGATTTCCCTGACATCCTTACTCTGCCTATATTTCCAGGTTTTGAAAGATGATTTGTAACAGTTTATGGCATTTGACTGGTATAATTTACTGCTTGTGCATGAAACCATTCAAAAGAGCAAAATTTCACAGCTGTATTAGCTCAAAATTGATAGAGCCGATTGAAGTTTGAACAAGGAAAACCATGTACTTTTCCCTGACAATGACATTGTTATTTCCCTTATTAGCCATGCCTATGGTTTTCACCCACAGTATGCATTTTTCCTGGGTTCAGTGGAAGGGGTTTGGTAAGCAATCACCAGAATTCTTATAGGCTATTGATTTTCTCTATTTTAATTTAACAAGATTTCCCAACTAGTACCTACACATTTCTGCCATATGTCTCTTTCTGTAACATTTAACGATTTCTTGTGTTTCCTCACCCTCATGAGAGTACTAAAGGTAATGCTATTGTGATGATTATGACTTTGGGGCTCCACACAGTCATCTCTTTCATGACTTCCTATGCAGTAGACCACACCAAATGGAATAGATGTTCCCTTCTTGAACAATTTTAACTACTTGTTCTAAGAAATGGAAACTTCCAGTGCTATATCATATGCCTGTCAGTTTATTTGTGGGTAATTCAAACCACTGAGCTCATTGTGTCTTTGTTTGAAATGTGATTTAATAGTTTTACCTGAGATTCAGCAGATTGAGTCTTACATTTTTCAAAAGCTAATGAAACCAACTCAACAGGAGCTTTTAAAAAATGCAGAAGACCCTACTTATACTGATTGAGACTCTTGAGTACTCAAGAAATTCTGGTATGTAAAATGTTTAAAAGCAACTAATTTAATTTAAAATATATTATTCAGATATTTACTCAATAACATTTTACCTTTTACTATATAAAAAGAGATATGGTAGTATAAAAATAAAAACCAATAGATTCATATAGTAATATATAATAATTAACTATATAACAAGCCACAATAACATAAATGATATGGGAATTCCAAGGGGAAACAATATTCTTTCTGGCGTGTAGAAATTTGCAGAAGCTCAGAACAGGTGTCATTTCAAAATCACTGAGACAAATCAAAGAAGACTGGAAAGGGGAAGATTATAAAATGTACTGAAGGTCAGCTGGAGGAATATTTTGATCTTTTATTGTGAGTATAAAAATAATACCCGTAGAAATTCCCTTTTCTTTTACGGCTTTGGCCCTAAAGATATTTCTGATGCTTATGATCCAGGATTACATTTTTTGGGGGCCCCTATTGTCTGTCCTCCCTAAAGTACTTGCAGCTTATAATCATCATATTCTTATGATTATCCTCTTGTCTTCACCTATTTCTGCTGTGAGATTTACCAAAACGTTTACTTCCAAATCATTTTACCTACTTCATTCTTTAGGCATCTGGGATTTGTCTAGACAAATGCATATAGTTTGCCTTGGACTCGGAGACTTTCACAGTCCTTTTAAATATATATATATATTTATTAATTTCAGAGAGGAAGGGAGAGAGAAAGAGAGATAGAAACATCAATGATGAGAGAGAATATAGTACTGGAAGTGCTAACCATAGTGATCAGATAAGAAGAAGAAATAAATGTCATCCAAATTGGGAAGAAAAAGTAAAATTGTCCTTATTTGCAGATGGCATGATACTGTACACAGAAAACCCCAAATACTCCATCAAAAACCTACTGGACTTAATAAATGAATTTGACAATGTAGCAGGATACAAAATTAACACCCAGAAATCTATGGCCTTTTTATACACCAATAACAAACTCACAGAAAGAGAAACTAAAAAACAAAAAACAAAAAACAGTCCCACTTACTATTGCACCAAAAATTAAGATACCTAGGAATAAACTTAACTAAGGAGGTATGAGACCTATATTCAGAAAACTACAGGACATTGACAAAAGAGATAGAGGAAGACATAAACAAATGGAAGAACATACCATGTTTATGGATTAGAAGAATCAACATCATTAAAATGTCCATACTACCCAAAACAATATATAGTCAATGCAATCCCCATTAACATATCAATGGCACATTTCAAAGACCTAGAACAAACTCTCCAAAATTTATCTGGAAAAAAAAAAAAGACTCCACATAGCCACAGCAATCCTAAGAAAGAAGAACAAAGTTGGAGGGATCACAATACTAGATATCAAGTTATATTACCAAGTGACAGTTCTCAAAACTGCCTGGTACTGGCATAAGAATAGACACATAGACCAATGGAACAGAACAGAGATTGACCCAAGCCATATGCTCAATTAATATTTGACAACGGAGGCAAGAGCATACAATGGAGTCAAGACCAGTCAGTCTCTTCAATAAATGGTGTTGGAAAATTTGGTCAGATACATGCAAAAAAATGAAACTAGATCACCAACCTACACCATACACAAAAACAAACTCAAGATGGCTAAAGACTTACATGTAAGATGGGAAAGCATAAAAATCTTACAATACTCCAAAGGCAGCAAAATATCAGGCATATGTCGTAGCAATATCTTTACCAATATATCTCCTAGGGCAATGGAGACTAAGGAGAAAATAAACAAATGGGACTACATCAAAATAAAAAGCTTCTGCACAACAAAAGAAACCATCAATAAAACAACAAGAAACCCCACTGCATGTGAGAATATATTTGCCAATGCTATTTCAAATAAGAGTTTAATCTCCAAAATTTACAGAGAACTCATATAACTTAACAAAAGGAAGATAAACAATTCAATAAAAATGGGCAAAGGACCTAAATAGACATTTTTCAAAAGAGGACATACAGAAAAAAGGCTGAGAGACATATGAAAATATGTCAAAGTAACCAATCATCGGAGAGATGCAAATCAAAACAACAGTGAGATACCATCTTACACCTATTAGAATGGTTATCATCAACAAAAGACAAGTGCTGGCAAGGATGTGGTAAAAAAGGAACCCTCATGCAATGCTGGTGGGAATGCAGACTGCTGCAGCCACTATAAAGGACAGTATAGTTTCCTCAAAAAGTTAAAAATGGAACTCCCATTTTACCCAGTAATCCCCCCTCTAGGACTATATCCCAAGAAATTAGAAACATCAATCAGAAAGGATATATGCACCCCTATGTTCATAGCAGCACAATACATTAACTAAGACTTGGAAACAGCCTAAGTGCCCATCAGCAGATGAGTGGGTTAAAAAACTGTGGTACATCTACGCAATGGGATACTATGCCACTATATATAAAAAAGGAACTTTTACCATTTGCAACAGCATGGATGGAACTGGAGAGCATTATGCTAAGTGAAATAAGCCAGTTGGAGAAAGATAAGTAGCACACGATCTTACTCATATGTGGGATATAATGATCAACATAAACTGATGAACAAAAATTGATCCAGAGACAAATGGTAGGAGAAGAGGTGGTTAGAGATCAACCAAAGGACTTGTATGCATGCATATTAGTGTAACCAATGGACACAGAACTGGGGCGGTGGGGGCTTACCTGTGGGAGTGGGAGTAGCCAGGGGGATTAATTGGAGAAAAAGGAGACATATGTACAACTTTAAACAATAAAATAAATAAATATATATATTTTTTATTTCAGAGAGGAAAGGAGAGGGAGAGAGAAATAGAAACATCAATAATGAGAGAGAATCATTGATTGGCTGCCTCCTGCCCACATCCCCCATTGCGGATGGAAACCACAACCTGGGCATGTGCTCTGACCAGGAATGGAACTGTGACCTCCTGGTTCATATATTGATGCTTAACCACTGGGCCACAATCTTTAACTATAGAGGACTATGATGGAAATGGCAGCTGTCTATCAGAGATCTTGGCTTCCTGTGACACTTCCAGATCTGCTCCATAAAGTGCTCCCATGTCATCCTCATTCTCTCCCTCTTTTAGTCTCCTTGCTGGATGCTCATATTCAGGTTGCCCTCAAAATGGTGGGTCTCTCTCAGCCTTTGTTCCTGAATGACTTCATAAAGCATAACTTCTTTCCTGCAGCCAAAAATTGCATCAATGCATTGATAATTTAAACAAGTAACTGAGATTTCATGATTAACTATTACAAACACTAGTATTACCACAACTTACACAAGAACCCAGTATGTTTTGAATAAGTAAATCAGTTAATGTAGACACAGGTTTTGTCATTATTTATGTCTATGGAATCTTTCTGTATTTTTTGGGAATGATGGGAACTCTTATCTGTGAGTGTGGAACATATATATCTATTGGTTTCCAAGAGCAGAAAAACTGCAGACTTCATGGCAATCAAGGGATAACTAATGATGGTGTACTTTTGATTTGAATCACACTTAATACTTCTCTTGTTTGTTGGATAAAGCCAAATCTTACATACAAATGACATGATATTGCTCAATAGTTTTATTTTAATTTTACTTTCTTTGTATAGCTATTGACATAGGGATTGAATTCTTTATTAGAAATCAAGTCATCAAATGTTGAGTCTACATTATTCCTAAAGAGACAGAGGGATCTGGATTTTATAGATTACATGGAATTTAATAGCAGAAGCAAGACTTAGAATACTTAGAATCAGTATTTCTAGATTCCCAGTTTTGTACATTGTTCACTGATCTATTTTGGCTAGCTTCTTTAAGAAAAACAAAGACGTAGAAGAGTTTCCATCCAAAACAATATTTATATTTTGCATTGAGATCCAAATTTAATTTAAAACTATGGACCAGTACAATTTTGTTTTCCTTTGAGGGAAGTCAAAGAAATGAGTTTGTAATCTGAAGAGAAAGAAGATACAGTGCCTCTGATTGAGCAATTCACAACTCTGCATTGGAGCAAAGATTACCCAGGGAAATGACAGACTGATGCAGAATCAAAGTACAGTGATACCTCGAGATACGAGTGCCCTAACATTCGAGATTTTTGAGGTACGAGCCATCGAAGCAATTTTTTGCTTTGAAATACGAGCAACATTTGAGATTCGAGTAATTGCGGGGATCGGCCAGCTGCACACGACCCACCAGTTTACTGCGACTCCAGCATCTCATAGTTTCCCATGCCTCGATCAGTGTGCTTGTTTACCTCCTTGTCAAAGCATCTTTTGTGCATTTACATACTTTATCACATTTCTTTTTATAACCATGGGTGCGAAGAAAGCAAGTGGAAAGGTCAGTGCTCAGAAGAGGATGATGTCTATTGAATTAAAGCGTGAAATCATAGAAAAATATAAGCAAGGTGTGCGAGTGGCTGACTTGGCGAGGCAGTACGGGCATAGTACTTCAATGATAAGCACTGTGCTTAAACAGAAGGAGTCGATAAAGGGTATAACGCCAGCTAAGGGTGTTACAATAATTTCTAAGCTCTGTAGCTCTCTCCATGAAAAGATGGAGAATCTACTGATGGTGTGGGTGACGGAGAAGCAGCTTAAAGGAGATACATTAACACAGGGCATCATATGCGAGAAGGCGCGAGCGATTTGCGGTGATTTGCTGGAGCAGACCCCGAGCACTTCCACAGACGAAGCATGGAAAGACTCATTTAAAGCCAGTAGAGGCTGGTTTGATAACTTCAGGAAAAGGTCCGGCATTCACTCCATCGTCAGGCATGGTGAGGCAGCAAGTTCGGATATGAAGGCAGCTGAGGATTACCTCAAAACTTTTTCCAAACTGATAGAAGCCAAAGGATATATCCACAAGCAAGTCTTCAACTGTGACGAGACAGGGCTTTTTGGGAAGAAGATGCCGAATAGGACTTATATAGTGGCAGAGGAGAAGGCGATGCCAGGCCACAAACCCATGAAGGATAGGCTAACTCTCGCACTGTGCGCCAATGCGAGTGGCGACTGCAAGATCAAGCCTCTGCTCCTATACCATTCGGAAAACCACAGAGTCTTTAAGTCACATAAGATTTTAAAAGATAAACTGCAAGTTATGTGGAGGGCAAAGCCAAAGGCATGGGTCACCAGGCAGTTCTTTGTGGAGTGGGTAAACCTGGTTTTCGGCCCTTCTGTTAAGAAATATCTACAGGAAAACAACCTAACCATGCAAGCCCTCCTTGTCCTCGACAATGCTCCTGCTCACCCACTGAACCTCGAAGATGAACTCCTCGAAGAGTTCAAGTTTATAAGGGTTGTCTACCTACCTCCCAACACCACTCCTATCCTGCAGCCCATGGATCAGGAGGTGATTTCTAATTTTAAAAAGCTGTACATCAAGCACCTGTTCTGGCACTGCTTTGAGGTGATGGAGAACACAAACCTCACTCTTCGAGAGTTCTGGAAGAACCACTTTAACATCTTGATATGCCTCAGAATTATTGATCAGGCCTGGCTGGGTGTTACAATGAGGACTTTGACCTCTGCATGGAAGAAGCTGTGGCCTGAGGCCGTAGCCGAAAGGACCTTCGAAGGATTCGAATCCGAAGTGCCAGTGGAGGAGGAGATAGAGTCTGGGAAAATCCATGGGCCTGGAGGTGGATGAGAGAGACGTGAATGAGCTTGTGGAGGAGCACTCTCTGGAACTCACCACGGAGGAGTTACAAGAATTGCAGTCTCGGCAACATGCGGAGGTTCTCCAAGAAATTGGTTTCCAGGCAGAGCCAGAGGTGGAGGAGATCTCTACAAGTGAGATAAAGGAGATTTTAGGAATGTGGGAGAGGGTGTCACACTTGGTGGAAAAGAAACACCCTGAAAAAGTTGCTATTGGTCGTGCATCGGAGCTGTTCAATGAAACTTGCCTCACCCATTTCAGAAACATTCTGAAAGGGAGGAAGAGGCAAACCTCGTTGGACACGTTGTTTTTGAAATCGGCCAAAAATGCAAAGACCAGTAGCAATTAAGTTCAGTGAATATTAGTTAAGTTACATTCAGTTTAGGGATCAAGTGTAGCATTAAGAGTGTAACGAGTGGGTAAATACACTTTATAAAACCAGTTTATTCCTTTACATTCTCTTTTTTTATTATGTTTTTATACAATGTTTGTCATTTATAAATACATTTTTCTTATTCAAAAACAGGTAACAAGAACAATTGAGGTGGCATTTTGGGGGCTGGAACTGATTAATGGCATTTCAATTGATTTCAATGGGGAAATTTGCTTTGAGATACGAGCAACTTGATATATGAGCAAGGTTACACAATGAATTAAACTCGTATCTCAAGATATCACTGTATCAAGTGTGTGGAGTAGATATAAAGGTCTTTTGAATTGGGTTGGTATGCAATGATTTCAAGGCACTGATATCGGCTATCTAAAATAGGAGCATGAAGAATACTCAGACGTTGGAGATACGGGGGAAGAGGGGGAAAGAAAGTTTCAGAAATAGGTACTTGGAATTAGTATTAAAGAATAACATTCTAGCCGTCACAGCTATGAAGAAAGAGAACATCTCATTTTCTTCCTAAGATAGTGAACTACTGAGCTCAGTGTTGCTGAATGTGACAATTTGGTCAGGATATGAGGTATGGATGATTCAAATGACAGGTGATTGATCACAATGGTCTTTGCAGTTCTCCTCTGGCTTGAGATTCTGAAATATGCACATAAGCTGTCATTTAATGCTATAAATTAGTGATGACATTCACAGTCATATTTTCTTAATGTCTCATCTTCCCTTTGGTAAGTAATACTTGCTTTTTTAAAGTATTGGAGAAATTTGAAAAAGTTTTTAAAGTAAAAATTTCACAGGTTTTGCCATTTGTATGATCAGTGTTCATAGCTGCAAACAGAATAGACTCAAGCTGGTTGAAAGAGAAAAGGAATTAATCTAAAAACATTAAGTTGGGCCAAGTTTTCTATCAGGCACAGTAGACAAAATGCCAATGACCTGCACTGCTTTTAGTGGTCCATGAAAATGTTTCCATTTCTTTTAAGAATTGAAGAAAAAAATATTGGGTTGAAAATTTTTATTACATGGTATTATTATATCTATCTTTGTATCAGTGCAGTTATAAACTCTATTTATATGCACATATACCTCTGTATGCATGTGTGTGTGATGGAGAAAAGGGCTGCTAAAGGCAGAAGTGCATAGAATCCATTATAGTCTTAATGACCAGAAGCTCAGACTTGGAGGCAACCCGCTGTAATCACACACATATGTGCACCACTCCAGGACACATATGTGACTGCCCACACTACTTATGTGGGCCTGATGTTACATACTGTGCCTCCAATGCCTCTGGAAGCTAACAAAGATGTCAGCTTTTGGAATTGATTGTCAGAGAGATTCTGAGAAGCAGGTGCTTTTGAATTGAAGCTTGTACAACATTATCTTACCAGAAAAGTCCAGGTTTTACACTTCCACCCAAACATTCTCACCATACACCCCTTCAGGATAACTTAGGCTCTTAACATGTGTAAACTTGTAAGGCGGGATAATTTCCAAACATAGGAGATATGTCACAAAGGCTCCAAAATGCTAAAAATCTACCACATAAAGATTACTGCCCATGCTTTGATATATTAGTATCTAGACTATCTGAAATGCATAGGTTTTGTTTCTGTTTAATAGTTTAAATATCAACTCTAGCTGCAATTATTGAATACTTATTATATGATAGGTACTCTTAACACTTTATATCATCTAATTAGTTTTCTAATGAAAATAGCATTTTAATATAGGTAATATTGTTACTATCCATTTTATAAACAAAGAATCTGAGGATTAAGAAGACTAACTTGTTCATAGAGGTATAGTTAAGTATTAGTGAAGGTGAGATTTTATGCTGAGTCTTAACCACCATACTATTATATATCAAATATACAACTTTAAATACTGCTTTTCACATTTAACATTTTGGAATAAGCCTTTAAAAATCTGAACTTTAAACTCTTCTTTTTAATGCTGACATAGCATTTCACCAAATTGTTATAACAATATTTCAAACATTTCTCTATTATATTTAGTCTATTTCTATATTTTTCCTATTTTATGTAATATATTGTACTAATTCTTTATGTATAGAACTTTAAAAATACATTTAGCATTACTTCCCTAGAATAGAATCTCAGAATTGGCATAGTAATCTTAGATCAAAGGGTATGAAAATATTTTTTGAGAAGACTACCATACTTTTATTTAATTATGAAGAAATAAGCTATTAATTCATTCATATATTTAACACATTTATTGCATGCCTTCTACATCCTGGGAGTGGTACCTGTGATTCCATTATGAATATTTGAATCACTTTCCTAAAGGTTATTATGGTTTAGAGGCTGTTAAACTGGGATATGCCTGAAATGAGCACCCTGTTTAAATTATATGTGGTGAGAATGCTTCCTAGATTTTCTGGGAAAGGTTAGGAATACTTTAGAGCTTTTAGGAGTTGTAGAAAAGTGGTACTCAGAGAAATATCAAAATGGCATCAAACATGAACATTTTTCCTCTTGGCCAGTCTGTTAGATGAGATATTGTTGATCATTGTTTAATGGTTACTTCCTTGAGTACTAATGAAGTTAAACATTTTCCCATATGTCCATTAATAAGTTTCTTCACTAATAAGTTGTGAAGTATGCTCTGATATATTTGTACTTATTACTTATATGGGGTAGATTTTTGGTGTATTGCATTTGTTATAAATAATTGTAATCTACTTTAAACATTTTTTTTAACTGAAGTGTTTTTTAAGATAGTCTAATCTGCCAAGCATTTTCTTTCTAAATTTTTTTTTAGAAATTTTAAGCTTCAGAAGTATACTTGACCTCTCCAAGAAACACACACAAATTATTAGTTATAGTTTTATTTTTTGTGTTCTATTTTATTTGCATATAATTCCATGGAGTGTAACCCTAGGGAGCAGTAGAGCTGTTCTTTGAGCCTGCCCATGCTCTCTCTCTCCAAGAGTTTACTTTTACTTTAATTAATCTTGCCATCAACACACTGTGTGTCTCTGAATTCTTTCCTGTGACACTTCAAAGAACGTTCTTCCTCTCCATGATTCCTTCAGGCTGGGTGATTTTCTGGAAGAGCTCCCACAATTCAGAAAAGCTGTTATATTTATAGCCATGGTTGAAAATTACAGCTAAAGGAAACAGATTCAAATCAGCAAATAGAAACACACATAAAGTAAAAACCCAGCTGCGAACTCTTAGGTGTCCCTTCTCAGTGGAGTTACATGGGGATGTACTTAATTCTCCCAGCAACAATACCTACGAAGATGAGTAAATTGTGATCATCCAGGGAAGCTCGACTTTTGGTGTCTAGAGTTTTAGTGGGGGTCACTTGTAGTTTTATTAGGGATCAGTCACATAAACTTGCAGCACTAGATAATTGACCTCAGTGATTCCAACTTCAGACTCCAACTCCCCTAAGCAAAACACAGGTGCTCACCGTAAATATATCTGGTCAAAGTGGGACAGCATAGGCCACTGCCTCAGGCATACAAAAACTCTACCAGGAGACTATTCCAGAGTTTATCTTCCAGGAACAGATGGCAGGCCTTTATTTGGAATGTGCAGGGTTTGCCTAACTTGGAATTACTGAGGTAACCTTGGCCTTTCCAATGGTTATAAGGAATAAGTGAGTTAATGCATGTAACTTAGAATAGTGCTGGCTCCTGTAAGCAAATAAGGGTCAGCTATAATTCCTTCTGGTAGTGTTCTGTGAACTGAATGAAGCAAGTTCATTTGGAATGCAAAGAAGATCTATGTTCCATGGATCTTATGCTGATAATATAAGTCATAAAGTTTGGAACTATGGGCATAACCAACATATGAAGTGTGTTAGCGAGGGATGCTTTTGTAAGAGAACTTCCCTGTGAAACACCAGCCCTAAGGTTGTATCCTTTTGTCTTTCACAGAGCTCTGAAATCAGCAAAGCAAAACAGAAGAGCAGAGTTGTTTGAGGAATATAACAAGAGAGCAGGTACAAGAGTGATGCTTAGAAACTGATACGTAATATTCATTTAGATCAGCGGTTCTCAACCTGTGGGTTGCGCCCCCCTTGGGGGTCAAATGACCCTTTCACAGGGGTCGCCTAAGACCATTGGAAATGCAGATATTTACATCACGATGCATAACAGTAGCAAAATTTTGTGGTTGGGGGTCACCACCACATGAGGAACTGTATGCAAGGGTCGCGGCCTTAGGAAGGTTGAGAACCACTGATTTAGATGGAAGATTAATTCAATCTTATAGCACCTATTATTGAAAAAATATTTTGCAAAAATACCAGTTTGTTGTCTTAGAATATATGTGAATGCATACTATGGGTGGCTGACCATATTCTAAAGATGGATTGATTTCCATGTATATATTAATCAATGTCAAGGGTTTTCATTAGGCTAGGCCTAGACATAAATGTGAAGGAATTAACTAAGTAATTATTATTATTTATTATTAAATCAGCACATATTTATCAAAGGCTTGTTATATGGCAAACAGTCCTCTATGAGATATTTGGTGATTTTATAGAACTGACCAATCTAATGGGCTTTGTCCTGTCCTGACCCCTGGCGCTTACAATGGAGGTGACTTGAAATAAAAGCAGGTATCAATGTATGAGTGAAAACTGTGATTAATTCTGGGAGGAGAAATAGCAGAGTTCTATGGGAGAACATATTGGGTGGCAAGGGAGGAATCTACTTTGGACTGTCTACACACAGAGTATTTTTCTGGAAGATGATATTGATCTAAAAGTTGAAGTGTGAGGAATAGAGTCCTAGGCAAGTGAAACAGCATTGAATAAATAAAGTAACTGAAAAAAAGGGAACGTAGCTGTAGCAAAATCTCAGAGGTAGAGAGAGACATAGGAGGAAGCTGGGTGGAAAAAAGGATGAGAATGAATATGGGAACTGGCCTAAGCCATAAGGCCTTAACAGCCATGGTAAGGGACCAGCGGGGCCTGGCCACTTCCTGCCCTTGGCATTTCAGTGCAGTGTTATCTGGTTTTCTCTACTGATCCCCAGAATATAGATGCTTTTAAATATATCACCCAACCCTACCTTCTTTCATCTCCTGCCAAATCATGGTATAGATGTGTTATTATTCTGCAAAGAGGTTCTCAAATGTATTCATTCCTCTGGACACTGATTCTATGATGTGTTCTGCATAAAATGGTTTGGGGTCAAGAAAGCTTAAAAATTTTTGAATACTGTAATACTCAGGAGCTTTAAATGCACATTAACATATTATAAGTTCTGGAAAGTTCTAAAATAAATACATATATGATATAGATATACATATGTGTAGTGTATATGTATGTGTGAACCATAATTTTACTTGAGAGTTCACAAAGTCATTGCCAGGTTAACTAGGAAATATTTAAAAAGTTTCTTTCTTGGAACTCTGTTTTAAGAGGTTCCTTATACTCCTGAGGCTGGCCTGCTTTAAAGTAATTGACTTATTTTATGGCTTTGCACATTAAATTATAAGAGTAATTTTCTAGAATCCAGATAATTCAAGCCACAACAAAGTCTGTTTGTTTCAATGGTTTAGCTTTTTCAGGCAGAAGGTTTTTCATGACCCGAATTATATAAATTGCTTCAAAGTCTGATTATACTTTACAAGTGACAATAGAGCCTTAAGTACCAATAAGGAACAATAGAGTAAGAGCTTACTAAGTGATTTTCAATATCAATATTAGTAATATTTGTTCTCTTCAACAGAGGAAAACCACAAAAAAATTCTGTTTGCATCTTAGCTGCTCTGAATCATTCCTTTCCACTGAAAAGGCTGATTCTTCTTGATCTGTAAAATTCTCCTAAGTTAGAAAAGAGTTAAAGTGAGAAAAATGACTTGGGATAATGCCTTTGTGGCACCTGGGAATGATTTGATTTGATATAAAATTCGGAGATTTTATATTTGAAGCAATAAACATTTCAAAGCCCAGAGTATGAGAGTTAGCCTATAGTTATTTCAGAATAAAGGTGCTTAGCATCTGTGATGGAAAAGGCATTGACTACTTAAAATCAATTCAGTATCTTTCAATTCCATTAACTATTATTCAAAAATAAAAAAATCATGAAAAATTCCCTAGGATTTCATAAATTAGAAAAAAAAAAAGCCTGTTTCATCCCCAGAAAGACAAGAGACAGCTGTCTCTTAATTACTACTCTTGCCATTTGCTTTCTGTTAGAGATGTGCTTCAAATTTGGAATCTAATTAGAAATCTTAACTGAAAATAGATTACAAAAAGAAAAACAAAGAAAAAAGACCAACATGGAACATAAAAATAAGGAGATAAATAGAAATGGTAATATTCCAGCCAAATTGGATAATCACCTATGTTAAAATGAGTTGGTCCCTGGGGCCAACTGGCATGAAGTTGAACTTTTACTCTTTCCTCTTTCAGGAGGAATTTTCTCAACCAAATGACAAGTCTTTTTAATCTCTATATATTGTAATTTTCAGGGGTAATATTTTGCTCTGTGGTTTTAAAGTTTTGAGGTCTGAGTTAAATCTCAGTCCCTTGTTCCCTATCTGTACAAATTTTCTAATTATTCTCAATATCAATAAACCAATCTCTAAAATAGAATTTCTAAATTCCATTTTGCAATGTGGTTTCTTTCTGATTTATCTTTTGACAGGACACACTGACCAGTATGTAGTAGCAGATCTTGATATATTAAGGTCTAGAAAGGAAGAAAAGAAGGAAGTAAAAGGGAAACAAAGCTAAATTTGAGGATAAATTCTATCTAATAAAGAAGGAATATGCTAATTGACTCTCACACTGTTACAAAGATGGCAGTGCCCACAGCCAATAAAGGAGGAAATATGCTAATTGAATGTCCTGCCCTCAAAATGGCAACACCCTTAGCCAATAAGGAAGGAATATGCTAATTGATTGCCTTGCCCTCAAAGATGGTGATGCCTACAGACACAAGATGGCACCCAGTCCTCTCAGCTCTGCTGGGGCAGCAGGTGTGTGGCAAGGCCTAGCCACTCTATGTGCCTGCTTCTGGAGTCCCCCAGTCACCTCAGCCCCCAGCCACCCAGGGCTAGCTCAAGGCATAAGCAAGCCTCAGATGGCAGCTGCCTAGCCACCTGGGGCCACCTGAGGCTCAGGTAACTAGGGTTGGCTGAGGCTTGCACTTCTGGCAGTGGCAACAGCAGAGGTGTAATGGGGGTATCACCTTCCGCTGATCACCAGGTCACCTCTTGCCCCTGAGGGCTCCCAGACTGTGAGAGGGGGTAGGCCAGGCTGAGGGACTCCCCCTCCAGTGCATGAATTTTCATGCACCGGGCCTCTAGTATTATATCAAGCACAGACTATTGCATATAATAAACTTTTAGAGTTTATTATATGCAATAGTCTGTGTTTATTGATTCTGTACCCTGGAGGCAAAACCTCAAATCCTGGTACTCAAGCTATTTTTTTTTTCTTATAGATATTTTGGATTCTCTCTCCAGATTGTCAACCCCACTTAAGGGCATAGCGACATAATATTTATGAATTACAACACTTCATATGCTGTTAGGCATGATAGTTGCTCAATTAGTACTATATTTGTTTAATTGAATGGATCTGTGAACTAATAGCATCAGAATTACACTTCATATGCTGTTAGGCATGATAGTTGCTCAATTAGTACTAAATTTGTTTAATTGAATGGAGCTGTGAATTAATAGTGCCAGGAAGTTGGATCATCCAGCTTGTTATGTTCCCTAGTTTACAAACTCCCTTCTAACATCTGAAGCAGGAATGATTTCATGTGGTGATAGTGTGCCCATTTCCTGCTGTTTCTCCAGCATACTCTGCTCCCATCACTTGAGTTCATTTCCTGTTATTTATGTCTATTCTGCATGGTGGCATTTTGTCATTGCCTGCATTGCCTCCATTTTCAGTATTCCCCCCCTTTTTTTTTCATCCCTCTCTTCTCCTCTTAATAAATCCTCACATTTTTGAAGTACACATTTCTTAAAGTCTGATCAGATATCATCCCTCCCCTTAATAAATCCCCACATTTTTGAAGTACACATTTCTTAAAGTCTGGTCAGATATCATCTCTTCCATGAAGTGATCTCAGGTATCTCCTGAGATTATTATCTTATTCCCTTTAATTTTTTTTGTTTGTTTTGTTTTCTGTTTTGTTTTCAGGTACTATTCCTGCTCTCCATCTGTGATCCTGACACTGAGCCAGTGAAAGCCCAGCCACCTATATTAATGGCTATTTCCTTCCATCCTCTATCCCAGTGGTTTTCAACCTTCCTAATGCCATAACCCTTTAATACAGTTCCTCATGTTGTGGTGACCCCCAACCATAAAATTATTTTTATTGCTACTTTATAACTGTAATTTTGCTACTGTTAATGAATCATAATGTAAATATCTATGTTTTTCAATGGTGTTAGGCTCTACAGCAGTGGTTCTCAACCTGTGGGTTACGACTCACAGTGGTTGGCAAACTCATTAATCAACAGAGCGGCAAATCGGGGCTCTCGAGCTGCGTGTGGCTCATGAGCCAGTTTGCTGATCACTTGTCTAAGACCATCAGAAAATAAGATATTTATATTATGATTCAAAACAGTAGCAAAATTACAGTTATGAAGTAGCAACGAGAATAATTTTATGGTTGGAGGTAACCACAACATGAGGAACCATATTAAAGGGTCCCCATATTAGAAAGGTTGAGAACCACTTCTCTGTCCTCTACTCCATCCTGTTACCTTTATTAAACACACACACACACACACACACACACACACACACACACACACATCATGAGAGTGGACATCTGGCATAGTGTGCTGCTTGCTTCCACACTGGTGTCTGGGTTACTGGTGGCATGAGCACCAGGCTGCAGGCACATCTGCTGTCTGAGCCCGGTTGGCTTTCTGAATGTATCCTTAGTTCTGGCTGCTCTGTCTCTCGGAGTCAGTAGCCTGGCTCTGTACCAGTGGTCTAGATGCTCAATTCCCAGAACACACTGCATCCCTTTCCCTATAATCTTAGATACCTCCCCTGATTTATGATGTGGATACACAGGTGATGCTGGCACTGCCTCTCCACAGAGCCTGTTCCACTGCTCCCTTATTCCAAACCCCAAGCCCAAGGGATCCCCTATGTATCAATGCCCTGAGGCTCAACCTTGAATTTATCAATTAAATCTTAGTAATTTGGGTCCTGACTAGGTAGCTTAGTTTTTTGGAGCATCATCCTGTACACCAAAAAGGATAAAAATTTGATTACTGGTCAGGGCACATACCTTGCTTGTGGGGCACATTCAGTAGGCAGCCAATCAGTGTTTCTCTCTCACATCAATGTTTTTCTCTCTCCCTTCCTCTCTAAAATTCAATGGAAATGTATCCTCCAGTGAGGATTTAAAAATTTTTAGTAATTTGGATTCTTAGCCCCTATAAATTAATATTTCTTTCCCAATTTATTCCTCTTAGTCTTTCATGGTACAAATTTCTTTTTGCTTCCTTTTATGTCTCTGCATTCCTCTTGATTAATTCATATACATTGTTATCAAAGCAGTCCAATTGTACATCTTTTAGGATACTTTTCCATTAGTCTAGCCATGTCTAATAATAGTAAATATTAATATTAATAATGCTAGTTATATTTACTAATAATGTGTTTATCTTGTAATATTTTTGTTTTATATTTACTATTTAAAATCTACACTGTGAAATTCACACATTTTGATGTACAGATCTAGATTTTTGACAAATGGAAACAGTTATGCATTTAGTATCACAAAGTCCAGAACACTTCATCCTCTCAAATTCTTCCATGTTCCATCCCCTTATGGACAATGTCTGCTATGCTCCTCCAACCACCAGAAACCACTGATCTGCTCCTTGTTTCTGTAATTCACCTTCTCTGGAATGGACACAGATTGGATCATACAGGATGTACCCTTCAAGTCTGACTTCTTTGCTTACCCTAATATGCTAAGATTCACCATTATGTTCTGAAAATATTTGCATGATTTTAACCCTTTTACATCTATCAGAGTTTTATGACTGTGTAAAAAAACAAAACAAAACAAAACTGAAAAAGTAGGGTCTGCTTTCAGGTCAAACACACACACACACACACACACACAAAAAAAAAAAAAACAGAGAGGAAAATGAAAAACTCACTCTCATGTGGTTTAAATTTCTCCAAGTTTTAGCTCCTCATGATTCTTCTGCTTTTGCTTATTTTTCAAAATCCTCAGGTAGCTTGTTTTTGTGTGTGTTTACTCATAATCAGTGGGAGATGCAATGTTTAGTTGCTTTGGTCCATTTCTGCTAAAAGATGGAATACCTGAAAACTTTTCATATACCCATTTGTTTCTCTTCACAGTTAATTAGACAGATATTACCATAGCCTCCATTTGTGATGAGGAAACCAAAGGAAAGTATGGTTAAGTAAATTGCCCAATGTTCCAACATAAATGGAAAGCCTCGGCTGCCTGGATTCATAATAGGCCGCTTAGCCACTTTCCTGTATAACCTCTCTCGTGCTAAAGCTAAATGACTGTAATAATAAGTGCTTGTGAGAGGGACTCAGATGTGCATAGCAGACTAACACAGAGTTAAATGATAAAAGAAAGACCCAGAATGGCAATAAGAAATTGTCAAACAAAACCACATTTATTAAGTTTCCAGACAAGGGAACAAAGCCTGGTGGAGAAATTCTCAAAGTAGTTCACTAAAGGGAAAAGAGCCAGGGAGTATTAAGTGCTAAAATTGGTGGGGTGGTAGGAGGTGGGGATTAAGGGTGGGAGGCAGACAGGAGAGAAGGGTGTGGGGGTATGGATGTTTCCTTGGTGCTGCTATTTAATGATTGAAAATTAGTATTTTGGCAATGACAGGATATTAAGGAAACATTTTCATTTACAACAGTACTTAGTAGATGCTCAATAAATACATGTCTCATGAATTGATGATAACAGTATTTTCTTTTCTTACTTCTCCTTACACCTGGGATCAAAACAATACTGAAAGTTGGAGAGCCATAGCCTGAGATTGAGAAAATGGGAAACAAAGAAAGAAAGTCTACCTGGGTTGTCTTATTCAATATTTTGGCATAAATCAATAACATACTTTTTATATAAAAGCTGAATTTAAATACCATACTGCCTCAATGGCAATCATTCTTATAACTCCCCATGATCACAGAATGTCAGCCCATATTACAGAGAATATTTGTTAAAACATGCTTGATTCTCTCTCATTATTGATGTTTCTATCTCTCTCTCCTTCTTCCTTCCTCTTTGAAATCAATATTTAAAAACAACAACATAAAAAACAAACCAATCAAACAAACAAAAACAAAAATCCATTCTTTTTTCTAGTTCCATGAGAGGCCCAGAGAAATGCTAGATGAGTTTGCAAATGGAACAATGGCTTGGAACTTCACTGCTCAGCCTTATAGTTTTTGTAGATATTGTGCCCAATTCAAATTTAGGAATTGAATTTTTTTATTACTTATTGTTTGTTCTTACACTGTAGTGCAGTGTTATTGGATAATATTTTAAGATAGAATGTGTAAGTGGGTACATTTTAGAGTTTAAGGAAACTTCTGGTAGTGAAAAATAAAATTCATAGACAGTACGACTGAGAAAACTTAGCTATGGCATATTATATTCCTTGTGGATAACCTCAGGCACTCTGTGAACTTCTCTGGAGAGCTAAAGTGAAATTAGAATAATCATATATATACATTTATTCTTGCCTGTCATAATAAAAGGCAGAAGATAAAATTTTAATTAAACTCATTATCTGTCTTCCTTTGAAGTTTCAAATTTCAAAAGAAAATGAGCAATTAATCATCAGAAACTATAGATAATTTAGTTCCTACTAATTTGAACCTGAAATGTATCATCATAAGGAATTCAATCAGCCTGAGAATTAATAGATGATGTCTGTATTAGAAATGCCCTGAGGATATAATCAGCTCTGGTTTCAGTTTTGCTTGAGCACATGGTATTTAACAGGCCTTGGATACGTGGGTGACAGTGTTCTTAAGGTTTTTGAATCTTTGACGTTGCTGAGGCAGCACTTCCTTAGAGCACTTTTATTTAGGAAAAGTGAAAAAAATCAACCTTCCACCGAATTAAAACACTCTCTATACATCTCTGCTTCTCAAGCTAAGCTTGAGATGGGCTGCTTGAAGTCATTGTGTATAGAATATGCCTTTGCTAGATGAAATTATCAGAAAAACAACCCTATTAATCTTAACTGTAGACACTAAACTCCTGTCTTTAACTTCATTTTTCAGATGACAGTAAAGACCATGAAAAAAGTGACCAAGCATCTAGTAAATTGCTGTATAAACCCTTTGTTCTAGCTTTTAAAATCTTTGCCGTGTGATAGCACTTTTTGTTTTTTTTAAAGTATATTTGGGGCATGAGATCAGGTTTTTACAAGTTTTTCTTAAGTAAACAAAACCCAATGTATGGCATGAAGTATTTAAGAAGAAAAAAAGTTTCCATGAGACATCCATCTTTTCTGAACCATCCCATTTTCATTAATCCTTTGGGCGACATAGGAGAAGCCCTCCAGAATGTCTGACTGAAGAGAAGGGCACAAAGCCTACCTCAGAACACAGACTTTTTCTTTAATCCTCGTGGGACTGTTAGCAAGGAGCTCTTCTGCCCCATTTCTGGGCCTGTGTGTTCTCATACTCATGCCGATTCCTTAAAGTCTCTTCAATGCTGTATTCTCTTAAAGTATATTATCCTAGTATTTTAAAGGTAGACATATGTAATCCATCTGTTGCAAAGGGATGCCTAAGATAAAATCAAGCATGCTTCCCATCCTCGTTTTGTAATTCTTCAGGATGCTTTCATCTTTATGACTAACACAAAACTCTTGCTCACACATCAGATGGCTGACTAGTTATATTCCCAAAGTTAGTCCAGGTGCCCCAACCTCAGGACATTAGGTCACTATGGGAAACAATGTAAATTCTGGCTCAGATCTGATGCGGTGTTGAGGCAGAGCCCTCTGTATTCTCAGGATTATGGGTTGCCTTGTCACAGGAATCAAAAGAGACTCAATTTTGCTTTTTATACAGTGGGCACCAACATTGTTCTTATCCTAACTTGAAACAGTTGAGCAATAGACTGATCTCTGATTTATAATGAACCAAAGGCATAGTCACTTTGCTTGCTGAACCGAGTTCTCTCCATTGCTGCGCTGTGTTCTGGTCCTTTTGAACACAAAGATTTTGCTAGTTTCCATGATCATTTAATACTCATCACAATTTGAGGTTATTGCTTCACTGGACTGTCATCTCCAAAAGGTAGCTCTATGATTCAAAGAAGCAAAGGAAGAAAATATTTTGCCTTTGTTAAATAACCAGAATGCTGGACCTGGAGAATTGGATGCATTCAATCATTAGTTTCTATTTTCCAAACTTCAGTTATTTAGAATTTTTATACTTGATTTTTTTTTCATGCTGGCTGTCCACTAAAAATATATTCATATCAGGGCCAAGTAAAAGAATAAGGGATAGTAAGCTTCCATCAGAAAAGACATTATAAATGGAATTATAAAACATTTATCATGACCTGTTTTTTTTCTTCCCTAGTTCTGGCACTTAGGCATTAAATGCTATGTTGACAGACTATAGGTTTTTCAGAAGTTTTTATTTTAAGAAAGAAAGTAACATAAATGAAAGTATAAATAAATGTCTGCTAGACCTCCCTTCTTTCTCTCTGCCCATTGCCCTAATTTCTTTATTAAGGGATAATAAAAGTTTATAAGTTTTGGTAGGGCAAAATTAAACAACATGGTAAAAAGAACGGAGAGAATGCTCTGAAATCAGACACGCAAGTTCACGTCTGTGGTTTTGTAATTACTACATGCATCCTAAAACGAAATACTTCTTAACCTTCAGTTTTTCACTGGTAAGGCTGAAATTAATATCTTAAATTTGTTATATTAATTTAATGCATATAGAGTGATGACAAAGAGAATGGCACATAATGTGCACTCAGAAAAGCATATAAATCCTTACAAAATTTGGCTGAAATGAATTTTAGAAGTGGTGGTGAAGAGAACTTTGTAAAGACTGGATGGGTATCAGTAGAGCCTCTTTGAGTTGGTATTTATAGGAAACAAAGGGAAGTGTATGATGCTGGTCAATTATATTTTATTGAATTGGTTCTCTTGTCACCATCCCATCCCCTTCTCCCTATTTCATTGTGTCACAGTAGTTTGAACTGCTTTGTGCCCTAAAACCTACAGTCCAGACATTTTCAGCAAATTTCTGGTTTATGCTCCTGCATGGATGGACATTAAGTCACCAGTTCTTATTGTGAGCTGCCATATAAGTGTCCTTGCCAAGCTCCAACACTTTTCAAAGTGTGGCATGCCATAACCCGGCTCTGTTTAGCCTCTGTTAACCTGCCAAGAGCTGAGTAGACTGCCAAGAGTCAGGCAGCAGAGCTGAGGCTGGAGAGAGCAAAGATAAAATGAAGTAAGAGTGGCGATGGAAACTAGGCCGGGTTAAGACTGGTCACTGGCAAGAGTCCATCACCAAGAGGCTAGGTAGTAAATGAGAGAATAGGTAGGTATCAGGGGTCCCAGGCAGATACTGAGACTAGAAGATCCTGGGAAGAAAGGAGTGCTGGAGGTTGGAAGTGAGTCAGTGGCTGGAGAGACTGAAGTCCAGGCCAGGATCCATGAAAGCTCATGCCATCCATCTAGAAAGTCTGGCTAAGTGACATGGCCCTTATTGACTCTCTTTTTTTTAATCTGTTGGAACTCCCTATTTTCCTCTCTTAGTTCCTAGTTTACAAATCTGGAATCTGGTGCTCCTCTATGTCTCAAAGTGGTGCCTCTCAAGCTTGAATGTGCACAGGAATCACCTATGCAACAATGCAGATTCAATTCAGCAGATCTGGGTCCTGGCTCAATGGTCCACATTTCTAACACGCTTTCAGGGAATGCAGACACGGCAGGCCCAGAGACCGTATTTTAAGTGGCAAAGCCTGAAAAGACGGTTACTATTTGGTCTTGCTAAATCCACGTATCTTCTGTTTCATGTCAGGGCTGCTTCCTCTGGTTAAAGCTGAGAAGAACATTGCCAGCTGGTTCAGAACTGAGCCCCAGTAGCTGGACTTTTGATAAAATTGGAGCCCTGACAACTCTCATCTTTTTTTCTTCTGTGACAAAGCAGATCCTTGCTGAATTTAATATTGGTAGCAAAACAATACTGAAGGCCTGGACAATTCAATTGTCTCTGATGCAATTGGTTTTCCTGGGCAGAAACGTTGCCCCTGAATGCTAATTCATTGCTTTGACCCAGGCCACCCTCTGCCTAGTCAGGGGCCTCATGAGAAGCCAGGAGGGCCTTGACCTTAAAAAAATGCCCGATTGTTGTTGTTTTTTCAGATAAAATATCAAATTTGTCAATTTTTGTCCATTTTTCTCTAAGGGAACCTTTTCTGAAACTTTTGTTTTTATTTTGCTGTTGTTTTTAAATGATATAAAATAAGGGTAGATTCCTGTCCTTGAGAATAGGGGCCTAGTTGCAAAACTTTGAATATAATTATTCTACAGTGGTGATAGCCTTCCAAATACCCTGACATTTCCCTGGAGGAAAAATGAGCAGTAAAGACAGAGGTGAATCCCCGTGTGGATCATAGTCCTGGTTTTTAAGGCTCCTGTGTTCCCCTCCCTGATCATATCTCCCAAAACCCTCCTCCCAGACATCATAACTCTTCTGATTTCAGTATTTATCATGCATTTCTCTGTGATTGCACCCTACGTAATATAAAATTAGAGTATTATGATACATGTTTCTAAGCTTTCTATAAGTACCATCATATACCCATTTCACCTTCATCCTTCAGCCCCTCCTCACTCTTTTTCCTCTTTTTCTATATACTTGGTTTGTGAAGTTAATCTGTTGATATGTGGGATGACAATCCATTTTACATAGAATGAATACACAGCAATATATTTATCTACTTTCTTATTGCTGAGCATTTAGCCTGTTTTCAATATTTTATTATTAGAACTTGATTTGCTGTGAACCTCCTTCTATGTTCTGATATGTGTTTGCAAGCATTTCCCTAGAATATAGCTTAGAAGTGGAATTGCTGTTTAATTTTACTCAAAATTACAAAATTATTTTCCATTGTGATTGGAACACCACAGCGCATAAAAGTTTATATTGCTCTAAATTCTTGTCAATATTTGAGGTTTTGAGACTTCAACTTTTTTACTTATTGATGGTTATATACTTACATCTCCTCTGGTTTTAATTTACATTTCAATGATAACTAGTGAAGTTGAGGCTCTCTTAAATTGTTTCTTGGCAATCTGTGTTTGATATATATATATATATTTTAAATATATTTTATTGATTTTTTACGGAGAGGAAGGGAGAGGGATAGAAAGTCAGAAACATCGATGAGAGACAGACATCGATCAGCCGCCTCCTGCACGCCCCACACTGGAAACCAAGGTACATGCCCCCGACCGGAATCGAACCTGGGGCCTTTCAGTCCGCAGGCCGATGCTCTATCCACTGAGCCAAACCGGTCTCGGCTATGTTTGATATTTTTGAAATACCTGTTTATATATTTTGATAGACTTTTTTCCATTGGCTTGTTTTGCTTACATTTTAAATATATTCTAGAGACTAAATCTTTATCACTTATGCTTATTACTTATATTATTTTCTTTTTCTGCTTGTTTTAGAGTTAATTTGCCCTTTTTCTAGTTATATGGTGAAAGCTTAGATCATTGATTTGATCTAATATAAGCATTAATATAAGATTTCTTCCTGATATCTTTTAATATGTAGGGCAGTGATTTAATTCTGATTCAAATATGTGCATATATGTATATATCCTATGAATAACCTCTGACTATGTAAAATTATTTAGAACTGTATTGTTTAATTTTCAAATATTTGGGGATTTTCCAGAAATTTTTTGATTTCTAATTTAATTTTATTATGGTCAGAAAATATACTTGTTTTTATTTTAATTCTTTTAAATTTGTTAAGATTTATTTTTAGAGTTAAGCTATAATCTTAATGATTTTTTCATGTATATTTTGAAAAAAAATCAGTATTCTGTTGTTGTGGATGAATTTTGTTAAAATGTCAATTAGGTCAAGTTGTTGGCAGTATTGTCCAGTCTTCTATATCTTCACTGTTTTTCTGCCTACTTTCTTCTCCATTACTGAGAGAAGATGTATATCATTGTGAATTTGATTTCTCCTTTCAGTTTTTTATGTATGGCTCCATTCTATCTAAAATTGAAGTTATTTTTCAGATAGTGAATAGCTTTGAATGGGTCATATTTTGCTTAAAATTGGACCATGTTAACAAGTCCTTTTAAGCATCTCACTTTAGTCCTCTCCACTCACCTCCAAATTACACACACCTACAAATAGAGTTTACATTATTTTATTAATTATTCACCATTAGTGTGCAGAGTTGGGATTTTGTTAGTATTCATTCATATTAAGGTATCCTTTTCAATTTTTAGGTGACTGAACAGAATTGAGGGTTGAGTCTTTGATCAAGAAATATAGTACAGTCAACCAACTCCTATATACTATATATACATAGCAGTCTTCTGCAGATATCACCCCCACTAATACTCATGCATTTGTCATAGGTTTTGGAGAGATTGTGGTTCAATGACTACATGCCCTTACCAGAAAGACTATTAAACTTAAGTAGTCAAAAATAAATAAGAATGCATTGTGTTAATTCAAAATCTAATTTTCAAATTGACAGAATATGGTGCAATGGCCCTTTACCCCAGTAAGTATTCCTAGTTATATCTTTAGAAGCCATGGTGTATTTATCTGCAACTTTATTGTATTATTTTCTAAAGATTCCAGATGCTTTCTGGATTTTATTTTTGCCAGATGATCTTAAAAACTAGAGCTGAATTATAAATTAAGTTGCTTTGTTAAGCACAACAAAGAGTAAGGCTGTGGATTTGTGTAGTTGGAGACTAAATCAGTATTCCAAACCCAAACTCTGTTGCTGCAATCTCATTAAACAGCATTGGGTAGACATTTAAAGATTTTATACATTTTAATTCAGCTGGTCACTTGATTTAAAACTACATTGATTTTTTTACTATTTAATTCTTGGTCATGTATATCATGCTAGATATCAAAATGAATTTGAAACTTGGAGGCTGTCTATATTAACAGGGTAGTAAGTTCTTGGAAAGGTTCCTTTCCCCATGCTAATTTTCATCACTTTGCTATTGCTTTCATTTCATTAAAAGCTTTAGCTTTTAAGGATTATTATTCATTCTTTTCAACTTCTACCTCGATCATTAAACAATTACACCTTTATCAGGCAGAGCAGCAACAGACTCTGTGGATAATGATGAGGTTGGAAACTCCCCTGCATAACCTGTTGGCTCATCTTGGAAGAAGAATGTCATGCCAAATTATCTTTATGTGTTCATGAATAATGTTCTAACAAGGATGGTTGGAGAGATGAGTATAAAGGGCAGTTCTAATGGAAAGAATGAAAGTAATATTCATCTTGGCAAAACATTATAACGCCTCGACAAGATGCTATCTGTCCTTGCTGCTAAATTAGATGCATTTAAGTTAGCATCCCCTGTAGCTATCTGCTATTTTGCAGAATGAACTAAAAGAGAATGAATATACCTTTCAGGATTTAGATCTCCCTGATATGACCATAAAATAATTGCAGGGACAATACCCATTTAACCCAGAGTTTTTAGTATATTAACCGGGTGGATTGATTTTGAATGTAAAAGTGGTATAGGCAGGCAGGTAATTATAGTCTCTACCCACCTTTAATTCTTAGCTTTAGACTGAACTCTGGAGTAACTGACATTTTTGCTGTTGATGTTTACTCAATGCAGAATTTTAAGTGGGATATCAGGTCTTCAGTGCGAAGATAACGTCGGTACTAAACCGGGAATCATTGGCAGTCATTTGGACACAATCATTTGGACACAATATATTGGAAAACTAAAAAGTAAGCAACTGTGAAGATTGATCATGGAAATCAAAGAGGAAGGTACATCAGAAGAAGGTCAGCACTTCCTTCCCACACCCCAGGCAAATGAGAGTGGGGACTTTCACTTGACAAGTAAGTATGTGTGTGCCCCTTCTTGGAACTCTCTGACAATGTACATTGAGTTGACCAAACACACAGAAACTAGGGTTCTAACAAATGACATAAGATTTACAAACTGTTTTCCCTTTTCACTGCTTCTTTTGTTGTTGTGAGGCTAAGAAATTCTTCTAATTTTTTATCCTCTTTTATGAGATTGATGATAGTCAATGAAACTGTTAAATATCTAATGGTAGAATCAAAGTTGCTGAATGTATATTAAGACACTAATACTTATTAAGTATTCTATTTATCATTTGTATAATCTCATGTGAAATTATTTTTTGGAACATAGACATTTCTCTTTAATACCAAGGACTAAGAGGAAATCTTTAGGGTGAAATGGTTGCATTGCTGTCACTGCCCTACCATAGCACCAAGTCCCATAGAGAGAGCAATCTTGGAGACTTGGGCAAGATTTACATCTGAACATTGCAATCAGGATTTGTGCTACTCACATAATTCAAATCTTTGGAAGAATTATATGTTTTTCTCCCATGTTCAAAATTCTAGGGTTCATATTTTATTGTTTAGCATGAATTATGTCCTTGCTTTTCTTGTCAGATGGTTCTTGTTGCCCAGTTATTAATACTGGCAAACATATGCCTAACCTCTCACTTAATTTACATTATAAAAACAATCCTTAGAAAATGGTATTGGTTGGATGCATTTTTTGAGAAATGTGGCTGTCAGAGCTTATAGCAGAGTTAATTGTTAATAACCTTTTAAAAATCTACACTATTCAAAATGAACAAAGTCCTACCTAATGATTATCACTTTAACCTCTCTTGGAAAGTCTAAAATTGTTAACCATAGCATTGTTAAATGTCAGCGGGAAGAAAAATAAAGTGGTTACCATGCAAAACTTGTGAACTCTATAAATAAAAAATGGATGATTTTTATACAGAGAGGTGCTTCTAACAATATATTACTGACTAGATGCTATTAAATTTAAATAGTATTTGATGAATCCACCAGTAAAAATAAAGAAGGAAAGGATTTGCATAATATTCTTACATTACTACCAAATGGTTTACTTGTCCATAATTTAGTTTTGCCTCTTTGGCTACCATGAGAGCTAACAAATGACACCGCAGGCCTCATTCACTCTTGTTTAGGAAGCCCCTGTACTGTGTGCATTCTTCAGGCATCCACCTGCTATTATCACCTATCACAGCCTGGTCTTTCTACCTTTAATTATTAGATGTTCCCATTTCCTTACCTTTGTCCTCAGACTTGTTTCCCTTCTACTGTATCTTAAATCATTGAACCATGTTATTAGATTTTTTTAAAAAATCTCCAAGAGAAATAGAGGTATTTAAAAGAATGTTGATTTGAGCTATCAATAAGCTGGCAGTATAACCACCAGCATAATATCCTTCATAACCTAAGTAGGGATGTCCTTTTAATTAATAATTCACTGTGTATAGCAGGTTGGAGATTTGAAAGAACACTCTATATGGAAGAGTGCTTTGGAGAGGACGTCCTTTTTTGAAAGTTCATTCTCTGTCTCCATGCATTTAAAAGAAACAGACAGCTAGGCTGTTTCCAAATTGTAGCTATTGTAAATTGTGCTGCTATGAACATAGCCCGTCAGCAGATGAGTGGATGAGAAAACTGTGGTACATCTACACAATGGAATTCTATGCTGCCATTAAAAAGAAGGAATTCTTACCATTTGCAACAACCTGGATGGAACTGGAGAGCCTTATGCTAAGTGAAATAAGCCAGTCAATGAAGGAGAAACATCACATGATCTCACTCATTTGTGGATAATAAAGAACATTATAAACTGATGAACAAAAAGATAGATACAGAGGCAGTAAAGCATCAAACAGACTGTCAAATTATATCAGGAAGATTAAGGAGAGGTGGGATAGATAAGAGATCAATCAAAGGACTTGTATATATGCATATAAGCATAACCAATGAACATAGACACTGGGGTGTTGGGGTATGCCTGGGAGGGAGGGGGGGCAATGGAGAGATATGTATACATGTAACACAATAAAATAAATAAATAAGAAAGAAAGAAAGAAAGAAAGAAAGAAAGAAAGAAAGAAAGAAAGAAAGAAACACACAGTGGGAAATGTTTTATATTTGTCACAGCTTACAATATTTGAGATTCTTTATGGTTATGGAGCTAAATAGCTCAGTCAAATTTTTAGTTATATCTAGTTCTGTTACAAATATTATGTCTTTCTCTGAGAACCTGCTTATAAACCTGATCAACTGACTTTATTTATTCTGCCAAATAATATATTAATATATTCTGGGAATGGTGAAACATAGTAATATTCAATGACATATTTTTGATAATGACTTAAATATTTTTAATCTGAATTCTTACCTATTATTTATAGGTATTCAGAAGACGCCAAATGAACCGCAGTTGGAATTCATCCTTGGTAAGCAACCCCATCTTATTTATATAGATAAATATAATAATTTGTATATAAAGTTTGCAAGTATTAGGTACATTACTTATATCCTTATGCATTTATAATCTTTATGAACAATGTTCTATAAGGTAAATGCTATTTTCCCTATTTTTACATAAATAATCTGAGCTGAGGACTAGGTCACTTCACTACCCCAAGGACATAGGGTTTAGTGATGACAAAGTTGGGCCTTTCAACCAAGTCTGGCATCCACAAATATGGTGCTGAGAACTTACTCTCATGCAGTTACTGGATTTTGTTGCTAATCAACATGTTTGGAAATCTGTGTGTCTACTTATTTACTCCTTTGGCTGGAGACTGACCTAATGTGGAGTTTTTCTTTGTTTTCCTTTATACCCCTTTCAGTCTCACTCATCCCAAAATACTTCCTTATTCTTTCATCTTGAAAATGGGATGATGCTTTCATTTTGAGGTATAATTTATTGATAAAATGACTATATTTTTTTGTTTTAATAGCTTGTTTGTTCTTTCTAATAGGCTTAATTTTTAGAGTAGTTTTAGATTCACTGAAAATTTAGTAAAAGGTTTAAAGATTTCTCTTATACTCCATACCTCTACAAATAGTCATTTTCAACATCCCTTACCAGAGTGGTACATTTGTTATGGTTGATGCACCTACTATGACACATCATCATCACCCAAAGTCCATAGGTTACATTAGGACTCTTTTTCGGTATTGCACATTCTATGAGTTTCCATTATTATAGTATCATACAGAGTATTTATTTTCACTGCCCTAAGAATCCTCTCTGCTTCCCCTATTCACCCGTCCCTCCCTTAAACCCTGGCAACCACTAATGTTTTTACTGTCTTCATAGTTTTGCCTTTTTCAGAAGGTCAGATAGTTGGAATCATAAAGTATATAGCTCTTTCAGATTTCCTTTTTTCACTTAACTATATTGCTGATAAGTTTTCTCTATATCTTCTCATGGTTTAGTAGCTTATTTCTTTTTAGCACTGAATAATAGTCCATTTTCTGGATGTGCCACAGTTTATTTATCCATTTGCCTACTGAAGGACATCTTGGTTTCTTCCCAGTTTTGGCAGCTATAAATAAAAGTTCTATAAATATCTTGTGCAAGTTTCTGTGTAGACATAACTTTTCAACACCTTTGTGCAACTACCAAGGAGCTCAATCAGTAGATCAAATGGTAAGAATATATTTAAGCTTTGTAAGAAATTGTCAAGCTGTCTTCCAAAATGGCTGTACCATTTTGCATTCCCAGTGATGTGTAAGAGTTCCTGTTGCTCTACAGCCTCACCTGAATTTATTGTTATCAGTATTTCTGATTTTGGTATAATTTATTTTTTTAACATTTCATTTTTATTACATATGTAGCTAAAAGGTGCTGTGAGTTAAGGATTCTAGATTTTTTTTTTTCTCAAGTGTTGAGAAACAGAAATGTGAAAACTCCAGAAACATCTGTGGTAGTACCAATAAAGTTTTACTTTTTTTTCCCCCTAGAGTTCTCAGATATAGAACCAATTCATTTTCAGAAAGGGAACTGAGGAGCAAAATAAGACTAGGCACCTCTTAACTCACTGGCAGTAACTCTTACTACTTGAGCCTTCATCTAGCCATATTTTATTTTTAATGAAAAAATAATTATTTTACATTTTTAACAGGACTTCTGAAAAGTAAAAATTTGTTTGAATTATTGGTGTATTTCAAAACACAGATATAAGCCTTCTTATTTGCATCCTGGAGAATAGGGTTAATCTGAAAGAGGCAGAAGCACTTGGGATAAAGGAGGTTCGGTAAACATGGTGGCCAACTTTCAAGAGATAGCATGTCTGGGCCAAATACCTGTCATCTATTTGAATTTAAATGATCTGTCCATTTCAAAGACCTACCTATAATCTTTTTTTTGGAAGTCCAGACAATGCTGTTGTCACTTAAATTTCTGGCTTTGGGTCATGGATCTGAAAGAAGAACAGCTGCAGAAAATGATTTAGAATGATTGACTTCCCATTTATAAAAAAATCAAATATCTTTTTAATGTTTATTTTAAACATACACTAGATTTTTTAACAATAGATAATTTTATCTTATCACAGGGCAAGAAATGCCTGACAATTAAACAAAAGAAAGTTATTTAGAGTCTTCAGGGAATTGAATTGTTGATCTTGAAAGATAAATTCCCCCAACTCATTGTTATGTCTCTTAGAATGTTAAGATCCTTGACTTTTTTATTTCTTAAAAAAAGAACACCAAAAAACACTTAAAGTACTCTTTCAAGGATATTAATTTTAGTGTATATTTTCATCACTTTTTTCTTTGTTTTCTTAATCCCACAAATTCTTCAACACTTCAGTTGTTATGTAGTTAGCTTCATTCATAAGAAATAATGAGAATAATAATTTCTTAAATATTTTTATCATTGTTGAAGAATGTGCATATTTATTTAATTAGAAAACATAGTGTCTTAAAATAAAAATAAAAAATTTTAGCAAAAAATAGGATAAACAAGGTAGGGAGCTTTTCCTACTTAATTTTTCAACTAAATTTTGATATTTGATTCTTGAGTCTTTACCAAAGTATTCAAATAAATTGAGAATTCCAATGTTTTTGTGTTTTTACATTTAGAAAACAGCTACACTGATTTTGTTAGGTGTCTATTGCTTTGAATAAGTTATTTTCTATGGAGGATTTGTTTCTGCCTTGTCTGTATGCTACTATAAAATCACTATATCTTGTTGAAGTTCCCCTGCAACATCTTTATTCAGCTAAATGAGGTAGGAGATGCTTAGTCAATTGAGCAAGCTAATTGACTAAAAATATCTTGCTATCACAAAATAAGCATGTACTGAAAAAATGAGTATCTCATGTCCTTTGTCAACTGTATATCTCATGGTTGGCTGCCTTTAAATTAAATAATTCACTCTTACAACTGCAAATCTGCTTCCACATTTCTTTCATTGTTTCATTTGAGTGTATTGAAACCATTTTTTTTTTTATTTTCACAAAGGGAGAAATAATTAAAAACCCCGAAGAATGCTTATTTTGTTTATGGCTTAATAAAATTGTTTTCATTTCAACAAAGCTGGCATGTAAGAAGAATGATCATTTCTTAAAATCTGGGTACAGTTTTTCACTTGAATCCAATGTTGAAAATGTATAGAGAAGACTAATATTGACAACGAGATAAAAGAAATTTCTATGAACTATTTCATAAGTTCATCGCAGTGTCAATAAAAAGCTTATAAGAATGTGTTTCATATTTTATATGGACATCATATATGTTATAATTTCAAAACAATAAGGCTAATGTGTTCAGTGGTTAAAATTAGTTTTAGCACAGCATGTCAATGACAAGATGTTCTTAGGTAGGTTCCTTACATTAGAGTGGCTTTAGGAAGGAGAGGTTATCCCCTGTGGTTGTTAAGGCTTTGTCCAGGAAAGTACTGATTCCAAATGTTCTATTCTCCTCTGGATCACATATTAAATTGTGTGTATTAAGTTTGGATTTTGGATATAGAGCCTTTTTATTCTAGAGGCCCAATGTATGAAATTCATACAAGGGGCTTGGCCCCTGCCGCCACCGCAGCCACCTCTGCCTTGGCCCCTGGGACCGCAGCCCCCTGCCCACCATCTGGAAGGTTGTCTGGTCTTATTAGCATATTATGCTTTGTTATTGTAGAAGTCCAGGTAGAAACAAAGTCATGTCAATCATGTGATCAGTTTTCTGACTTCAGAATTTGAAAATATGTATTAAAATATGCCCGAATTGATAAGTGGCACCAAACAGTCTCATCTCTTTACAGACACAGCTTTTATAGCTTGTTAGTGCCTTCATTAACCTACATGTCAGGTCCATTTATACTTTATGAATCAGTCATAGTTTTGTATGTTTCTCTAAGAGAGAAAAATCTTAGGAGACCAAACTTACTGATTTTCCCATGTCCACACTTCTATTTCAGCTGGTCTGTGTTCTATAAATGATTATAAAGCTCTGACTTGTTTAGAACTCCAGAGGGAGAGTGGAAGATTTTAGTATATCTTCTTTAGTATTTTTCTCCTCTATGTGATGTGCAGGGCCAGCTAAAGGGAATATCAAGTACAGAGGTATATTTTTATATTTAATTTATTGATAAAAATATTGCTTCATATAAGCTGCTAGATCATCTTCAAGAGACAAGAGAAACAACTGCAAAGAATTAGACAAGCCCTGGGCTGGCCCTAGTTTGTTGTCTTTTATACATTTATTATCATGTTCTTGATTCTTAGAGTCTAATATTTTCCTTAGAAAAAATTGCATTCCACCAAACAATAGTTTTGTGCCAAGTATATGCTTACCTCCTTACAAACAGGAAGTGATATTTGTCTCCCCACAACTCCTCAAGGTAATAACATTAAAAATAAGGAGCATTTATTGAGACCTCATTTGCTCACCATACATTGTTCTAAATAATTTGCATAAGTTAACTACTTTAATTTTTATTATGAGATAATTGCTCTATTATCATCCTTGTCTTACAGGAAAAGAAACTTAGACATGAATAGGTAAAGTAATGAGCCCCAGATTTGAACCAGGAGACCTCAGTACAGGGCACGCTCTCCCATATTATCTGTACTCAAAAGATAAAAAAATCTAAGATTCCTAATGGTCGACTTTCCAGAGATCTTATGGAAGTTGCGTGACAGTTAGGATCCAGGTTGAGTTGCTTCTGATTCGAAAGCTCCTGCTTTTAACCTCAGCCTGTATACCCTCCTTATTTATTCCCACTCACAAAGATTTCCAGGAGGTGATAAGACAAACAACTATAAAGCCAGGCAGATTGCAATCAAAGCAAAATAACAGCATAAGCCAAGAACTATAGAAGGACTGCACAAGCAGTGATTAAATATAACTGAGGCATTGGAAATAATATCTCAGAGGAAGTGGCCTTTGGACCATGTCTGGAAGGATGAACAGGGTTTCATTTGATTTGAGAAGGAGCATAGGGACAATTCAGGCAAAGACAGTAGCTAAATACATGAAACAAAATCCTAGAGCTCATTTTCCAAGTTGATGCGTTTAATGCTCATTTACATTTCCCTCTTTATTACTTCTAATCCCACTCTAAGAAGAAATTACGTTTCTAGAAATCCTCTTGCAATATTTTATAATTGTTATATACATATTAGGAATTTGTTTTAAAATTCCAAATGAACACATATCTTTTAAACATTGTCTTACTGCTAGCAAATTGTTTTTAAATATCAGAAAGAACTTATTGAGTCTTACTGGCGCTGGGGATATGAAAATCAGAGAAAGCTCTGGCTATGCTGAGCTCTACACTGCAGAATTTGCAGACATGCTGTGCTCCTGAAAATTGTATACCTCTGCAGAATTTTTACATACAAGAATCATCCCAATGTGTCTGTCTTTGAGCTATCTTAGTCTTGACTGTCTGTTGGTACCAGTGGGGTTTTGGTTCCAGTACCCCCTTGGATAAAAACAACAACAACAACAACAACAACAACAACAACAAAACACAACATGAATGCTCAATAACAACAACAACAACAACAACAACAACAAAACACAACATGAATGCTCAAGTCCCTTATGTGAAATGGTGCAGAACAATGCACACAATTTGATCTCTGCAAATTCCAGGCCCCAAAATGGGAAAGATTGTTTTCCATCTGAAGTTGTTTGAATCTAAAGATACAAAACCTCCTTAAATGGAGGACAGATTGTACTTTTTAGGAGATATTTTTCAAAACAACCATTTATTGACAACACAACAATAAAAATAATAGACAACTAATAGAAATGTATTTGCATTTCAGGCTCAGATTTCAGTTTATAATCTGAGTGGGGAGGCACAATAGCTCACCAACTAAAGAGGGGAGTGCAAAGCCAGTTACTAGGATTTGAATTTTGTCTTTGTTACTACCTAGCTTTGAGGTCTTAGAAATATTACACAATGTTTCTGACTCTTGGCTTTCTTATCTGTAAAATGGGAAGGATATCAGTATTTAACTGTAAAATTCTTGTTAGGATTAAATGAGTTAATATACATAAAGCACTTAAACTGGTATTTGACATGTAATTAATGATTGGTTAACCTTTATTGTTTTGAATATAATGTTGGATGAATTACTTTATCACAATAAATACTTCTGAAGCAGGGGGTCTTGGTGTTGAATTTTTGTGCATAATAATTGCTACCACTTAGAGAGAGGTGTTAGGCTGCACCCTTTTCACTTTTTATCTCTTCTCCTCCAACAGACTTCCAGCTATTCATGTTCACAGATGAATTCAGTCATTTGCCCAAGGGCATAAGGCCAGGAAGTGGAGGAATATAGACGTTAACTCCAAAGGCCATGTTCTTTGTGGCTGGTTATTAAAAGTACAGGAATGGGAAAGGGAAGACAATAAAAAGTTATCTAAGACCTGCATAATGTTTTTGTAACTCTGAAATAATTAGAGATTTTATTGAAAGAAGAGAAAAATGAACCAATTAGAGTTTCTTAACAGATCTGTCATGTGGGTAGTGGCTTCTGGGGACTGAAGATATAATGTGTGCTAGGTTGGAATGTTCTTATTGACGTTGATCTAAATTCTAGCTTGGCCCTCTTCAGGACCAAGTAATAAATGAGAAGTATATGAGATACCAAACTTCTCTCCTTTTTGCCACTACTGTATCATTTAACTGAATTTTTGCTGTGGTAAAATATATTTACTCTTCTTGTCAAATTTCTTTCTGAGTAATATATCATAGAAGCTTTTAATAAAGGGGGTCTTTGACCAGGTTTAACTTCGCAGGTCTACATTGGTCATTCCACATAGGTTTAACAAATTATTTGTTAGAGTTTATTTTTATATATTTACCATCTAACGTCTTTGTGTCTTTCACCCATGGTCAACATGCTTCCTCCGGTTTCTTTCTCTTTCTGTGTGATTCACCTCATTACACTTTTCTCTCCACTGTCTAATTACTGAGCGCGGCTGGGTGTTTGGTCAAGCCTACCTTTGCGGGCATCTGTTGCTATGTATGAGTAATGGAGGGATCAGGACCACGGAGGGGATTTGTTCATTAGGTGGCTTCGCTGTGTGTAAAGTCAAAAGCCACTGAGGTTATGATGCTGCTGTCTGTGGGGCTGAAATTTGTCAGTCAGCCTTCTTGTCGAGCAGATGGTATCCGGATGTACTCTATTGGGAATCATGCCATGGGGAAGAGAAGTGACCTAGTGGAGTAAGGCTCAGAATTCCAAAAAAAGCCTTTCTTGTTTCCATTGTACAAAACAGTCTTTCCCCAAAGACTTCTCACTTGGGCTTTGACCTTTTGCAGCTGGCAAAGGTAGTGCTGTCTCCATTTCACAACAAAGATACTGACTCTCAAAAAGGTTAAGTGACTTGCCTGCAGTTGAATGCTTTGGCTAGTAGGAGAAAGCCCAAACTTTCAAGTGCTGTGCCCCTTACTCCTGTGTGACCTCTACTTTATCAATGACACACATTGCTCTTGGACATTATCTGCAGTGGTGAGGGGGCAGAAGTCAGTTTGAGGAGAAAAAAATATCCCAGGTCAAAACCATTCAGAATGTAAGTTTTTTTCCAATACTAAAAAAAGAAACAAACAAAAAAAAAAAACTTAAACACAATCTTACTCCAAACAATTCCAAACATAAATGTTAAATAACAATTATGAGCCTTTGTCTTCAAAATTGGTGATTTCCCTCATTTTCCCATGTAGCTCTCTGCTCGTATTTTCACCTGGGTAGTAGATAACTCCACCAGCTCAGCTAGGAGGTATTTTACACTTATGATAGTTAAACCTGCTTTTTTTAATTCTCATTCCTGCCCTTTAAAACATTTTATGCCCCTTTGATGCCCATCTGTAAAATACATCACCGTCCATTTAGTTACACAAATCCCCAAACTATTAGTTTTTTTTCAGTTCTCCCTTTTCCCAAACTTTACATTAAGCCCATCATGTCCTATAATTTCCATGTTGAAAAAACATTCTGAAGTTGAATACCTCTCTCCATTGCCACCACTGTCTTCAATTCTAAGCCACTATCAGCTCTTACCAGGACTGATTAGGAAAAGTCAGGGAGATTCTCATGGGTCTCCTTGCTTCTGCTCTTGCCCCTGCACCTTCTTCCTGCCAGTAGACCCAGAACAATCTTTTTAAAATGTAAATGTGATTACTTTACTGCCCTAGATAAAATCCTCCCATTGGCTTCTATTTCACTTAGAATAAAATTGAAATGCCTTACCATATTCCACAAGGATTTTGAACATCCATTCTCACCTTGCCTGTGCTAATCTTTTGGCTTAGCAACCCCACTGGTCTTTTTGCTTCTCAAACCTCTGAGTCTTTGCATTGTTGTCTCTGCCTTCCAAGCTGAAAGTTGCCTAATCAGAAAGGTTTTCCCAATCCATGGTCCTCTAAAGTTCTCAATTAAATCATTCTGTTTAAAATTCTCACTAATTTTTTTTTTTTAAATTTCAGGTCCCACAAAGTTATAAGCTCCAAAAAATATGGCACTTTTGTTCCTGTTCATCGCTATGAAACTGTCACCTAGAATCGTGTTGGGCACATTTAGACAGTCCATAAATATCCATGAACTGAATGCATGCCTGGGTGCCTTTATTTTGTCCTGCTCTTGTTTTTTCATTGAAAATGAGTCAATAATCTGCAATTAAATAAATTTATATATGGAGCTGTACCTTTGAAACATTTCATAATTATTACTAGCACAGTGGTTTTTAAAAAACAATTAATTTTAAATTTCTCAAGAAATACAATTGTTTAACTGTTGATATTTTGTTGTTAGTAATATATTAGGAAAGATAGAGCTTTACTGCTCTTGGGGTTCTAGAGAGAACTGATGAGTCAGTCATAGGCAGAGCTGAACAAATGAGTTCTGTAACTAGACTGGATAGATGATAACTGCTTACCTAGGTAGAAGTCTATACCTAAATTTCTTCACAAAGTCACTTTAAGATGTCTGTATTATGACGGCACCAGGAAGCAGCAATCTTGTTATGGAGATGTTCTTATGAACATACATATACACATAGTAAGAAGCATAGCAGATAACTAAAATAGTAGAAATCAACTGAGTCCAGAGATTTGAAGTCACATTTCAGCCTATACATGTAACCCCTAGAGAAGGCAATACAAGGGCAGTGTTTTAAAGCATGGGCTGAGTACCATGCTGAGAGTCTTTGAATCCTGATTCTGCTACTGGCTACCTGTGCAACTCTGAACAATTTATCTTTACTGAGTTGTTTTGTGGATTAAATGAGATAGTGCACTTAAAGCAGTAAGAATAGTGCTAGATGTATACCTAATGCTGTTAATCTAATTGTTATTTTGGATTAACCCCTTACTTTCTCAGAAACTCTGATTCCTCATCAGTAAGTTGTGGATAATAATTGCTGTCATAGGGCATTTGAACTAATATATATGAAAGTGAGAAGTACTTTATTAATACATTATTAGGTATTTAATAGATCTTTTTATTCACATATTGAATTGGATCTTCACAAGCACTCAGTGGGAATAACTATATTTATCATCCCCATTTCCAGAGGACAATACTGAGACTCCAACATAAATTTAAAGTCACCCAATCAGGACTGTAGTCTCTGACTCTGATCTTTTGGGTGTTTACTACACAGAGCAAGTAAGAACTGCCATGGGGACCTTCAAATAGAAGGTGTCTCATATTCTTACCTTATCTAGTGTACCACACGTCCTGGAAGAGCTGAGAAGTGGTTTTTCTTTCATGTAATTTGGGTAGTATAGTCTACTCCTCCTTCTATCTGAAACTTCCTGTAGAGCTAGGGCTCTGAAGCATTTTCCATTCACCCAGCAGGCGCTCTGTGAGCTTTAGTTTTGAACTGCTCTCCTTGGAGATCCCCAATATTCTGAGACATGCTCTTTTTTCCCTTCAAACTCTGATTCATAGAACCACTTTCTCTCACTTTCAAGTTATCTGATCTATACTGTTTTGACATAGTATTAAACTTGTAGCTTTTGCTCTGACTATTATTCCCTTTGTACCCTCCAGCTAGACCACATTTGTCTTCTCACCTTTAGACTCACTGGTCTTCTCCCTCTTTTCTCAGGTCTCCTAGATCGCTAGTCATATCTAGCTTTAGCTTATCTGTACCAACCTTATTTCATTTCCTGTGAGTCAACAATCTTACGATGGAAGAAATGACTGCCCTAAAGCTCTGTGTTGAACGTGAATAGTGAGATTTTCTCTTTTCTACAGGAAAGTCATATACATGATTGACTCAAAAGACTCAAGAAAAACTGGAGTTATCTTTATTGGGCTCTTCAAAATTTGTATCCCCCTGAAGAATGTTCTAGATGGAGACAAAACAGTGAGAAGCTAATTATCCTCTCAGAGTCATCTGTTTTCCTAGTCTTTCCTCACCCCTTCCCCCTCATTTCTTACTCTTTCTATGTATGGCTTTGATTTAATACTTTCAATTGACTTGTAAAATATTTGGCATTAGAGTGACAGCAATTTCATAGAAAAATTTAATGATTCCACATGTAATTACTAAGCCCAATACATGTATAGGAGAAAAATTAATGAAATTTTAAAAAATTATCTTAATTTAAGAACCACCTTCTAACATTTAAGCTCCTATGAAATTTGTTTAAAAAATTCTAGTTTGGGAAAACATGTCTAAAAATTGCTTCAGTCAGGATTGGGTGAAATGCAGACCATGAGTCTGTGTGTTACTCGTGAAGTCATCCAGATTAAATAACTGCTTTCTGAATTGCTTACTATTTCATGCCCAGACAGATGGATCTTAGCTTCCTTCAAAAGAGAATCAACTCCTGAAGGCAATTTTCCAGGATCCTATTTCCTTTATTAGTATTCTTTCTCAAACTCCCAAACACTTTCTGGACATCATTTTGTGACCTCAGTTGGAGTTCAGAAACTCTGAGCACACATCTCTTAACCATCTACCTTTGGGGACTTGGGCCCTGACTTCCTGCCACCCCTCCTATCACTATTATCTCCACCCACCGGCACTGGCCTTATCTTTAGGTTTGGAAGTAAATCTGGGAAGCAGCCACTTTCCACTCACCTATGCACCCTGCTGCATCCACTGATGGGCTCTATGCTGGTCCTAAATAGGAATCCTGAATGGGAATCCTATTATCTCTCATGTTGAACTGGTAGTTCTGGAAAAATGTTGTCCTCTTGGCCTTTGAGTGGATAAAAGGCATAAGGTTGTTTCCTGTGTTTTTTCCTCTTCTGTAATCCTACTTCAAACACTACAGATTTCCATTTATGGACTCACGAGATATTTCTTTTAGTATTCAGAGGGACCAGCTTCCACTCTTGGAATAGCATTTTCATTCTTTCTTAAGCAGCACATATGTTCCTGTTGAAAAGAACAGCAGAAAGCTGCAAGCACTTGTTTCTGAAGTGGAATATGGATTTGGAGCACACACACAAAGATCCAAGTCTGTACACAGTGCTAGGCGATGATGCCAGACCAGTGTGAGGTTTACCGCATTTAGCATGGGATATCAGCACCAGAAGAGACACAAGCAAAGATTTTGTCTTGAATTCAATGGCTTGAGGATGGAGTCTCAGCCAGCTAGGTAACATTCATGAAAATAGGACAAAATAGAAATTTCTGAGGCTTGACATGAGAGAAGCTGAGGGAGCCTGGACAAGCTGGAGAATGGGAGTCTCCTAGTACTGACAATAGTGATTTAGACAAAATTTGTTCTTTTTCACATGCAAATATTCAGTCTTCTGTACAGCTGGCATCTTCATTGCTCCTGAAAAGAGCAATTCCCCAGTGCACCACTGTGCCAGGCCCAGGTTCCTTTTTTCTCTCCCTCTAGATTCTTCAATGATGCAGACACTGGCAAACAATACTAAGGATTTAGTATGTATAATGTCCCAACTGAAGAAGTGAATGTCATCTTCTCAGCCACTTTATGTAAAAGACCAACATGTTTTTATTTAACACACACAGATCCATATAAAATATGGTGGTGGCATATTTTCATATTGTCTTGTTATGTGGTTGGGAGCAAAGTAGCACATTTTATTTCAGGTCTTATTTCTCTTTTCCTACATCTAGCTATCCACATAAAAGAAATCAGTTTAATTTACAAGTGAATTCATTGAAATGAAATTTAGGAGCAGTGATGCTCAAATCTCAATGCAGCAAGAATTCTAAAGCAGTATTTCTGTACAAAAATCTCTTCAATTCCTTCTTACAAATTATTACCGATATTCCTCAATAACTCTGTCTTCCGGTTTCTCTCTATGGCAGTAGTCTCATCCTTTCCTTAAGTTTTACTTGAATTCTATTAGCAGAGGATTGGCAGTCTTAAAATTTGTGTTATGTAGTGAAATCACCACTGACCATGCATAGGACCAGATGGGATGGAATGATGTTACTGACAAAATATTAACACAGGCTGCTGAATACTAAGCTATTGGTAAAAACAAAACAAAACATAAATAATAGTCTTCATCTTTAGCCATATGTTGTGATCTACAAATGTGACTACTATTTAGTTAAAAATATGGATATGGAACTAACTCCCGTTAGTTCCGTTGAGGCAGCAATAGGCACATTTTTGTTGTGGATATGAGTTAACA
>JAAGEH010000293.1:23944375-23955118 GCA_011751065.1 Lasiurus cinereus | reverse complement strand
ACCCTAATTTTGAATTTGAAATATTAACATTTTTAATTCAGTGCCTAAAAATAAAAGAAAGAAAGAGCCCTAACTGGTTTGGCTTAGTGGATAGAGCATCAGTCTGCAGATTGAAGGGTCCTGGGGTCGGTTCCTGTCAAGGGCATGTACCTTGGTTGCAAGCTGAATCCCCTGTTAGGAGTGTACAGCAGCCAGCTGATTAATGTTTCTATCTGTCTCCCTTCCTCTCTGTAAAAATCAATAAAATATGTTAAAAACAAAAACTTCCAAATTTTAAATTATTTTTTCCATACAACTTTTATACATTTTTTTTTCAAATATTGCTGCTAAAACCGGTTTGGCTCAGTGGATAGAGTATTGGCCTGCAGACTGAAAGGTCCCAGGTTTGATTCTGGTCAAGGGCATGTACCTTGGTTGTGAGCACATCCCTAGGCGGGGGCGTGCTGGAGGCAGCTGATCGATGTTTCTAACTTTCTATCCTTCTCCCTTCCTCTCTGTAAAAAATAAATAAAATATATATCTAATAAAAATATATTGCTTATGTTGGCAGCTACGCAGGGTTCACACATTATTTAGGGAAGTGTGTCTTAATTAAAATCTCCCACACAATAGTTAAGAAAAATAATAACACATTTTTGTTTAATTTCTATAAAGGCTTAAAAATGCTTATGAACTGAAGGAAGAAGTTGTGGTTTGTTAAGAAAGATATATTCCTGACCTCAGCAGTCAAATTTTATGAATATGCAAGTGATGACTTCTATAATCTCACCTTTCAGATTGATGAGAAAAACATGTAAGACAGGATGTTTGAAATAGCGAAGAACACTAAGGAAAAATACAAAATCAGAAAAATTATAGAAAATAGGCTTGATCAGTTGAAATTAAGCTAAAATGAACAAGGAGGGCAAAATATGACAACTCACCTCAATCAATTAGAGATATAAAGATTCTACAGAGAATACAGAATGAAATGGAAGGATATAAATGAATGGCTCTAAGTTAGCTAAGCATGCTCTATAGCCACATTTTTCTAAGAAATAGCCTTAAGAAAATATTCAAGAGGGAATAGTGTCCCTAACTATTCATGAAATTCTCATTGCATGGATGTTAGTATGAAGCAGGGACACTGTGTATGCAGTCATTTTATTACACACAAATGAATTACCAGACATTGCAGTGCCCTGGGACTGAATCCACTCAGGGGATCTGAACTGTCAAGGTTGAGATCCTAATCTTCAGAAGATTAAAATTTCTGAGAAAAAGGAATACAAAAACAACAAAAAAACAAAGATAGAATAAATTTTTTTAAAGGGAAACATTTTATAATGCAAAGTAGGTCAAGAGAAGGGCTATCAGGCTTTTGAAGGACTACATACATCTTTTAATGTATGGTATAAATTGATTTAATGTAGATGTAATCACTGGTATACAATGTAACTGTGAAACTATATAATGAAGTCCAGTAACTTATTGGATTGGAAACATAACCCAAATTGGTGTATCAATTCATCAGTGGCATCTAATTTTCTGAAGCACAAGGAACAGGATATATATGTGACTTTTTTTTTTTTAGCAACCTAATCAAACGTTAAGAATGTGAAAAGTAAAGAAAAAACTGTTTTCTAGGCTGAAAGGGGCTTACCCACACCACAGGCTCAGGGAAGTGGCTGCTTCTCTTGGTGGTGGGAAGGGAGGGCTGGTGAGTTGAGGGAGCCTGGCACCAGGTGTCTATTTCCCTCAAACCTTGTTTGTATCAGGCTACTTTTCTATTCGGTATGTCTTCAGTCCTCTGTACCTTGGCCTTTGTTGCCCTTGACGGACGTGAATTCATCTTTCTTTTTCCCCAGGAACGGTCTGTAAAGGGCATAAAAGATGTGCTTCCATCATGCTATATTGGGATAGATTTGTACCATTTCTTTTTAATTATAAGAAAAAGAAGCTTTACTAGAATTAACAATCTTTCTTTTTGATGAAGGGAGCATACAGAGCAGAGGAGCAAGTCTTTCCCTGATCCCTTGGGACACTGCAGTTTTTAGATAATATGGCCCTATGGGCTGTTATCCACAGAGCCACGTAACATACTTCCTAGCTAAAACCATGCTTAGTGGAGAAGCTGACCATTTACATGTAGCACATCAGAGGCAGACAGAAAACAAAGCTTTCTGCTATTTGTGGCTTCTCATTTGGAAGTGCCTAGTCAGAAGTGAAATGAACCAGTGTGAGTGTGCCCATCTGTTTGCACAGGAGGTGGTATATTCATGATACCTATGATTGCTGAATTCAACAAATAATCCAATAAAGGGTTTTTCTATTTCCCTTACTTATTGATATGAAAACAAAAAGTTACAAAAAGTCACTGGCATATGTCCTATATAATAAAGAGGTAATATGCAAATTAACCCTCACACGATTATAAGATGGCTGTGTCCACAGCAGAGGCAGGGTTCCCATAAATAGCGATCAGCAGAGACCTGAGACTGCGTAGTACCAAACCGGGTTGGGGGATCTGAGGCTACATCCCGCCCAGTGGGGCTTCACTGGGGACTTCAGTCCATGCCTCTCTCCCAGTGGGGCTTGACAGGGGACCTCAAAGTGTATTCTCCACCCTGGTGATGAGCTGGGGGACCTCAGGTTGTGCCCTTTGCCCCGGGCTGGGGGACCTGAGGTCATGCACCCCACCTGGCGGGGCTTGACAGGAGACTTCAGGCCATGCCCCCCACCCTGGTGCCAGGCTGAGGGAACTCAGGCCATGCCCCCACCCCGTATGCATCGGAGGACCTGAGGCTGCACCTCCAATCTGGTAATGCTTGATGGGGAACCTGAGGCTGTGCCCCCCACCCGGCGCCAGGCCAGGGGAGCTGAGGCTGCACCCACCCACCTGCTGGGCTTGATGCGGGGGAGGAAGCCAGATGTGGACCTCGCCCAGTGGGTTTGGGGCCGGCCTGGTCTGGGTCTTGTGTGATTTTGAGGTGCATGCAGGTGGGCAGGGACTTGACTCTGGGTCCTGTGGTGCACCCCAGACTCCGACAGGAGGAAGATTTTCATATACATTTTAGTAATTTTCTTTCATCTTTTATACTTCTATTATAGAGAAAGGGCAAATAGCAATATTAAAGTATTTCCTCTAATTATTTCCCCTTTATTGTGCATGAATTTCATGCACTGGGCCACTAGTGTGTGTGTGTGTGTGTGTGTGTGTGTGTGTGTGTGTGTGTGTATACTAGAGGCCTAGCGCCCAAAATTTATGGTCCCTAGATCTGACATCAGGGCCATCTTCTCTGGCTGCCCCTAGCTGGCCCCACCCCCACTGCCATCCACCTCAGGTCCCTGTTTGCCATTGGGAGATGAGAGCCTATTGGGGGAAGGGACCAAGAGGTTGGCTATTCCCACCTGCTCACCAGCCCCACCCCTGCTGCTGGTTACCCCCTGTGTGGCGAGACTGGCAGGGAGGGGGCCTTGGCCTGGCACCATGCATGCCTTCCCCACCCACTCCCAGTTCCTAGTTCACAATCAGCTGATCAGAATCTACTGGCCAGGGAAAGGGAGGGACCAAGGTGTGGTCAGTGTCCCTCATAGTGACTGGTCAAATTGGTTATTCTGCTGTTAGGGTCAATTTGCACATTACCCTTTTATTATATAGGATAGAAGTCCAGTGCATGGGTGGGGGCTAACTGCTGCCCTGATGGGGGTCCTGGATTGGGGTGGGGGTCTCTGCTGGGAAGTGGGGCCAGCTGGGATGAGGGGTTGTGATTGTTCTGGTCTCTGGTTCTGGCCATTCCGTCATTTTGGTAACTGGGCTTTTATTATATAGGATATGTGTGTGCGTGTGCATGTGTGCGTGTGTGTGTGTGTGTGTGTGTGTGTGTGTGTGTGTAGATAGATAGATAGATAGATAGATAATGTAATAATAATAAAATGCTTTTATTGAAAAAAAGTAAGGTTACACAAAGTCTGGACCAACATGGAATACCTTGAGCACATGATTTTTATAAGAATATTGGCTAGAGCTCTGGCCAGTGTGCCTCAGTTGGTCAAGCTTCTTCCCATGCACTAAGAAGTCACTGGTTCAATTCCTAGTCAGGGCAGTTTCCTGGGTTGTGGGGCATGCAGGAGATAGCCAGTCATTGATGTTTCTCTCTCCTTCTCCCTTCCTTTCTCTTTAAAAAAAGTGATTTTATTGGGTAATAAAATCAATTTTGTTTCATTCTACAACTATATGCATATTAATTTAGAGTGCCTATCATGTACCTACATTCCACATACTTGAATTCATATAATATTTATAACAAATCTATGAAATTTTTTGCTTTTTAAAAAACTTCATTTTTAAGGATAAGAATGCAGAGGCTTAAATAGAGAGCCATTTATCCAAAGATATATAGCTATTTAGGCTAGATCCAGGTCTCAAATACAATTTTATCTCAAATAGAAAAAAATTCCTTTATTCTATATATGTTATACTGTGAGATTTCTCCTCTAAGCCGAACTTTTTTTTGGCTAATTGAAGAACAGAATTATCGAGATGTGCAGACACTAACTAAAGTGCTGCTCCCTCATTTCTTCTGCTTGTGACCATTGCTTTGTTCTGGTATTAATACTAATAAGTAGGAACTTTGTTAGATGCCACTAATACTGAATGGCAAGAAGAGAGATGAAATGGGGTGAAGCAGGAAAAATGAGCTGACTTCACAGAAGACCGAGTTCTTAAGGGGAAAGAGATGGTTGCTTGATGTCAAAGGGAACTCAAGATGGCCTGGCGTGTCACAGTACTGCTGTTGTGCAAGCCTGTGTCAGGTACCTCTTATTTCTACATTCCAATTCCAGGCAGGTCTTAGGACTCCTAGGATTTGGCCAGTGCTGCTGTATTCAAAGGCACCTGAAAGAACACGTGTACTGCACTTCAATTTTTTTTTTAATTTAAATTTTTTTATTGTTTAAAGTATTACATATGTCTTCTTTTTTCCTCATTGACCTCCTGGTGCTGCTCCCACCCCCCAGCACATGTCCTTTCCCTGCTACTGACTGTGTCCATCGGTTATGCTTATATGCATGCATACAAGTCCTTTGGTTGATCTCTTCCCCCTTCTTCTCCCCATCTTCCCTTGCCTTCCCTCTGAGATTTGACAGTCTGTTCGATGCTTCTATGTCTCTGAATCTATTTTTTTGTTCTTTTTTCTTTTTTTATTGTGTAAAGTATTAGAAATAGTAGTACGTATGTCTCCTTTTTTTATCCCTCTATTGACCTCCCCCCAGCCTTAACTACCCCCCAGTACATACTGGGACTCACCGATTATTGCTAGGACTGAGCTCTTGGCATGATTTAGAAATGAAGGCTGAATGAAACAAACTGCTCATTTATAAAAACAGTATTGTTATGTTGACAGAATAGTAACTCTATATGAACCTGAAAAATCCTGTTCTGGACTCTCACATATTTGAACTATTGGGCAAAAGATGATCTGTGCTCTCTTCCTCAGAATTCAGGGAGTAGCTGTAAGCTTCCAGAACAGAGGTTGGCACTCGTGTTTTTTTTGACCAAATTTAGTCACAGAAGTATTTTGTGTGGCTCTGACAGTTTTAGCTCTTATAGTGACTAGGATTTCAAGCTTTGGACAAATCCTCAACCCAAGCCGGGCTTTTATTCCTTCAGGCAATGATTTTGAATAGATAGTGGTCCCCTCTTCTCTCACAGCCTATGCTTTCTGCTTTCCAGTTGGCTCAATGCCTGGCCCTTCCCTGAGATATTGAAGGTTCACTTGTTTTTATCATTGCACATCTACTGAGGATTCCCTTCTAGGAGAGAGGGAGCCTCCTGGCTCCTGTACAGGTCTGAGCTAGAGACACTGATAGGCATCTCACAATCACCAATAATAGAAAGTGAACCCTTGCATTGCTAGTAAATATAGCAGTTAACAGGAAAAATAGTCTCCTGTAGCATTTTTATTTTTCCTAAGGAAATGTTTCAAATTATACTTTAAAAAATTACTAATTGCCCTGGCTGGTTTGGCTCATTGGATAGAGCATCAGCCTGTGGACACAAGGGTCCCAGGTTCGATTCCAGTCAAGAATGTACCTTGGTTTCGGGCAGGTCCCCAGTGGGAGCTGTGCAGGAGGCTGGTGATTGATGTTTCTGTCTCATTGATGTTTCTAGCTCTCTCTTCCTCTCCCTTCCTCTCTGTGAAAAATCAATAAAAAAATACATTAAATATATTACTAAGTATTTCTATTTTGTTATTTTTTTCCCTTTCCAGTAAAGAAAAAAAAAGTCAATTCAGTGGACACGAGCAAATTCTAATCCCAACCTGTCAACATTTTGTGTATATTCACTCATCTGGCTCTGAAAATACTTTTCAATAGCTCAGTCTAAAACAAAACCAGTAAAAAGGCCTAAAGAAAAATAAAAATGTACCTATGAAAAATTGATTGAATTGATTCATCACTATCCATTTGATTCAACAATTCTTAAATAAACAAAACAAAATAGTGGGTCACTCAGAAAGCAGAATTTTGACTGAGTTATGGGCAGTGCTAAGTATGGCTAGCAGACCAATAGAACATTGTTTTATTTCTGAAACAGATTTTTCGGGCTTCTTATTGGCTACTGTGTAATTCCTGTGGTTAGATTTTACTGTGCCCCAGTGAGTTGTCTCTTCATAAAGCAATGCAGTTGCTCAATACTTATCACCCTTCATCTCTCAATACATATAGTTTAGTATATGTATACTAGTAGATCCATGGCGGGTATGGGTTTCACTTTATGAAATGTAATGACTCATGTAATGGGTTTGATATTTACAAAGAAATATTGGGCTTAATAATAGCTTTTATGGGGCTGGCTGTCTGAATATGAATGAGTCAATAAAAAACTTTTTCAGGATAACACAACAATAAATATTGGCAAATGTTGGTATTAATACTAATAAGTATTAGTATAATAATATTAGTGGACTTTATTTTGCATGGAAAAGGAAATCCATTCATAAGAAGGGTATAATTTCTTCCTCACCTCCATGCTGAAAAATAGACATTTGAGGAAATTGAGTGTCTAAGAGTTTGTGACTTAGTGGCACATAACTAGGAAACAGGGAATCTGGGATACAACTTAGGAATTCTGATCCATCTGAGAGTTCTTGCACATGCATTAGGGAACAGTAAATTCTTTGGTGTGTCGAGAAGAAAAGAAGTATGTATACTCCATGATTATGACTTGAGTTATTATTTTCTATACTTGTTTTTAGTTATCCTAATATAAAATGTAATGTCCAAATCGACCGAATGGACGACTGAATGCCAGGCTGTGCACGCAGCAGGCTCGGGTGGGTGGGGACTGGAGAGTGGGCTGAACTGCTGACCTCTCGATCCCTCCTGGGTCGTGGGCACCACAGTGACCTAGTACTGACTGCAGCCACCAAGGCAAGTGGGATGTGATTGGTCGGGGGTCCCCGCCATTGCCCCATGATCACCCTGCAGAGGGAGGCCCAGGCTACCTGGTCAGCAACAGTGGGTGGGGCCTCCCTCTGTGGGGCGATCAATCACGGGGCTCCTGGACTGCAAGAGGGTGCAGGTCAGGTTGCCGGGTTGAAGGACAACCACCTCCCCTTCCCCCGCACCTCCGGTATACAAATTTCATGCACTGGGCCTCTAGTAGAATATAAAGAAACACAAGTGACATCATTGCTTTTACTTCATCAGTATTGGGAGATCTGAAAATTTGTTTGGACAGAAGATTGCGGTTGAGTGGAGCTTTTCTGTTTTTATTAGGAGTGAGTCTGAGAGCTTCTCTGAGAAAATGAAGAACAGCTGCTCCCTTTTGGGAAATAACCACAACCCACACTCACGCCTGATAAGAAATCACCAAAGTAGTAACTTACTTTGAGCAAACGTGTCATAAGGTAGCGACAAGGCTAGGAGCAGAAGGAGCAGATACATGTGTTTGAAATAAATTGACCCCAGCTTTAAAATCCAAGGGCAGATATATGTTGGTATCAGTAAGTGCAAAGAGAGACAGAGAGAGATAGCTATATGTATTGAACAGAAAGAGAGTGATAAATTAAATACATTCGTAAGGCAAGTGGAGGAAATGATCAAAATAACCACCAAAGAACAGTAAAGTCTAAATCTAACTTTTTTCCCCCTTCCGGCCATATGTTGACATTGTTGAAAAACCTCACATCAGTACTTTATAAAACTGTAGATCTCTTGGGTTGAGAAATAAAGAATCCTAGTAATGGGCCTTCCAAAGAGCAGGGCTGTTGTGTGGGAGAGGAATGCAGGATGTCAGGAAAGGAAAGGAAGCTAATGGTCCATGACATAAGCAAGTGATGAGAGGGGGTAATGTAAACATGAGCATATAATATTTCCACGCTTCTTGTTCTTCATATGCAAAACTGAAGTAATTCAAAGCACTCTTTTGAGGAATAAAGAGATCAATACCAAAATGCCTCAATAATAGTGAGGGTTAAATAAACTGCAGCTATTGTTCTTTCCACACATGCTTCCCTAACCGAGAGCATGGTTTAAATAAGGAAAATGATGACAAAATACCGTACAAGAGTGAAGAGATCTCCAAGTCTGGCAGGAAGGAGTTAAGTGAAACCTGCCCAGCATGGCTTAGCTGGGATACCTAGAGGAAAACCTGGCCTGTTTTCTTTCCAAGCTCCTGCTATTTCCATTCTGCTGCTACAAAATGAGGTGACCTGTAAGCCATTGAAAGGTGATAATAACCTTTGCTTTCAAGTTTCAGAGTGAAGCCTTAGTTCCTTTGTTCCAGTAGTTTAAATATACCTACAGTGCCCAAAGGAACCCCCCTCTCCCCCCCAAAAAAAGCCTCCCCCCACCCCCCATGAACCCAGGACCAGGACTGCTTTTCCATTTCTCCATCACTGCTCCAGCCATCACCTGAGCCTTAACTTGAGCCCATTCTGGTGAGGAAACTGCATCATACTTCAAGATGCAACAGTGTGTAGTAAAATCACTGTTCCAAAGCTAAGGGAGGAAACACGGTGACAGAAGATGTTGGGCTTGCTGCAAAGGAATCCTTTTATTTTTCTTGATCAGATTATAGGAATGATATGTGGAAGGAGAAAATATTCCAGTAAATATGGTATAGCGATGAGAGTCTGTAATATGAACCTGGTGTCTCAAAGGAAAGCTCTTACATTTGTGGCCCCTGGGCAGAAATTTAACCCATCTTTAGTCCACATTTCTCTTTCCCAGACTTGGCTGGAATCCCAGACAGAGGGCGGTGATTTGTCTTTTTCCTTTTTTTCTTTTTTTTTAACCCCTCCTCTGCCTTTCTTTTGTGGCTTGTCCTGCTATCAGGCTAGCCTCTCCACCCAGTCTCTGATCCTGTGCAGGACTGTAGGAGGCTAACTAGCTCTAGGCAATAGCTAGGTAAGGAGCAAATGTGCCTTCCAACCTTTGAACTAATCCAGCCAGTGTCAACACTGGACAGCTAGTTTCCTGGATAGCTCCTGACTCTGTTTACTTGGTCTAAGAGTGTGAATTAAAGCCCGGGTGTTAATGACTAAAGTCACTCCAGTCCCTGAGTCTTGTGTGCAGTCACACTGTAGAGCTGGGATCCCCGGGCAGAGACTTGCAAGAGCTGCAAATGTGGTCAGTGGAAATGAACTCTCAGTTGAGCTCCGCAGCACGTGACTTCCTATTTCTGTAAGGTACTTCCAAGGGACTTCCTCTGTAAAATCAGCCAAGTCCCCTGAGGGAGATTTCATTGAGTGCCGCAGCTAAGTTTTTACTTCCAACTCGGGACAGAAGTTTTCCCTGAGACATGGTGTTAGTTTCTTTTCTTTCTCTTTGCCCTGCCCCTGCCAGCTTGCAAGGATTTGGTGGCTCCTGTCCGTGATCGGAAGCTGAATACCCTGGTGCAGATCTCTGTGACCCACCCCTCGGAGCAGGGGCTGACAAGATACTCCAGCACTGAAATTGTGGAGGTGAGCATGCTGTGGTCCTGCATTCCTAGCCTGCATTTCTCTCTCTCTCTCTCTCTCTCTCTCTCTCTCTCTCTCTCTCTCTCTGGATTTGAGCAAGCAGCTGAAATCAGTTAGCTCATGGGCTATCACTATGCTGTGTTACTATCCCCTGTCATTTAGGAAAGCATTCTCGAGGTCATTCAGCATGCACGCACGGTAACTTCCCAGAATAAACAAATGAGGGAAGAATTTGCATTTTTTCATAAAAGATCTTATTTTTATTTAGTAAATAGAAAGATAATCTCCCACTCTGAATCTTCCAAAAGAGTGTCATATATATAGTGTTATATATGTAAATTTAAATGAAATGAAAGTACTCAGAGAAATTTTAAACCCGTTAAATTTTTTCCCCTTTTTATTTGTCCTGTATTCCTCAGTCTGTCTGTGGAAACTATATTCTCAGCTGTTTGTGACTGACTGTGTTTTGAAAGGACAATATTTTTCAAAGAAAGGTCCATAATGATTTTTAAAAACTGTAATGTTTCTAAGCAAAAGGTGTAAATATTACTCATCAGATGAGAGACTTCCTATTTACATTTATTGTTACTAATAAAACATTCATTATGTGTTGATAGGAAACTTGTTATTGTGTTGGATCAGACTCAAATGAGGAAGTGTTTCCCTTTTGATTATTTTGTTCTTATCACATATATTTTACAACATTGGTGGATGAGAGAATTTATTAGACCATCTGGGACTAAAGAAAGTGCATTTTGAACTCCTTCAGCTTTGCCTGTCTTTCTTGGACTAGTAA
>JAAGEH010000293.1:23932370-23944275 GCA_011751065.1 Lasiurus cinereus | reverse complement strand
TTTCTTTCTTTCTTTCTTTCTTTCTTTCTTTCTTTCTTTCTTTCTTAAGATAAACCACTTTTTTTAATTTCTTTATTAATTCAGGTATTACATATGTGTCTTTATCCTCCCATTACCTTCCAACTTCCATTCATGTCCCCACCCCCCTGTTGACTGTGTCCATCGATTAGGCTTATATGCATGCATATAAGTCCTTTGGTTGATCTCTCCCCTTACCCCCATCATCTCCTACCTTCCCTGAGGTTTGATGTTCTAATTGATATTTCCTTGTCTCTGGATCTATTTTTGTTCATCAGTTTATATTGTTCATTATATTCCACAAATGAGTGAGATCATGTGATATTTATCTTTCTCTGTCTGGCTTACTTCGCTAAGCATAATGCTCTCCATCTCCATCCATGTTGTTGCAAATGGTAAGAACCCCTTCTTTTTTACTGCAATGTAGTATTCGATTGTGTAGATGTACCACAGTTTTTTAATCCACTCATCTGCTGATGGGCACTTAGACTATTTCCAAATCTTACCTATGGTGAATTGTGCTACTATGAGCATAGGGGTACATATATCCTTTCTGATTCATGTTTCTAGGTTCTTGGGATATATTCCTAAAAGTGGGATCACTAGTCAAATGGGAATTCCATTTTTAGTTTTTTGAGGAAACTACCTAATGTCCTCCACAGTGGCTGCACCAGTCTGCATTCCCACCAACCCTCACTGGCTGGATTCCTTTTTCTCTGCCTCCTGGCTAGCATTTGTCATTTGTTGATTTGTTGATAATAGCCATTCTGACAGGTGTGAGATGGTACCACATTATTGTTTTGATTTGCTTCTCTCTGATGATTAGTGACTTTCAGCAGGTTTTCAGATGTCTCTTGGCCTTCCTTCTGTCTTCTTTCGAAAAGTATCTATTTAGATCAGTTGCCCATTTTTTATTGTTTTTTTTTTTCATTTTTTTAAGCTGCATGAGTTCCCTGTAACTGTTGGAGATTAAACCCTTATTATTGATATCATTGGCAAATATGTTCTCCCATGCAGTGTGCTTTCTTGTTGTTTTATTGATGGTCTCCTTTGCTGTGCAAAAGCTTTTTATTTTGTTGTAGTCCCATTTGTTTATTTTCTCTTTAGTTTCCATTGCCCTATGAGCAGTATCAGTGAAGAAATTGCTTCGGCATATGTCAGAGATTTTTCTGCCTGTGGATTATTCTAGTATGTTTATAGTTTCTCATTGTATGTTTAAATTCTTGATCAGTTTGAGTTTATTTTTGTGTATGGTGTAAGTTGGTGGTCTAGTTTCATTTTTTTGCATGTATCTGTCAATTTTCCCAACACCATTTATTGAAGAGACTGTCTTGACTCCATTGTATGTTCATGCATCCTTTGTCAAATATTAATTAGGCATAGTGATTTGGGTTGATTTCTGGTTCTCTAATCTATTCCATTGATCTATATGTCTGTTCTTGTGCCTGTACCAGGCAGTTTTGAAAACAGTGGCTTTGTAATACAGGTTGATATATGGTATTGAGATCCCACCTACTTTGTTCTTCTTTCTCAGGATTGCTGTAGCTATTTGAGGTCTTTTTTATTCCAGATGAATCTTTGGAGGGTTCTTTTTAGGTCTGTGAAATATGCCTTTGGTATTTTAATGGGAAGGGCATTGAATTTATAGATTGCTTTGTGTAGTATGGACATTTTGATGATGTTGATTCTCCCAATCCATGAGCATAGCATGTTCTTCCATCTGTTTATGTCTTCCTCTATCTCCTTTTTCAGTGTCCTGTAGTTTTCCATGTATAGGTCTTTTACCTCTCTAGTTAAGTCTATTGTTGGTATCTTAATATTTTTGGTGCAATGGTAAATGGAATTGCTTTTTTAGTCTCTCTTTATATAAGTTCACTATTGGTATATAGAAATGCCATAGATTTCTTGGCATTAATTTTGTATCCTGCTACATTGCCAATTCATTTATTAAGTCTAATAGTTTTTTTATGGAGTCTTTAGGGTTTTCTATGTACAGTATCATGTCATCTGCAAATAAGGATAGCTTTACTTCTTCTTTTCCAATTTGGATACCTTTTATTTCTTCTTCTTGTCTGATTGCAATGGCTAGTACTTCCAGCACTATGTTGAACAGGAGTGGTGAGAGTGGGCATCCCTGTCTTGTTCCTGTTCTTAGGAGAAATGGTTTTAGTGTTTGCCACTTGAGTATGATGTTAGCTGTGGGTTTGTCATGTATGGCTTTTATTATGTTCAGGTACGATCCTTCTATTCCCACCTTGCCTAGAGTTTTTGTCAAGAAAGGGTGTTGGATTTTGTCAAATGCTTTTTTTGCATCAATTGATATGACTATGTGATTTTTATCTCTCAATTTGTTTATGTGATGTATCATGTTTATTGATTTGTGAATATTGTACCACCCTTACAGTGCCAGGATAAATCCTACTTGGTCATGCTGTATGATCTTTCTGATGTAGTCTGGATCAGATTTGCTAGAATTTTATTGAGGATTTTGGCATTTATATTCATGAGGGATATTGACATGTAATTCTCTTTCATTGTGTTGTCTTTATCTGGTTTTGTTATTAGGGTGATACTGGCTTCAAAGAAGAAGCTTGGAAGTGTTCCATCTTCTTGAGTTTTTTGGAATAGTCTGAGGAGGATAAGTCTTAGTTCTTCCTTAAATGTTTGATAAAATTCCCCTGTGAAGCCATCTGGCCCCAGGCTTTTGTTTGCTGGAAGCTTTTTGATGAGGGCTTTAATTTCTTCAATAGTTATCAGCCTATTGAGATTTTTAGAATCTTCCTCAGTAAGTTTTGAAAGGTTGTGTTTTTCTAGGATTGTGTCCATTTCCTCCAGGTTTTCTAGTTTGTTAGAATAGAGTTGTTCATAGTACTTTTTAATAATCCTTTTATTTCTGTGGGGTCTGTTGTTATTTCTCCTCTTTCATTGCTGATTTTATTTATTTGGGTCCTCTCTCTTTGCTTCTTGGTGAGTCTGGCTATAGGTTCATCGATCTTGTTTATCCTTTTAAAGATCCAGCTCTTGGTTTCATTGATATTTTGTATTGTTGTGTTTTGTTTTGTTTTTGTTTGTTTGTTTGTTTTTTGTCTCTATGTCATTTATTTCTGCTTTAATCTTTATTATTTCCTTCCTTCTACTCACTGTGGACTTTTCTTGCTTCTCTCTTTTCTAATTATTTGAGTTGTTGAGTTAGATGATTTATTACCATTGTTTCTTATTTTTTGAGTTAGGCCTATAGAGCTATGAAGTTCCCTCTTAGGACTGCTTTCATTGTGTCCCATAGCATTTGCGTTGTTGTGTTTTTATTGTCATTAGTCTCCAGGATGTTTTTAATTTCTTCTTTTATTTCATTGATAATCCAATCATTGTTTAATAGCATTTTTAAGTAATACCTGAACTTTTTTTCATAAAAATGAGCCATTTTACAATTTCAGTCAAGTTTTCTTTAAATGAATAGGTTGTATTTTGTTTGTTCAATTACAGTATTCACCATAAATTATACCAGCATGTTAGAAGCCAAAGTTTCCACAGGGCAGACTCAGAGCTGTGTGCAGGCCCTGGGTCATTGCCATTAGAGAAAGGAGAGGAGTTCAGTCTGAATCATTTATTCCACCAACTGCATCAAGACATGTTATTCATGACCTGCAAGTCTTGATGCTGTTGGTGGAATAAATGATTCAGACTGAATTCCTCTCCTTTCTCTAATGGCAATGACCCAGGGCCTGCACACAGCTCTGAGTCTGCCCTGTGAAAACTTTGGCTTCCAACATACTGGTAGAATTTGTGGTGAATACTGTAATTGAATAAACAATATACAACCTATTCATTTAAAGAAAACTTGACTAAAATTGTAAAATGGTTCATTTATATGAAAAAATTTCAAGTATTACTTCAACTTCATTATTTTTAAAATATGGCCAAAATATAAAATAACTTATTTATTGTAACATACTTCAAATTCTTATATTTGATTTTATAGTTGTTTGGGGCTGTTTTATTCACTTCCTGTTCTAAAGTACCTGTACAGTGAGGGACAAAAATAGTATTTACTGAATAAAAATAAGAAAGAATGAGTGAATAAATTAATTACTTGGGCTTTCAGAAACTCTTATAGACAATTGGTTTGCAAAACGCTAGCAAACATCTCAATAATATTCAGCAATACAAGTTGGGGCGAAAAGTAGATTTACAGTTGTGAATACACAAAACATAGTTCATTCTTGTATTATTATTTATTAATTACTTTCCATATTAACAACTATGAACCTATGTTTGTGACACCTTGTATAGATATTTAAATGTAGATATAAAATTTAATGTTGGATATTAGCTCTCTCAATATAAGTTCTGAGACACTGAGATATTCTGAGCACTGTATCCTGAGCTAGAAATTTCAAAGCTCAAATCTATCACATTTAGTTTCTGTCATTAGTTTTCTAGTCTGAGGAAAACACACCCAGCAGAACATCTAAAACAAATGGGCATTATCAGAGCATTACTTTCCATCACATTATTTCAGAAAGGAAATAAATGGACAGTATACACTTCCCAAATGGTTCTTAATGAGAAAATTGCTTCATCTTAATTTCATCAGTCAATATTTTAGCTTATATGCATAACTTACAGGTTATATACATTGACTATTTTAAATGGACTGAACAGTTGATCCCAAAGAAGGGTTCTGCATATAATGAAAATAACATTGGTTTTCAAATTATTAGCAGCTCTGACCAGGAGACAGGGCCATTTACTATAACAGCTTTATTAGTTCTTTGTAGCCTTGAGCCATATTGTTGCCTCTGAGCATTATTTGGTAATTCAGATCTTTCTTCATAGAACAATTTCCTAGAAAAACAAGCACCCAGACACGCTTTCTGCATTCTCATGTGTCACTGCGTGCTGCCCACTGCAGTTGCTGTTTTGTTGAATTAAAGTTGTTTGCCTGTGCTGTTACAGGGAACAAGAGACCCACTGTTTTTGACGGGTGTCACTTTCCCATCTGAGTATCCCATCTATGAGGAGACCAAAATAAAACTCACAGTCTATGATGTCAAGGATAAGTCTCATGATACTGTAAGTACTTGTACTGCTTTCTTTCATTGGGAAAGGGAAGTCTGCTTTTCCAAACTATTGTTTTTGTCTGTGTGTGTACTTTTTTCTTTTTTAATGTAATTGACATTTTTTCAAAGATGGTGTTTGTATTCTGTTGATACTTGTCTGATGTTTATAGTTTGCTAGGATTTTTTTTTTCCAAAATTCATTTGGCTTAACACCAAATTGTCAATTGGATAAGAGCAAAAACTTCCAGAACAGATTTTTTCTCTTTTTCAGGAAACTGGCTTGATCTCTTGCTCGATAATTTTGTTGTTGTTGTTTTAAGAAGTTGCTGAAGGTGTAATACTGTGGATAGAATGCGAGTGGAAGAAATGAAATAATAGCTTAAAACTGTCTTGGTATTGTAATTACTCTAAGACGGATTGACAAAGTGTTCTACTTTTGCAATTTATTCTTTTACATAATGTATAGACATTCTCTCTGTATTTCCTGAAGTTATTCCTGGCACTAAAGCAAACAGAAGGTGATGCAAGTACTATACAGAAGCTTTAATTGTCTTCTTTCCATGAAAGTCACATAAAGTCCCAATGATTATTTTGTCCTAGATTTGTCAAGACTTCCTACCTGGTCTGACTTTTCCTCCACTTGAACCAGACTTCCTGGTTAGAGAGTGAAGTACATAGGCAATATTTCTAGAGGCTTTCTTAAAATTTCTGGACTAGAGAGAATGCTATTGGGTAGGCTTGATGGATAAGGGGGAAATTTAAAAAATGAGCCTTTTCCTTTAAATCTCTCCCTTTAGCATGTATTTTAATCTATTTTTCACGGTGGGGGGGTCTTGATGGTCAACAGTGAAGCACAAACCTGGAGACACTTTGAAAGCAGGTGGTCCAGTGAGTTTCAAGGGGTTCTGGATGAAGTCCAAGGATGCTGCTGGACCTGGGGAACCACACAGCACGAGGTCCAGGGGAACTTAAATGTAAACTCTGACTTTATTTAGGCATTTCTGTCTTGCTCCTGACTCTCTTTCTATTCTTTACCATAAAATATATAGCATAGATGGATGGTGGAGGTATTTAATGGAGAAAAAAATCTACACTGAAGCAATTTCTACTCATCTTAGTCCCAGAAAAGTTCATTTCCTCAAAGTTGCAGCAAAAATGTTTAGTTAAATATACAGCATGTATGTGGAATAGAAATAGTTGTGGTGGCCTGGTACGACCATTATGAAGGCTGACTGTCTGGCTCCTGTTATGTTTACCAGCTTTGTGATGTTGAAAGAGTTCATTCTCAGGGCCTCTGTTTCTTCATTTATAATATTTAGCTTGTGGGGTTGTTGTAAGGGTTAAATAAGTTCATATAGATAAATTATTCAGAAGTTTGTTACAGATTAATAAGTTTAAATTGCTGCATTTATCGTTGTTATTGTTCTGGCTTCTGCTTCACAATCCATCATAAATAGTAAAACTCAAATAAGGGGATATTAACTAAAGTCAATTTTTTAATATATTTTATTGATTTTTCACAGAGAGGAAGAGAGAGGGACAGAGAGTTAGAAACATTGATGAGAGAGAGAGATCAATCAGCTGCCTCCTGCATGCCCCCTACTGGGGATATGCCCGCAACCAAGGTACATGCCCTTGACCGGAATCGAACCTGGCACCCACCCTTCAGTCCGCAGGCCGACGCTCTATCCACTGAGCCAAACTGGTTTCGGCTGAAGTCTATTTTTAATAGTATTTTTTCTTAAGTGGCATTATATTATTTCTGACTTCCTTAAAGAAGAGGGAAAAGACAAAAATACTTTGCAACACAAAATTGGGGTTAAAACTGGCAACTAAAAATGTTTTCTTAGGCATTTTTTTTCCTTTCTATTTTTCTTGATTTTTGAGGCCACCTGTGGAAAAGGAATGGACTGATCTTAACCAGTTTTGATAGATTATGCACAAGGACATATGCAGATCGATGGCTGTCCCTTTTTTATTTTTTGCCTTCTGCCAGATAACAGAAAAGTGGAGGGATTGGGAAAGAATCATAAAGTTGGGAGAGAGAGATGGTTCAAATGGGTGGTGGGAAGAGGTGATATAACTGTGCAGAGGAGTAATAAGCAGAGAAGTGATCAGGATGAGAAGGAAAGCAAAGCAGTAACCATGGGTTTTATGTTCTTCCAAGTACATGATCAGATTCAATCTTCCCTACAGACCCAAGGCATAGACAGGATTGAGGATATGGAAGGGACAGAAGTATAGAAATGCTCTGCTACAGGAATTAAAATGTTGCCCCTAAACTCTTGGGCTTGATAAGTTTTCAGAAATATCAGCGTTAGAAATATTAAACACCGAAGGTGTTTCTATCTCCTTCAACCTTCCTCGTTTACAGTGTGCAGTATGTTACTGCTTTAGGGATAAATAATTAGCTTACTCATTAATTATGGTTTGTATTGCCTTCTTTTTCTGGAAACTAATTCTTTAGGGTCTTTTAGAGACTTTCTTCCTGGATCAGAAGTATTACCACCTAAGAGTAATGGATGAACTAGAATCCCTGCTGTGAAATAAGACTTGTGAAACTTGAACATGCTTGAGAAATACAACCAGCTTTCATTTAACCAAGTGCTGTTAATTAAAGCATAGCCTCTTCCTTAAAATAACTAATAATTAGCTCTGGTGATGGAAGTGTAAATAGAAACACAGATCATTAATTTGCTAATAGTCCTCGTGGACATAGACTTTTCATCCTAGCCCTTTTCTTTCATTTTTTAAGTTTTTCTTTGAGGTGCGAATGGGGTGGGAAAGGAGGAGGCAGGAAGTGTATTTAAAGTACAATTTATGATTATGAACACTTAATAACCTAAGTATTTTAAGATTATAATACTTTTAAGGCTTAGAAGTGAGATTATGCATAGTTATGTGTTTGGGGAAATTAATGAATTGTGTGCATGTATTTAAAGGTAGCTTTAATATTCTCTCCTAGTAACTATTGATCATATTAGGCTAACCCAGGACAATGAAGTCTATTTATTTGCTGAGTTCTAGTTAGTTGAGTCCCGTGATTAAGTTGCTTATCTTTTCCTACTGAGCTTATAATTATTTGGAGTTAAGCAATCAAATAAGTTTGTTACTTTGCCATTTCATATTCTTTTACAGAAATATTAATATATCTTCTTAAAGAGAAATGATAGCCAAAACCGGTTTGGCTCAGTGGATAGAGTGTCAACCTGCGGACTGAGGGGTCCCAGGTTCTATTCCTGTCAAGGGCATGTATCCTGGTTGCGGGCACATCCCCAGTAGGAGGCGTGCAGGAGGCGGCTGATCGATGTCTCTTTCATCGATGTTTCTAACTCTCTATCCTTCTCCTTTCCTCTCTGTAAAAAATCAATAAAATATATTTAAAAAAAAGAGAAATAATAAGTTGTCATTTGTGCCTTCAATACAGCCATTATCAGTCTAGTTGTTGTTCTTGTACTCCTCTACACAACTGGACCTGAGATTGATTATTTTACTAAAGTTAGTAGAAATGCAATTAATCATTGTAACAAATGAAAAGGGTCTAACTGTTGAATCAGAATGGCTGTTGTTTCCTCCTACTGCATCTTTCAACCTTTCCATTCATTGCAGTATGGGGAGGTGCAGTATGGGGGTGATAATGTCATTATGAGAATTAGAGTGGCTTATTATTTTCCTCACCATGAGGAAATTATCTGTTTTCTAACAATGGGCTAATCAAACATCCAGCTGTCTGGTTGAGACTTTAAAGCTTGACATTAGAGCCCAGTGATAGAATATGAGAGCCCCAGTTCTCATGGTGAAGTCTCTGCCTTCTGGATATATGCTGGTTGTATGCTCAATTTTAAAGCTCCTGGAAACTGAAAAAGCACAGACAGGAGTGTTTTCAGCACATCATTTACAGTGCTCAGCCCTAGAAACCCAAGTGGGTTTTTCATTAGTTACAGAAAAAATCTCAGAGGAAGAAGTTCTTAGGGGAAAAGAACATCACCATCAAAGTTTGCCTCTTTTTCCCTTCTTACCATGCAGTGCTATTTTGAAAGGTAGTGAACCCAGGTTAGCACAGCCATCGATCTGCAAAGATGATTAGGTTACAGAATTGTTTTGCCCATGGTAGAGATTGGAATTTCTCATGTATTCTGCAGGAGTGCACATTGCTCCATTTCTTTTGCTGTGGGGGTGAATCTATCTCCAGCTTATAGGACAGATTTCCATGTTCAGTAGACATGGAACATTTCTCAGGGGAGGATACATGTTCTAAGACATTTTTGTAAATACCATTTACTAGTACCCTCACACACACACCCCAAAAAATCGGGTTATTCAGAAAATATACACTCATCAAGATTGGATATAAATTTATTGCATTGTGTGTTCTATGCCCAAAGCAATTCTAGTAAAATTCTCTACACAGAAGTGTCCAGTTCACTTTTATGGAAAATAAAATCACTTACATTTAGTACCCTTTGACTTGGCTTCATTTTCTACATTGACTTTTTACAACTTTATGACTGCTGAGATGCAGATTCTATAAGCTGGCCTTCTTCTCTATCTAGAAGATATGATGCATTGGGTAAGGAAAGTGAAATTGAGATTACCGATCAATAGGTACATACAAAGCACTCTGTTTAATATGTTATGTGTACTTTCTTTTTTAGTCTCCATAAAAATTCTTTGAGGGAAGTATCATGTTGCCCTTTAAAGTGAAGAAATTAAGATTCTGAAAACATAATAAGCAAGTCAAAGAACTTTATTTTTTCCAGGCTGTGCTGTGATACATTTTCATTTCAACCGACACTTGTAAAGCATTCTTGATTTATACCTTAAAAACTGATTAAATGAAAAAAATCAGTGTTCATCTATAGGAAAACCTGATGTCCAAAATTCTCAAGCACTGTAATTAAGCATGTAACTAATTGCTGATATCTGAATAAATTTCATAATGAAGTGGACAACTACTGATCATGAAAAAATAGCTATTGTCACCTTTTATGAAATGGCTCAGTTTAGGTCTTAAGCTTTTGTTTTTGTGCCCTGGACCTCGTTTCTTCCATTATTTAAATGTGTACTTCGTGGTCCTCTCAACCTATTCATTCACTCAGCCTTTGCCTGTTGGAGTGTTCTTGTCCCTGTGGTGATCCAGTCTGCAAGGGGAGTTATGATTTCAGTTAGAAGTGGTTCAGGCTTCTTAAAGAATATTGCCCTTCCTAAGTAACTTCACTTTGAGAACAAAGTGACAAGTAGTTGACAAGTAGTATATATTTACTAAGAGCATATTTATATTTTATTGAGGTATAATTTACTGGTGCTAAAACAGACAGCTCTTAGGCAAGGTCTAGAATATTGCCACCATTCTAGAAAGTTTCCTCAACTCTTCCCAGTCAATTGGCACCCCATACACCCAGGGGCAACCACTTTCTCATAAATACCAATATAATTTGTTTTGCTTGTTGAAATGTATGTGAATGGAATCATATTATGTGCTTTCTTGCATCTGGTATCTTCTGCTCAACATGATACATTATGATACATTCATGTTGCTGAGTGACTCAGTAGTGTTAATGAAAAAAACATTGAAACCTGTAAAGAATTTTTGTGAGTTTATTTGAGTCAAAGTGTTGACATATGCCAGGAAGCAGAACCTCAGTGAACTGAGATAATGCTCTGGAGAAAGGAGGATTATATCTGTCTTTATACATTGCAATCAAAGGAAAGGGACATAGGCGAGTTACATGAAATTCATTGGTGATAGATTAGGGAGGTGGGATAAAGCCAAGTGGGGAAACCTCTGGGATAGGGTAAAAAGGGAAATGATGGACATGTGCTTCTTTTACAGAGATGGATACAGGATACTTTAACATAATTAACAGTTGACTATTAACTTGATAACAGTAACAATGAGGGAATGTCCAGGTGCCATTTATTGTGCCCTGAGGGGTCTGGTGTAAAAAGGAAGTTACAAGTTACCCAGACATCTCCCAGATAGGTTAAGTTAGAGGCAAAAAGGCAAATGGGCTTTGTAAAGAAGATCTTAGTTGATCTTTGTCAAGGAAAATATCAGCCTAGGACATGACTACTCACTATAACCTGATGGTAGTTAAATATTTAGTTTTCAGACCATCTTTTGTGGTTATTTTAGGTCTCTGAGTTTGCAAGACTGCCATGCAGGCCTCCCCTGAGCTTGTCAGTCAGCATGTGGCTCCTTTCATCCATACATCCTCCCTCCCCCTTTTGGTCATAAATCAATCCGAAGGATGCATTGATGACCAACTTTTTGGTTGGATAATGGAGTCCCCATGGTGCTAGGAAGGCTAATTCCTAGGATGTCTCAGTGTTAGCATGTCTTAATGAATAGGTGGATCACTGGGGAGGAGGCAAGACCATAACCTTAGATGGCATTTAAGGTATATATATATATATATATATATATATATATATATATATATATTAAAAAGGCAGGTAAATGGCAGGCAGTCAGATCCTATATGTCCTTGTTAAAAAGTATTCTGGATCATTGCTAATTTTTGAGCCACCATGATCAGAGTCTTGGCTGTTTGTCTTACGTTTTGTTTTTCTGCATCTAATATAACATTTACATATCATGAACAAAAGTAACAATACTAAACCAATAACAGTGATTAGGAACAGAAAATGTCTAATACTAGACAAGGAAATGTCTAAGGGGAACAAGAATCCCAGCCAACCGAAAGATGCTTTACACATATTATCATAATATTTTATTAAGGTAATTATATGTTTTCCTCCTTCATCCACTGTCATTTGTACCTTATGATATGTTTGGCCAGATTAATTAAGACTCTCTACTATTT
>JAAGEH010000293.1:23833585-23932360 GCA_011751065.1 Lasiurus cinereus | reverse complement strand
GACCATCTTTTGTGGTTATTTTAGGTCTCTGAGTTTGCAAGACTGCCATGCAGGCCTCTCCTGAGCTTGTCAGGTCAGCATGAGGCTCCTTTCATCCACAGTAGTGTGTTTAAAAAAAATTTTTTTTTAAATTTCTGTATTTGGTTGTACTAATATACCACAGTAATATTCATTCTCTTTTTTATAGACATTTGATTGCTTCCATTGTTATGCCCAGAGTTTGGGGTCCCCAATAATCAACCACTAAGGACCCCTTTCCGATGCAAAAGCAAAGAGTCTTTATTCAAACCGGGGTTTGGCTCTCAGCCTCTTTCTGGTGCACTAGTGAGGCAAGAGAGCGAGCCAGGGGAGGGGAGGTGGGGGACAAAGAGTTATATGGGGTAGGATAATTAGGGGGCTTAGGAAAGTGATGAGGGTTACAGAGATTGGTCACTTGAATTGGGGTCTTTCTGTGGTTACGCCTAATCAGGACCTTCGCTGTGTTTCTGAAGCTTCATTGGTCCATTCCCGTGGGGGTTGGGGAAGTTAAGACATTACTGGCACACCTGTGGCCACTCCCAGAAAAGGGAGGGGTTTAGGCAGGGGTCCCAGCCCTTATAGGACAAGATGGAGGGGAGTCCATTTCCTTTCACCAGTTTTTGACAACAATGAATAAAGTGTTGATGAACATTTGAGTACAAGCATTTGTGTAGATATTTTGTTTTATTTTAGAGGTAAACATTGAAGAGTTATAACTGATAGGTTACAGGGCAAATGCATGTTTATCTTTTCTAGAAACTGTCAAACTGTTCTTCATATTTATTGTATTATTTTATTCTCCAGTTTTACCACCAACAATGATATTGTCAGTCTTTTTTATTTAGTATTCTAGTTGGTGTAAAGTGGTGTCTCATCATGGTCTCAATTTGCATTTTCATCAGAACTGATTATGTTGAGCACCTTTTTTTGTGCTTTTGGCTATTCATCTATCATTTTTAAATGAAATGTCTGTTCCAGTCTTTTGTTTATTTTTTTAAAGTTTTTTTTTTTATTGTTGATTTCTAAAAATTTATATATGTGAATATAAGTGCTTTTCCTGAATATATGTTTTATAAGTTGTTTTTAGTTTTAGCCTTGCCTTATAATATCCTTAGTGACATTTTATTGATCAGGAATTTTTAATTATAATTAATCCAGTTTATAGATTTTTTTTTCATTCATACTTAGTGCTTTTTGTGCCCTAAGCAATCTTTCTACTTTTGGCCATTAGAATATCCTCCAATGTTTTCTTTCAAAATATTTTGTAGTTCTAACATTTATAATTAGATATAAGATTCATCTCAAATTAGTTTTTGTGGTAGGAATGAAGTAGGGATCAAAGTTGTTTTTCCCTATGTAGATAATTAGTTATTATAACAATACTTGTTAAAAATACTTTTACCTCTGCCCTGGCCAGTTTGGCTCAGTGAATAGAGTGTTGGCCTGTGGACTGAAAGGTCCCAGGTTCAATGACCTGGTAGTGGGTGCAATCCCCAGTAGGGGACATGCAGGAGTCAGCGATAAATGATTCTCTATCATTATGGATGTTTCTATCTCTTTTTCCCTTCTTCTCTGAAATAAAAATATTTTTAAAAAATAAAATAAAAATACTTTTGCCTCCACTAAATTTAATTGCTGCTTTGATCAGAAAATCAATTATCTACTGATACATATGGGTCTATTTCTGTATGTTCTGTTCTGTCCCATTAATCTTTTTGTGTAACTTTGTGACAATAACATTATTATTTTTGCTTTATAATAAGTCCCAAAATCAGAACATAAGTCCTCTATCTTTGCCAGCTTTGTTCTTTTCGTTAAGGTTTTTGGTTCTGTTGTTTGTTTCGCCTATTCTAGACACTTTGTCTTTGCTTATAAATTTTTAAATAAATTGTCATTTTCTTCAAATAGCTTGTTGGAATTTTTTATTAGAATTATGTTGAATCTATAGATCAATTTGGAGAGAATAGATATATTAACAATATGTAATCTGTTTATCTATAAATTTGGTAGGTATATAAAATTTGATTTATTTATATCTTTAAAATGTAGCAGCAATGTATTTGTATTTAGATCACTTGTGTGTGGTCATATCTTTTTAAACTTATTTTTATGTGTATTTTATTTTTTATGCTATCATACAAGATAACTTTTAAAATATGGTCTTCAACACTTGTTTACTAATAGGTAGAAATATAATTTTTAATATTTACCTTTTATCCTGCTGCCTTGCTAAATTCACACATTACATCCTAAAGGATTTTGTTGAATTACATAGAATTTTTTAAATATATAATCATGTTATCTGTGAATAATGAAAGATTTATGTTTCCCCTTCCAGTCATTGTGCATTTTATCTCTCCTTATTGCACTGGCTCTGTGCAATAGAACTTTTAGGGTAATATTCTTAGAAGTGGAAAAGTGGAAATCTTGGTTTTGTTCCCAAACTAGGAGAAAAGTGTTTAATATTTCATCTTAAATTGTGACTTTAGATTTTTCTGGATGCCTTTTATCAGTTGGAGAAATTTCCTTCAATTCCTAATTTTCTGTGAGTTTTTATCATGAATGATGTTTAATTTAGTCAGATAATTTTGGGTATGTATCGAGATGCTTAAATGTTTCTATTAATATAGTGAATTATATTAATTTATTTTTATATGTTAAACCAAACTCAGATTCCTGGGGCAATGTTTTCAACTCACAGTTTGCCCCCTTCTTTCTTTCGAGCTCCAACTTAGTGAATGGGCAAACCAAGCTATCTCCTGCCTTAGCACTGGAGAAAGCCCTGTGCAGCTGAGTGGTGACTCTCTCAGCTCTCCTGCACATCGAAATTCGCTCCTTCATGGTGTTGAAGTCTGGTGAGAAAAAGTAGGTGGATGGGTGAGACTCATGCTGTGGCTGAGGCCCCCTCAGGATTCAGATCCCTCATGCTAAGTCACATGTACTCATGTAAAGGTCCAGATGGTTTCTATGCAGAACCCTCTTCTTCCTGCAGCTCAGCCAGGAAACCTGCCATAGACACTTCTTCCTTCCTCTAGGATGAGTCTGTCACTGCCTGGACTTTATTTCATTTTGGTTTATTGACACCCTCGGTTTTCTGAAGGGTTTAACAACAGTGTTGGTAGTGTATATGACTTCTTCTCAGAATTACAGTGGACAAAAATGCTGCTACATATTTAAGTTCATCCTCTAGCATTTATGCTACTCTCTGTAAATTTGCATTTCTATCTCTTTTGGTTCCCCTTGCCTGTAGTTTGCATATCAAATGCATTATACTCTGTGCTGCTCTTGACATATATATATATATATTTTCCTTTTCTAGTGTGCTTCTCCTATTGTCTCTTTGTGCTACTGTCATGGGCACTCACACCGTTCTTGTTCTGTATCATCTATTCAGGGCTTTTGTTAGTTTTTTCTTTTTGTTTGGGCTCCCATAGTAGAGGAAAGGGTAATCATGGATACCTCCTCACTTCCCCCAAGAAAATGATGCTGTTTGCATGAAGTAAGACTGGCTCTTTCACAGTGAAATAACAAAGTGAATTTACTCATGCAGCAAAACAAGTTTCCTACACTTTTTTTTTTTCAATAGCTGCTTGACTGTGAAGTGGCCACGTCTTTCATTCCTGGGGATCAGCAGAAGTGTAGTCTAGTATGTTCAACCTTCACTCTCTACAGATGTGTGAGCCATAGAAACATTGTTTAACCTAGTTTAAAAAAGACAAACAATAATATCTACAATTAATTTGCTTTTCTCCAATTAAGGTAGAAACAATTAGGGAAGGCCATTTCCCATTCTCTTTTCCAGGCCGGCAGCGTTATTAATGTTAATCACAAACATAGAGACGCCTAATCAGACTGTGTTCCCTAATGGAATGCTGGGCTCTTCTTATTCCTCTCAGTCCTATCTCCAGCAAACACACAGAATGACTTTTAATCTTTTGCTCTCTTTAAGTTTTTGAGCAGTGAGCACTTTTGTTTTGAAGCATCATGAGATATCATCAGGAAGAGTGGTTGGGGGAGTTGCAGGGTGATTCTAGTTTGAGCCTGTTGAGTCCACAGATTGAAATTTGCTCAGACCGGTTTGGCTCAGTGGATAGAGCGTCAGCCTGCGGACTAAAAGGTCCCAGGTTCGCTTCCGGTTGGGGGCATATACCTTGCTTGCGGGCACATCTCCAGTGTGGGGCGTGCAGGAGGCCGCTGATCGATGTCTCTCTCTCATTGATGTTTCTGACTTTCCATCCTTCTCCCTTCCGCTCTGTAAAAAAACAATAAAATATATTTTTAAAAATGTTTTTTTAAAAAAAGAAATTTAGTCATATCAACATAAATCTAACTCAATGGGTGGTCTGTTCAGAAGTTTTAGAAGTTCTCCCATCCCTCATCATAAAGGAACAGACAGTTAGGAAGTTAGGTTTGACCCAGAAATACAGCCTAGTTGGGGAGCAGTTACTCTGTCAGGGAACTTTTGTGGGCATTGTGCTAGAAATCTATATGAATCATTGGTACATAAACAATATACCTTGACAATAGTAGGGAGAGAAATAGAAAGCTTCCCTAATTCATTTTCTGAAGGCTAGATAAGTTTAATGCCAAATTCTGATGAGTGTTTAAAAGAAAAAATATACCCAAATTTCAATTAAAACATAGTCACAAAAATGACATATAGTATTCAGAGTTCATCTATGTGGAAAAAGCAAAACATGCTCTGATCATGTAGAGTTCATTTCAGGAAAGCAATATGATTCCTATAAGTACATGCACCAACATAATCCATTTTATTAATAACTGAAGGAGAAAATTCATTTTATTATGTCATTACATGCCAAAGAAGCATTTAATAAATCTAGTTTCCATGTATCTAATATGAAATAGATAGCTTTATATGAATATAATGAAAATCTGTCCTAATATGTTAATATAAATGTTCTAAACAATGACATTCTAAAATCATTTCAACTAATGACCAAACTGATCACTGTCATTATTATTATTCAACATTTTCTTGGAGGCTGTAGAAAATGCAATGGGAAAAATTATATTATTTATATAAAATTTGAAAGGCAAGAAAAAAAAAACTATATCTCTAAAATATCTACAAAGCTTAAGAGACCAAATACGATACTTCGGTAAGTTGGTTGGTTACAAGATAAATATAGTTAAAAATCAATAACTTCTCTCTTTTATAGCAAAAATTACATAGAAAAGTATAAAATCTTATTGGAAAATATAAAATAATGTCTTTACAAATGGGAAAACATACTTATGTTGGAAGAAAAAACTATGATAAAATAGAAATTGTTCCAAATTCAATTTATAATTTTAATATAATTCCAAATAAAATGTCAAAAGTATTTTTATTGGGAATTGGATACAAATGATCTTAAAGTTTATTTTAAAAAGTCAATATCTAAAAATAGGCAAGAACATTTTAAAACTAATGAGTAAGATTCTCAGGCATGAAAATATCAAAATATAAAGCCAACTGTAATCAAATTTATATGGTTTGATCATAGGAATAGACAAATAAAAGTGAGGTCAAATATCAAATCCAGAAGCAGATGCCAGGATACACAATAATTAACTCTATGATTTAGATGATTTTAACTCAGCAGTATAAAATTGATTAATATAAAAAAGTGATGATTAAATGACTATCGATCTGGAAGAAAATAATATTACAGTCTCATTTCATTTCATTTATACAAATACATTTCAAGTGGATTAATTAAGTGTATAAACTAAATTACATTAAAGTTCTGGTAAAATAATGGAAGAAGCTGTACCTTCTAGAGACAGGGGCGGGAGGAGGCTGTCATTTGATTATATAGAAATCTGCACATTTTATTTATTTATTTTTATTTATTTATTTACTTTAATTGTCCAAGTTTATTGTGATATGTATTGCAGACATCTAAAAATATTATCTAAAGTATAAACAAAAGAAAAATTGTGGATGAATTAAATTGCAGATCTTCCTTATATTGTTTAATATATATATATTTTATTGTTTAAAGTATTGCATGTGTCTTCTTTTTCCCCCATGGTCCCCTCCTCAGCCACTCCCACCCCCCAGGATAAGCTCCCACCACCCCAGTGTCCATGTCCATTGGTTATGTTAATATGTATGCATACAAGTCCTTTGGTTGACCTCTTACCCACGCTCTCAGCCCTCCCTTGCCTTCCCTCTGAGGTTTGAAGGTCTGTTCTATGCTTCTCTGTTTCTGGATCTTTTTTTGTTCATCAATTTATGTTGTTCATTATATTCCACAAATGAGTGAGATCATATGATATTTAACTTTCTCAGACTGGCTTATTTCGCTTAGCATAATGCTCTCCAGGTGAAATCTACACATTTTGGATGAGCATACATGGCCTAAGCAAAAGAGAAAAGGTAGATGAAAAACAATATGCAAGTCAGAGGTTGTGGATTAATTTCTATAATATTTAAAGAGTTCTTCTGAGTTCAGAAGAAGGGTGGAAAAATTGAGCTAAGTATTGGAATCTAAGTATTTTAATTACAGTACTGATGTTATACAGGGGGGCTGTTGTCAGTAGTCCTGGAAAGAAGGGAACTGCAAGAAACAGGTGACAGCCTGGAGGGGCTGGGACAGAGAGGGTCTTCAGTGCCTGATATGAGGGACCTGCTGTCAGGGATCATATGCAGGGAATGAAGGCAGCTACTGAAAACATCACTCATAGCAGAAGAGGAAGAAAATGGCAATCATTTGCAATGCTCGATGAAACCTATAGGAACTCCCCAAAAATAATGAGGGGAATCTTAGGGGACGCTAGGATCTGCAGTGTCAAGTGGGAGCTCCTTGTGGGTGTTTGTTTCAGGAAGATGGGTAATGAAATCATGCTTCACGCTCCATGTAGGAGCATCTGACTCTTTACCTGCTAACACCAATCAAGTGATCTGAGAACTGACCACTGAGATTTGTGATGTCTAACTTGGACCCTGAACTGAGAGGTACTTCTGCTTGACCTTACTTCTCTCCACTCTGGGATACTTAACCTCATTCTCAGAGTTTTTCAGCATTTCCCACGTGGCTACCAGTTGTCCAGTGGCTTAAGCTGGTAGTGCCTGACTGACCAGCTCTGTCTGGTTCCCACAGCAGTGTTCTTGGCACAGCTGCAAGTGCAGGTAGAGGCTTAGTGAGTGCTATGCTATCCGACCGGAGTAATCTGAAGCAGACCTGCGTGGGCACCGAGGACATTGCCTTGCTTTGGCTTCCCATTCCCTCTTGGTTTTGCACAGCTGAAATGTCAGGTGTTGCCAAAACATTTCTTCTGATTGGAAAGGAGCGGAAACCAGTGATTTGAAAGGTTAGTCTGCTGCAGCTAGGAATAGCTTTTAATTATCCAAAGTTTATATACACTGCTGCACAGCAGGAACAATGGGAACTTCTATAGAGTCGTTTGAATGGATGGTAGCCACAGCTAGATTCAGGCTGGTATTTAAATTCACGTGAAAATTATTTTTAAACTTACTGAGAAAAGTCGTGTATGCCAAGGCAGAGAATGATGTCACACTGAAAAATGTTAAGGGACATCTGTTTCCACATCGCCAAGATTTTCTTTTCATGTTGCCAGAGCCAGGTTACTTCAGTTTCCTGGCATTAAGTCAAGCTGTCTTTTAAGATGTAATCAGTGAGGATGAGCTAAGTGCTGAGGTGGTGGCTGCTCCTTGTGCTCTGTCCTGAGGAGATGAGTGTGTGAAGTCACATATTGTTCTTTCACCCAAACATGGGTAATGGTTTTTAACCGTGGGAGAGAAAGCAGCTTTTGGAAGATACTATAGAGATTCCATTGAATCAGATATGGGGTCTAAGGATGTTTACAATTTTAAAGAGGATGCTAATACTTTTTAAACTGCTAATTGGCTTTTTTGAAAAGGGCACTGAGAGTCATAATAGTGTTTTAGGATATGTGAAAGCATGTCTCAAGACAATCTTAATTGGATAAGACCTCAATATAAACAAGAGCTCAACCATCTCCTCCAACCCAGTCTGGCCCCTTTAAGTGAACTTGAGGCATATGGTGCACCTTCTGCATTGGCTTGGCATTCCTGAATTGAAACTGAGGCATAGTAGTGACCTGTGCTGAGCAGCTGGCTCTGGCCTCAGAACAACAAAGGGCCTGGGGCTACTTATCAGAAGCTGAACTCATGTGTTTACATATTCACAAGTACATAGGCACACAGCTTTACCTGTGAGTATGCACCCTGAGTAATACTTACAAACATGTGTATACAAGTACATTACATAAGGCTTTAAACTTTAAATTCCAGGATCAGCTTCATTGTTACGCCCCAAAGCCAAAAATATCCTGCGGGCAGTGTTAATCTTCACAGACATTTTCTTTTCTCTGTGAAGTGTGGGCTTAAAGGCAGAAGCACGTACTTCAGATTCTGTTTTCTTGCCTTTCCCATTCAGTGTTCCTCAGCACACATATGGAATAAATAAGTTGCTTTCTTTTGGTACTAGCTTCTTTGACTTTGAACTTGCAACCTGAATATGAATCTGAGAAAAGACACTACAAAACTGGAGATCAACAGTGACAATAGACCATATGAGGCATTTGAAAACCCCTCCAGTGGATGTAAGAACAAGGCTCCTGAATGCCACTGTGGGAAAATCAGGTACATATAGTGCTGGAAACAGCTGTAGCAAAGACATTTCCAAACTTGGAATCCAGGCTACCACTCTTTGTCCCCACAAGGGTTCCTTCTCAACCGCGATGCCACACTGAGAACTAAGAACAAAGCCGGAAGCTCACATCTCAGATCTGTTATTAGGTGTGTGGCTTTAAACAGGTCACCCTTTTTGGTACCCATTTCCCCAGCTCTAAAATAGAGACCCTAATCCCTGCTCTGTCTCCTGCTGTTCACACCTGTAACAGTGCTTGGGAAACTTGAAATGCAGGTGTCTGCACTATATACTGCAGATTTTATTCTTGGACTCAGGACTCTCTTAGCTGCCGGGTACTGCTGTGTTTCCAACAGATTCCACAAGGTTGACTATATTTCCAGCGAATTGATCAGTCTGGATATCTCATCTTTAGTTCTTGTCAGGTGATTTGTGGCTGGCTGCAGAACCTATATTAGCATTCCAGAGATGTTTCTGATTGAATCATATAAACAGCAATGAATAAGAAGCTATTTTATCTGTTTTTATTTTAGTATTTTGTTAATCTGATCCTTTGCTAGTCCAGCTTTCATTTCCTGACTATTTCTTTCTGAAAGGTGAGAAAAAGAACTGGAAAAGATGATGACTATGAAGGCCTGTCCACAGTTTTCATTGTACTAGTCATTTCATTGCCTGATTTTCATCTACAGACTTGGGTTCAAACAGCAAACCTGTCTTCTGAAGCCACGCATGTCAAAGAATAAGAGAGGTAAATAATCCTCTCTTTTAAGATTCACTTTTCAGATCGCACTCTTTCTGATGGGCTGACCAGCAAATTACCCTGTCCTTCTGCCAAATTCTTCCAATTCTGAGTCATCATCCAGTTTGATTTCTGAGATGTCATTCAAATTGCTGCAAGCCAAAAGCTTTTGTAGGGTTCTTTGACCTTGCTTGTAGCAGAAAGTAAAAGCAGTGAATAAAGAATTCTTGTCCACCTTCCTTCCTGTCTTCACTTTCTTTCTAAGGACTCTTATTAGACAGGAGATGAGCAGACTATGTCTTCTTTAGCCGGACCTTAAGGAATTCCTGAATGCCCAGCTATTTGAGCTTGTTTGAAGGAACTTCTAAGACCATGGGCCACTAAAAATTTTCAAAAAACAAACAAAAAAACAAAACAAAACAAAAAACAACCCACAAACCAACACATTTATTTTCTTTTGTGCAGAAAATGATTTAACCATTTAGACTTTCCGAAACACCAAAGCTAAAATAGGAAAAAAAAAAAGGCTTAAAACATCAGACCAGAGTACAGTACAAGTGTTAACTGGATGGCAAAGTATCTTTAAGTGAGTAAAAGGATTACCTTACTTTATAGTTATATACAACACCCTTTACAGAAGTGCTAATTGTATTTCAGACATCACAGGAAACAAAGAACAAATAAATAACATAAAATTTTAGTAATTAAAAGAATTTATATATACAAGATTACATTTGACCTTCATAGGGTCCCTGTTGTGAATGCTGAAAAGTAAATTTAAATAATTTGTTATAGGTTAAATTGAAATATTGACTAGAATCCAATTCTTCTGATATTGAATACCACTGCACAAATTTCTCAAGAGCAGTATTATGATTCCTAACTTTATTAATATTTTCAGTTTAATTATGACTTTCAATCAAACCAATGTTGAAGATAACCACTTGTAAATATAGTCAAGAACTTCCTCTTTAAGTTGACCTTCAATAAGGAAAAGAGGAGTTTACTTTTTCTTTTCTTTTTTTTATTTTATTTTTAATTTAAATTTTTTTTTTATCTTCCCATGGCCTGCCCCCACTCCTATGCATACCCCAATCCCCCAGTGTCTTGTGTCCATTGGTTATGCTTATATGCATGCATACAAGTCATTATCTACCCCACCTCTCCCTAAACTTCCTGCTGTAATTTGAGTTTGATGCTTTACTGCTTCTGTATCTTTTTGTTCATAATTTTATAATGTTCTTTATTATTCATAAATGAGTGAGATCATGTGGTATTTTTCTTTCATTGAGTGGCTTATCTTAGCATAATGCTCTCCAGTTCCATCCAGGTTGCTGCAAATGGTTAAGAATTCCTTCTTTTTTATGGCAGCATAGTATTCCATTGTGTAGATGTACCACAGTTTTCTGGTCCACTCATCTGCTGATAGGCACCTAGGCTGTTTTCAAATATTAACTATGGTGAATTGTGCTGCTATGAACATAGGCATGCATATATCCTTTCTGATTGGTGTTTCTAGTATCTTAGGACATATTCCTAGGAGTGGGATTAATGAGTCAAATGGTAGTTCCATTTTTAATTTTTTAAGGAAACTCCATACTGTTCTCCACAGTGGCTACACTAGTCTATATTCCCACCAGGAGTGCACAAGGGTCCCTTTTTCTCCACATCCTCACCAACACTTGTCGTTTGTTGATTTGTTGATGATTACCATTCTGACAGGTGTGAGATGGTATCGCATAGTCATTTTGATTTGCATCTCTCAGATAATTAGTGATTTTGAGCATGTTTTCATGTGTCTCTTGGCCTTCCTTCTGTCTTCTTTAGAAAATATTCTATTTAGGTCCATTGCCCATTTTTTTTTGATCATTTATCTTCCTTTTATTCAGTTGTATATATAAGTTGCTTGTAGATGTTGGAGATTAAACCTTTATCAGTGATAACATTTGCAAATATGTTCTCCCATACAGTGGGCTTTCTTGTTGTTTTGTTGATGGTTTGTTTTGCTGTGCAAAAGCTTTTTATTTTGATGTAGTCCCATTTGCTTATTTTCACTTTAGCTTCTATTGCCTTGGAACAGTATCAGTGAAAAAGTTCCTTCAGCATATGTCTGAGATTTTGCTACCTGTGGAATCCTCTAGAATATTTATGGTTTCCCATCTTATGTTTAAATCCTGTATCCATTTAGAGTTTATTTTTCTCTATGGTATATGTTGGTGCTCTAGTTTCATTTTTTTTTTTTGCATGTATCTGTCCAATTTTCCCAACACCATTTATTGAAGAGACTGTCTTGACTCCATTGTATGTTCATGCATCCTTTGTCAAATGTTAATTGAGCATAGTGGTTTCCATTGATATCTGGATTCTCTATTCTATTCCATTGGTCTACAAGTCTGTTCTTGTGCTAGTTTTGAGAACAGTGGCTTTGTAATACAGCTTGAAATCTGGTATTGAGCCCACCCCTGCCTCTTTATTTTTCTTTCACAGGATTGCTGTGGCTATTCATGGTCTTTTTTTGTTCCAGATGAGTCTTTGGAGAGTTCTTTCTAGGTCTTTGAAATATGCCTTTGGTATTTTAATGAGGAGTGCATTGAATCTATAGATTGTTTTGGGTAATATGGACTTTTTAATGATGTTGATTCTCCCAATCCATGAGCATGCTATGCTCTTCCATCTGTTTATGTCTTCCTCTATCTCTTTTTTCAGTGTCCTGTAGTTTTCCACATATAGGTCTTTTACATTCCTAGTTAAGTTTATTCTTAATTATCTTAATGTTTGTGGTGCGATAATAACTGGGATTGCTTTTTTAGTCTCTTTTTCTTTATTAGTGTATAAAAAGGCCATAGATTTCCTGGCATTAATTTTGTATCCTCTACATTGACAAATTCATTTATTACATCTATTAGTATTTTGATGGAGTCTTTCATGTTTTTTATGTACAGTATCATGTCATCTGCAAATAATGACAGCTTTACTTCTTATTTTCTAACTTGGATGCCTATTATTTCTTCTTCTTGTCTAGTTGCAATGGCTAATACTTCCAGTACTATGTCGAACAGGAGTGGTGATTGTGGGCGTCCCTGTCTTGTTCCTATTCTTAGGGGAAATGGTTTTAGTTTTTGCCCCTTGAGTATGATGTTAGCTGTGGGTTTGTCATGTATGGCTTTTATGATGTTGAGGTATGATCCTTCTATTCGCACCTTGCTTAGAGTTTTTATCAAGAAAGGGTGTTGGATTTTTGTCAAATGCTTTTTCTGCATCAATTCATAAGGCTATGTGATTTTTATCTCTCAATTTGTTTGTGATGTATCATATTTATTGATTTGTGGTTATTCTACCATCCTTGCATTCCTAGGATAAATCCTATTTACTCATAGTGTGTGATCTTTCTGATATACTGATGGATCCGATTTGCTAGAATTTTGTTGTGGATTTTAGCATCTATGTTCATGAGAGATATTGTCCTGTAATTCTCTTTCATTGTGTTATCTTTATCTGGTTTTGGTATTAGGCTGATGCTGGCTTCAAAGAAGGTGCTTGGAAGTGTTCCTTCTTCTTTAATTTTTTTGAATAGTCTGAGGATGATAGGTTTTACTTCTTCCTTGAATGTTTGGTAAAACGCTCCTGCATGGCCATCTGGTCCTGGGCTTTTGTTTGATGGAAGCTTTTTGATGACGGCTTCAATTTCTCCCATAGTTATTGCCTATTGAGATGTTTAGATTCTTCCTGATTGAGTTTTGGAAGGTTATATTTTTCTAGGAACATGTCCATTTCTTGCAGGTTGTCCAATTTGTTGGAATAGAGTTGTTCATAGTATTTTTTAACAATCCTTTGTATTTCGGCGGGGTCTGTTCTTATTTCTTCTCTTTCATTTCTGGTTTTGTTTATTTGGGTCTTCTCTCTTTGCTTCTTGGTGAGCCTGGTAGAGGTCCATCAATCTTGTTTATCCTTTCAAAGAACCAGCTCTTGGTTTTGTTGATCTTTTGAATTGTTTCTTTGGTCTCTCTGTCGTTTATCTCCACTCTGATCTTTACTATTTCCTTCCTTCTGCTTACACTGGGCTTTTCTTGTTGCTCTCTTTCTATGTCATTGAGTTGTAGGGTTAGGTAATTTATTACCATTGTTTCTTGTGTGTTTTTTTTTTTTGCAGTAGTGTTAGAGCTATGACATTCCCTCTCAAGACTGCTTTCACTGTGTCCCATAGATTTTGGAATGTTGTGTTTTCATTGTCATTTGTTGCCATGATGTTTTTTTATTTCTTCCTTGATCTCTCTGGTTCCCCAGTCATTGTTTAATAGCATGCTGTTTAGTCTCCAAGTGTTTGATTTCTTTGCATTGCTTTTATTGTAGTTGATCTCCAGTTTTATGCCACTGTGATCTGAGAATATGCTTGATATGATTTCTATCTTCTTGAATTTGAAGAGACTTTGCCTATGACCCAAAATATGGTCTATTTTTGAAAATGACCCATGTGCACTTGAGAAGAATGTGTATTCTGTGGCTTTGGGTTGAAATGTTTTGAAGAAGGCAATTAATTCCATCTGGTCTAGTGATTCATTTAGGATTGATGTTTCTTTTCTGATTTTTTGTTTAGAGGATTTGTCCAATGTTGATTGTGGGATATTAAAGTCTCCTACTATGATTGTATTGCTGTCAATCTCTTCCTTGATATCCACCAGGAATTTTATTTTATTTTTTTTTAAATTTATTTAGGTACTCCTGTATTTGGTGCATATATGTTTACCAGAGTTATTTCTTCTTGTTGGGTTGCTCCCTTTAGTATTATGAAGTGCCTTCCTTATCTCTTGTTATGTCCTTCTCTTTGAGATATAATTTGTTAGATACAAGTATTGCTACCCCAGCTTTTTTTTTCATTTCCATTTGCCCGAAAAACCATCTTCCATCCCTTCACCCTCAGTATGTGTGCATATTTTTTTCTGAGGTGGGTTTCTTGTAGACAGTAGATTTATGGGTCATTTTTTATTATCCAATCCATTACCCTATGTCTTTTGATTGGAATATTTAATTCATTTACATTTAAAGTTATTATTATAGGTACTTATTTGTCACCATTTTTATTCATTACCCCTGTGTTTCTTCTTTGATTCCTATTTCTTTTTCTTACAGCAGACTCTTTAGCATTTCTTGCATTGCTGATTTGGTGGTAATAAATTCCCTTAGTCCTTTTTGTCTGTGAAACTCCATATTTCACCTCCAATTTTGATTGAAAACCTTGCTGGATACAGTATTCTTGGATTCAGAACCTTCCTTTACATGACTTTGTATATATCTTACTCCATTCCCTTATAGCCTGATGAGTTTCTGTTGAGAAATCAGTTGCTAGTCTGATGGGGGTTCTCTTGTAGGTGACTTTCTGTCTCTCTCTGGCCACTTTTAAGATTCTTACTTTGTTGTTGGTGTTTGCCAATTTCATTATAATATGTCTTGGTGTCTGTCTTTTGGAGGTCATTTGGCTTGGGACTCTGAGCTTCTTAGATTTGTGTGGGTTTTTCTTCCCTTTATCAGGAAAGTTTTCTGTCTTTATTTCTTCAAACAAGTTTTCTATTCTTTGCTCATTTTCCTCTCCTTCTGGGACCCCTATTATGTGGATATTGTTTTGTTTTGTGTTATCCCACAGTTCCCTTAGGCTCTCCTCTTGTTTTTTTTTCTAATTTTTTTTTTCTAGAAGCTGCTGTACTTGGGTATTTTTTCCTACCTTGTCTTCTAAGTCACTGATGCTGTCCTCTGCTTCTTCTAGTCTATATTTGATGCTTTCTATTGACTTCTTTACAGCAGCGATGTTATTTTTAAAATCTCCTTCGTTCTTCTTCATTTCCTCTTGGTTTTTAATAATATTGTTGAATTTGACTTGCAGTCTTTTCAACCACCTAGTGACCATTTCTCTGAATTTTTTCTCGGGTCGGTTGCTTGCCTTCATTTTGTTTACTTCCTTGTCTGGTGATGTCTGCTTTTCTTTCACATGCGGGCTGTTTCTATCTCTGCCCATGGTCTCGCTTCTCTAGGTGACTGGTTATGTAATTCTCTCTCTCCTGTATTGATTTAAAGGCACAAAATATAACAGAATCAGGCACAATGCACAAGGCACTGAACAGAAATGTACTCATGATATTAATAGCCAAAAATAAAGGTCACCACCAGAGAGAGACAAATTACAGGAGAGGAGAGAAAAAAGAAAAGAGAAAAGAAGAAAAAAGAAAAGAAAAGAGTGTCAAAATTAAATTGGGAGAAGGGAGAAGAAGGAAAAAAAAAAGAAAAAAGATGAATAAAAGTAAGAGAAAGAAAAAAATAGAATAAGAAAGAAATAAGGAACAAATTATTTATGTGAGGAGAAATCTCCAATAGAACAGCCACTAATCCCAACAAATGCCAACAACAAGTACCTAGAAATTAATACAAACTACAAACAACAACTGTTATCAAGGGAGGCAAGGGAAAATAGAGTTAACAATCAAACAAAAACAAAGCAAACAAAAAGCAAAATAAAACAAGAAGAATAAGCAAAACAATCAATAATGTATAAAAAATTGATATAATCATCATTCAAGGAAACAGCAACAAAAGACAGATAAAAAAACAATTTTTTTGGATAGTGAAGACAGAGAAGAGAGAGGTGTGTATGGACTTAGAGCAGGGGGTTTGAAATTACATATATAAGTGGGGTGAAATTTTAACAGGGTAGAAAAAAAGAATAGGGAAAATCTAAAGTAGGAAAAGGGTAAGAGAAACAGGACAAAAAATGGGAAAAGTTAGGAAGAGAGTGATGGCATAAAGCTAGAGTTGAGATAGAGTAAAATGATGCTAAAGGAAAGATGAAAATAGAATGTAGAACTCTAATCCCAAAGTAAAATAAAGAGAAAATAAAATGACACTTGTTTTGGGAAGAGATAAAATAGTAGTAGTAATTATACTGATTGAAAATAAAATTATAATAATTAAAAAGGTAAAATAAATTGAGAAAAAAGATAAAAATTTAGTTTTCTAATTAAAAGATCAGAAAATAAAAAAATAAAATGTGCAGTAGTAAAAGTCATTCACTTCCTCTATTGGTCTGTTTGGCACACCTGTTTCCCAGTTGGGACAGTATTGCAGTTCCTTGCATTCCATTGGTGCTCAGTCTTGTAAGCAGTCCTGGTTTTTTAAGTAGGTGGTGGGTCTTAATCTCTTTATTCTTTTGAGATTACACAAGAGTCAATTTGTGATTCAGCCCCTGGGTGGCATGTTTCAGGAATGACCTCCAAGACTCTAGGTCCTCTCTAACCTGTCCTTAGATCCTGCTTTTTCTGTGTCACTCAATACAAGTTTGTGGAAGTGGGTTGCCTCAGAGCTGGTTCTCCGAAAGTCACTCCCTGATCCCATCCCCAGGTTCCAGATAAACAACTTTCCCCTACAGTCTCCCATGGTGTCCCCAACTGGGTGGGTCTATATATTGGGCTTAGCAATCAGAAGCAAGGATCTGAAGAGGAAAGAGCACAAGTATGAGCAGTCCCCCTTTCCTGTTCCTGTCTAAGCAGTCGGCACACTTTAATAACTCCCAGGCTGTCCTTCTGCATCAGATCAAAATGGGTTGCTTTCTATAGATCCCCTCTGTTAGCAGCTCTGAAGATTCCCTTCCACATTCACGTGTCATGCCAATCCCAACAGCCACAGATTTCTCTAGGTGCAGAGTACCCCAGGTCCTCCAGCTCCAACAGTGTGTGCCTTTCTGTTCTGTGGGATCAGAGACCTCACCTTATCCCAGGCAAAATCTGACCTTCCCGTGTGGCATGTAGAATGAATCCAAGTGTTTGTGCCAATGGGGACCAGTGTTGTGGGTCTTGTAGCTGTTCCGTGGATGCCACAGCTGTAGATTTTCAGGCTTCCAATATCATCCACTTTCCCCTTTAAGATGCCGTGGTCTCCACATCTTGAGCTGGTGGCTCCAGGAGAAAAAAAAACCCACAGCAGTGGGGCTGCTGGGTCAGGGGAGCACTGTCCAGCAGTCCCCCACCTTCTCCTGGAAGATAACTGTCCCTTAACTCAACAACACTCCCAGTGCAACCCTCAGCTGTTTTCTCTGTCTGCTCAGGTACAAGGCTCGGAACATGTCTATCTATTCTGCCGCCTTTTTTTTTTTTTAATTTACTTTTTGAAGGTGTTGTGAATACTTAGGAGTAACTAACTTCCTTAGTGCATCTTGCTTCTGGGGCCAGTGTATCTGTGTATAGGAGCTAAAATGCACTGACGGCCTTTTGATTGTTCATTTTAATTCAGATAAGCCTACCTTAACTTGCTGTATAATAGCTGTGACAATTATATGTTGTATTGTTTGGTACCTGTCTTAGGTTAACTGAGTTATTTATAGCCTATGAGACTTTAGTATTATTGAACTGACATTCAGGAGCTATGTGGTCAAGTCATCATGATACCTTATCCTAGAATGCTGATCAAGATAAACATATTTAGCCCTAACCAGTTCTGCTCAGTGGATAGAGCATTGGCCTTAGACTGAAGGGTCCCAGGTTTGATTCTAGTCAAGAGTATGTACCTTGGTTGTGGGCACATCCCCAGTAGGGATTGTGGAGGAGGCAGTTGAATGAATGTTTCTCTCTCATCGATTTTTCTATCTTCTTCCCTTCCTCTCTGTAAAACAAACAATAAAATATATTTTTAAAAAGGTAAAAATATTTAAGTGAAGAGAAGAACTATTTTTTTAATGCCATTTTTTTAATTGGAGGTTCCCAGAGATTATTTGCTATACCATGTTTAGTCATGTCATAAATTATTAATTCACTTAAATGTCTGTATACTTATTCTGTAAAGAAAAGTTGCATGTATTAATAGAACATAAAGAGATGAAAAATACAGTCTTTATCCCAATTTTATGCTATGGCAATTCAACATGTAGGTGGGATATCTATGTGGAAATATCTATGCAATCATTTGGAAATAGGTGCATGGAATTAAGGGAAAGTGACAAGATTTATATTTTCTAGAAACCACTGTCAAACAGTAGTTTGAATAATTAGTTTTTATTTCTCCTACTTAGCAGTGATTCCTGCTATTCTTAATATTATGATGATGATAATATTTATATTTTAGTATCATAATTAACTTCAGTAAAAGTTTTATTTTTTGTTTGCTTTAACAATAAGAGACTCCCAGAAAGACTCCTGAGTATATGATAAAAGATAGTATTTTCTAAATGACTCTTTACCTTACATATTTATATTTAAATATGTTTTATTTATATTTTTGATATTAAATCATCATCAGCCTTATTATAATAACAGTAATCCCTTAATAGCACTGATCTGTACCACATACTGTTCTCTAGGTTTTACATATTTGCTCATTTAATCTTCACGAAATACAGAGACAGGTACTATTAGTATCATCTCCATTGTCCAGATGAGAAAACTGAGGCACAGAAAGGTAAGAAAGTCCTAAGTAGAAGTGTTGGACATGAAACAGGATGCTTCCCTCCACAGAGTTGACACTCTTCTTAATCACTACATTTTAAATGACCATAAATACATGGTAAATAATATTTACTGCCTATTACACTTTACCACAAGGGTGTTTTTACTTGTAAATTTTTAGGTCTCAAAGGGAGCGATTCTAACAATTTTAGTAACATGTATTTTTTTCTCTAAGCATTTGAGATTTATGATCTTAAGTTTTCAGCACCTGAAAAGGTCAAATGTTGTTACTCTATTCATCTTCTCCAACACTTTTCGCTTTATGAAAGGGCACCAATCCATTCAATATAGATGCAAAAATAGAATTTATGACACATGTAGGTCTTGCCTCTTCCATCAGAGCTCTTTCCTCTACATTGCATAACAGAGTCATATTTTCAAAATAGAAATTGTTAGAGCCTGTGGCTGTTTGAGACTGATCCTATTTGGGGGGGGTGGTGGTGGTGGTGGTGAGAAATGATTTCATTTAAAACCCTCTATATTTCAAATTCAGAAGAGAATTGCACTGCAAGTCCCTATATTTTATTTATCTGTAGACAGATACAGAGGCTAACCTCTGGTTTAGGGCTGCGATGGAGGAAGAATCTTTTCAGCCATCATGTGACACACTGGGATGATGTCACGGCAGCAGGAGTCAATGTAGTCAAGTAACTGTATTCACTTCCAGTGCTAAAAGACAGATCTAGGAATGAAAAGATGTCATTGGGAAAGATGTTATTGTCCTTGGGAATCTATCAAACTCTTCAATCCGAGGCACACATTCTCACTGACTGTCAGAAGTCAGACTGGAAATGAAGGAAGGACTTAGGGAGGGAAATTTGCCCACCACTGAAATACCTTTCAAACCGCTCTACACTTGCAGAACCAAATACAAGTAATATTTGATGCCTTTATTATATTTTTTAAACTTTTAATGCACAGCTTTATATTATATAGTTATAAAACTTGGGGGATCTATTTAGTCTGAACTAGTTTTATTCATGTCACTTGTTTTTAAGGAACATTTAAAGAGTTTAGAACTCTGGACAAACTTCACAGGGACTCATTGTGCAATAGTTGGTGAGCTTCATGAAAGTGGGTAATTTTAAAAATATAAATTTTTATTGATTTCAGAGAGGCAGGGAGAAAGAGAAAGAGATAAAATCATTACTGATTAAAGAGAATTATTGATTGGATGTCTCCTGCACACCCCACATTGGGGATTGATCCCATAACCTAGACATGTATACTAACCGCGAATCAAACCTATGACCTCCTGGTTCATAGGCTGATGATCAACCACTGAGCTATCCTGACCAGGTGAAAATGGATAATTTTTAAAGCATATATTTGGACATTGTCCCAAGCTGGTAATTGACTAGAATGAAGGCAATTTTATTAATATCTAGAACATGAACATTGTAGATGAACAAACTTGGCTTTGTGTATTGGCTGTCAGTGACTTTTAGCATTTAATCTTGGGTGTCAAGTTTTCTCATTTATAAATGGAGATATAAATGAGAGCATGAATGGAAGCTCTGAAATTGTCTAATTAATTAATTAATATATCTATTTCTAATGGTATCTCAGTATGTTCTATAATAAGTTTCCTAGGCATGTGACCTAAGCCAGGCCAATGAAACATTGTCTGATATACCAGGATTTTTTTCTTTCTGGAAACATTGGAGGAAAAAGCCCTTCTTAGGATATGAGGTGTGGTTCTCAACAGCTTTGGTGTCTCTTGGGAAGTATCAGAACATGCACAAAGGGGGGAAATCAGAACCCCAAGTGTTCATGTGCTACTTTAGCATCACATGCTCTGGAGCAAAAGTAACTCCTGGATACTTTGGGTGAGCTGAGAAATTTTAAGATTCCCCTAATTTTTCTCTCTCCTTTTCTTTTTTTACTTCCCTACTATATTCCTTCCTTCCTTTTGACTCCTCCTCCTCCTCCTCCTCCTTCCACCTCTTTCCCTTCCTCCTGTCATACTTATGGAGAAATGTCCAAGCTCCTTGGCATACAAGAATTTTCTTGACATGACCTAGGCTTATTATCCAGCAAATGCCATCTTGTACTCCCTGCACTGATCTGGAGTCTTACATTTCCCCAACAGGCTTGTTTTTCCTGAGTGAGTGAACATCCAACATGTCTCTATTCCTTTGCTGTCAGTCTTTTCCCTTTCACCAGTTTTCTTCTTACATTCATCTTCCTATTGTGTCCTATTCAATTTATTTGGGAAGCACTCCTTGACGTCCTTTTTCATTCATTTAGGTCATCATTTTCTCTGCTCCCATAAGAGTTTATACAAACATACATCCCAGCAATCACTTAGGTAGTTTGAACACCTTGTCTCCTTCCATACCTCCTTAACTAGATGATATGCCTTTTGAATTAAAGATAGTATCTTTCACCATTTTGTAGCTTTACTGTCTCTCACATTACGTGGTTTCTGAACAAATAAATAAATGAATATGCACAACTTTGGTTTTGTAAATGGTTACATGCTATATATGCATCAGTTATTATACTGAACATGGAAGAAAAATACATTAATTACTAACATTTTGTGGCTGAAGGAAGGAAGATGCCATTGTCTAAAATGTTGAATATTTGAAAAGAAATTATTTTGAGGGTTTAAAGACAGTGAACGTAGGTTGATAATTGTACTATGAAAATACCAAAATTTAACTAAATGTTTGGAATTAGAGATACAAATCCTTTCTTATTTTAATTATGACTTTGTTTTATAATGTAATTTGGAAGATGTATGAGGGAGAAATTAACTGTTTCAACTCCAGAAGCAGTGATCTGTGTTTTAATGGGTTATTTTGTATTTGTAAATGACTTCTGTTGTTCAGTCTTAGAGAGCTCCTGTGGTTGCAGAGGCAGCATGGCTAAATAGAAGGGTTGCTTCAGACAATGATCAGCCTTTTGTTTGTTTCGGTATCTTAATAGAGAAGGACAGGATATATACTGGATGGTAGGCTGCTTCTTATTCACTCACTCATTCATTCATTCATTCATTCATTTGATGGGCCTGACATGGCAGTACATCATGCTTCACTGCTGTTAGCTCAAACTTAAACTCATACTGGATGGTCAAACCATAATCTCCCAGTCCAGAGAACACATAGGGTTCTAGCAAAATACATAAGCTACATGCAGTGTATAGCAAGGGCAAATCTCTAATCTCATTGTAGTGATAGAGTCAGAAACTGGCACAAATTCTGAAACTTTCAGCCAAACATCTGTAGTGTGACTCAGTGAGGTTTGTAATTTATGAATTAATTGGGGGCAGTAGAATGTAAAGTAAAGAATATAAACCTTAGTGGTAAAAAGATCTGAGTTTGAGTCCTGGCACTGCTAGTTACTTACCATGTGGCCTTGAGCAAGTTCAATAATGTTAACAAAGCTTCACTTTTCTCTTCTGTAAAATGGAGACAGAAAGAGAATCATCCTCATAGGTTTACCAGCCTTTAGCAGAGTTCCTGGCACAAAGGTTCCATCCATACATTATTTTTATTTTTATTTTTTTTAAATATATTTTATTGATTTTTTTTACAGAGAGGAAGGGAGAGGGATAGAAAGTCAGAAACATCGATGAGAAAGAGACATCGATCAGCTGCCTCCTGAACGCCCCCTACTGGAGTTGTGCCCGCAAGCAAGGTACATGCCCCCGACCGGAATCGAACCAGGGACCTTTCAGTCCGCAGGCCGACGCTCTATCCACTGAGCCAAACCTGTCTCGGCCATACATTATTTTTAATACTGCTGTTCAACATTGGACAATATGTTAGAATTATACATAAAGTTTGAGCTTGAGAATTACAGGAAGTTCAGGAAATTGTATACTAAAGAAATTTTAGTTTTCCATCTTTAATCTGCTTGAACCAAGGTAGGAAAAATCATGAAGTTGTTAAATATATAAGAGCTATTAAGCTCTTATGTCTAGATGGATATGAAAATAACTGGGAAGGAAAAGGAGTTAATGGAGTTAGACAGATTTGAAAATAACTGGGAAGGAAAAGGAGTTAATGGAGTTAAATTAGACATCCTCTAATAACTGCATATCCTATCTAATAAAAGAGTAACATGCAAATTAACCATCACTCTGCTACACCCACAAGCTATGCCCACCAGCCAATCAGGAGCAAGTATGCAAATGAACATCAACCAAGATGGCTGCAGTCACAGAGTGATCAGGAGGGAGGCTTGGCTTTCCCCAGCAATGGAGGAAGCCAAGCTTTCCACATACCCTGGTGTGCCCAGGCTTACACTCAAGGCTACAAAATTTCAATTATAGAAGTTAAATAAATCCCAACAGAAAGGGCTGCCACTAAGAGCAAGGAGGAGGCTTGGCTCCACTCCAGGCTACAAAGTTTCCATTGTAGAAGATAAATAAATCCCAGAAACCAGGACCTATACTTGGGTTGCCAGGGGGCATGGCTGGCCTGCAAACCACCACAGGCCCCTCACTCTGGCCACCCCATACCCCAAGGGAATCCCCACCCTGATCTGGGACACCCTTCAGGGCAAACCAGCTGGCCCCGACCTGTGCACCAGGCCTCTATCCTATCTAATAAAAAGGTAATATGCAGATTGACTATCACTCCAACACACAAGATAACTGCCCTCATGTGGTCAAAGATCCTGCCCCCATGTGGACAAAAGATGGCCACCAGAAGATGGCCAGCAGGGGAGGAAATTTGGGAGGGACCAGGTCTGCAAGGGAGGGCAGTTGGGGGTGACCAGGCCTACAAGGGAGGGCAGTTGGGGGTGACCAGGCCTGCAGGGGAGGACAGTTAGGGACAAACAGGCTAGCAGGGGAGCAGTTAGGCATCAATCAGGCTGGCAGAGGAATGGTTAGAGGGTGATCAGGCTGGTAGGCAGAAGGGATTAGGGACAATCAGGAAAACAAAAAGGCAAGCAGGATCGAGCCTAAACAGGCAGTTGGACATCCCTCTAGGATTCCCAGTTTGAAGAGGGTACAGGTTGGTCTGAGGGACACCCCCACTCCCCTGTACATGAATTTTGTGCACTGGGCCTGTAGTATACATATATTCACATAGATGAACAAACTAACCTAACATGTTAATTAATAAATAGATGTAGGACACTTATCCTAGAGAAGCAAATTAGAAATATTCCAAATACAGATAGTTTTGTGATATATAAATCATCATATCTCCTCTTGATTTCTCATGTGATACAAGAAGAAATTAATGGCATTTAGTGTGATACAAGAAGAAATTAATGGCATTTAGTAAAGCCAAGACCAGGGACCCTGGAATGGTGTAAAGAGAATATTCTCACAGAGATTAAAAAAAAAAAAGTTGGTTGAGGAAGGTTATTAGTTGTCTAATCAGCATTTTCTCTGAGAGAAAACCTAAAAATGTAAATCTTTGTGTTAACAAATGTTGTTGGTTTAAGGATTGTTCCAAAATATTTTTTAAAACTGCATTAACTTTTGCTGTATTCATAACCTTATACTTCTTTGAATTAGAAACTGTAAGTAGTCCATCAACACTTTTCAGATAACATGGTTTTGAATGACAGCCTGCCAGAGCACAGAGATTGACATTATCTATTCATAAATGAAAAATCAACAAAATAGGTCTTTACCCCCACCCTTTTAAATAATCCCAGGTAGTAGTCTTTTTTTTTTTCTAAATGTGCTTATATAGTATCTGTAACCACTATAAATTATTGGCCTTTTTCTAGAGCTTTATGAAATCATACCAAACTAATTATTGGGCCTTGTTAATTATGAAGACCTCTAACATAATTGGCCAGTTAATATTTGAATTGTTGTGTTTTCTATGATCATTTCTGTTTAGATCAAATCACCTACAAGATAGAACTTCTTCTTATTTTTATGTACCTAGATTATAATTAAGAGCTAATATTTGTAATTAATACTACGGTATAGTTTTGCATCTCTCTTTTATGTTCTGTGTTATTATCCCTAGAGAATTAATCACCTGATAGAAATTGATGCATCCAGCATGACCAGAATCCTCCCAAGATTGCTGGCAGGGTCTCCTGTGTTCCTTGTTTCTATGACATAGAGGTGTAGCTAGTGTATTCCAAGGAAAGTATATAACATGCCTCTTTATTATCACTATTCATTCGTGATAAGGACCATGGCCTTGTTCCTTTCCCACTGGCAAAAGCTCCACAGTTTTTGAGAAGTAAGAAATGAGGAGAGCAAGAAGTTGACGACAGGAACTATGGCTACCAACATTCTAAGGTTCAATGGTTATCACAAAAGCCAATAACTACTGAGAAGGGCTGTTTATAGTCAAGGGTTAACAATAAAAAAAATCTCCCAAGCTTTCCAACATCTTAGTTTCTTTACCAAATCTTCATTAACAGGAAGCTATGATGATGTAAATATTGGGCTAAATCTCTTCATGACTCAAATATGCAGCTCTCAAGATTGACTCTCATTTCCCTTTCCCTTATCCTAAATACACTAACCATCTTTTGTCCTTAATATCAATATTTTATTTAATTAGAATTATATATTACATTTTCTATCACTCTATATTTTCTATATGTTTCCTGAATCAACAAAAGTATATAGAATAAATTGTCACTTAAGTGACTACTGTGTGACAGATTCATTATCTAAAAACAAGGAAAGGTGGAGTTAAGGTCAGTGTGGAATTAGGGATAAGAAAATGCCCCTTGTACCAAAGAAGCTTAGATCTATACAGCCCTTTCCTAGCAGCACTAGGAAGAAGAAAGCTCATGAAATATGACACTTGTCTTTTAAATTTATGATTTGTGATATGGACTCTGAATGTTGAATGTTGGATATATTTGGGGGACTGCAGCATTTTAATACTTTTTTTTAATCGCTAAGTTTTCTATATTACATATTGCACCTCATTCATTGTGAAATCAGGTTTTTGAAACCTCAGAGTATCAATGAAGACAAGTCTGGTTTACTGTATCTTAAATTCTACATTAACACAAATAAATTGGCTATTTGTTTGCTCTGAATGTGCCTGTTCCAGCATAGTCCTTCTCCATATGTCTCCTTCCTGCTCAGGTTGCTCTAATCTCAGGACCTCGGAGCTCCCTTGCTTTCTGCTTTCAATGGGGCCTAGACAATGTGCAGCACTGCTGGTGACCAGAGTATGGAAGGAGAGAGAAAACTGACATTTACAGCCTCCTTTCCCACTCCTAAGCTTAGCTCTGGCTCCAGAATTGGTTGTTTTCCTCTTTCTACAGTTCCTATTCAGTCCTGCAGCACTAGTTCTGGCCCATCTTTTAGCAGCTCCCCACTAAACATGGTCCTTCCCTTATTCCTTCCCACTAGGGGTGAGGAAGACCAACTACTGTGACTATAGAATGTCAACTGAAGGTCATAGTGAGAATTCAACACCAACAGGAATGCCAAAATTGGAGTGCTGTGAAGAAGAGATCTTTGCCAAAACTGGTTTGGCTCAGTGGATAGAGCGTCGGCCTACGGACTGAAAGATCTCTTGTTCGATTCTGGTCAAGGGCATGTATCCTGGTTGCGGGCACATCCCCAGTATGGGGCTTGCAGGAGGTGGCTGATCGATGTCTCTCTCTCATCGATGTTTCTAACTCTCTATCCCTCTCTCTTTCTCTCTGTAAAAAAATCAATAAAATATATTTAAAAAAAAAGAAGAAGAAATCTTTATTCAGAGCAAACAACACAACTATGGTACAACACCAGAGCATGGCTATTAGGAGGCCCTGGATGTGAGGTGGTCTTTGGGCCATGGCCCCTCTCTGGCTATATAACTCTTTTCAGCCCTGTGCTGGTATGCTCAGCACATCTACTATTCTCTGTGTGGAGACATTGCCTGTGTTTCAGTTCCAGTGTTTCATCTCCAGCCTTTAATCTTTGGTAGAAACAGAAAGTGCACTCACAGAACCAGAGGGAAATTGACATATAGAGAGAAGTTCCAGCCCCTCATCCCTGATTGGTCCATCCTCATGCAAATGAGGACTTCAAACTCACAGTTTGATTGGTCCAAAAGGCACTGTTCTGATTGGTCAGAATGGAGTGCTCTGGTTGGTTGGTTAAGATGCTGCTGGGGGATATAGCTGTGCAGCTCTGATTGGATGGGAAAAGCCGAAGTCCTATTGATTGAAATAGGATTCTAGGAAGTCTTCATAAGAACTGGCTCAGATGGCAGAAACAGAGTGCAGGGAGGCAGTTCATTGCAGAGGTAGATAATTCAGTAGAGGATTCTCTCTAAAGTGCAGTTTGTGTGAGAGCCACTATGTAGAAAGGACTGCTAGGCTCTTTTTTAAAAATTTGAGCTCAGTTAGCTCCTGGGAGTCCTTCTTAGTAGGTATCTTTTTCCTCAGGGTCCACGATACCCAGATGCTTTCCTGGATCTTCTTGCATTTCTTGACCCTCCTATGCCTAACTAAGTGGTTCCTCTCTCTAATCCTCTTCAGTTAAAACATTGTGTGTTTGACATCTGTTTCTTAGTAGCCCTGACTGATACAGCCTATATGACTTGCTTTAGGCAGGAAATGCATTGTTTATTACCTAGCATTTTGCTGATGGTGATAGCTTCAAGCTTTAGGACATTAATATTTATTCCACTATTTTTCTTATGTCTTATTTATCTTTGCATTTCTGAATCAACATCAACCCTCAACACATTGTATGCCTCACAGGCTGCATTAAGGAAATATGTATTCAGTTGAACTGAATTGAATTCTTGCTTCTATTGCATCAGCTACCATGAGCAATAATGCTAAGCTGCACATGGATTATTGAGTGATAATTTGTTTACATAACATTAGTCATTTTATAATCACGTTGAATTTTATTTCTTCTTTATAATTTCTGTGGTGTACCTTATTCTCATAATGATCTTAATTAATGATCTCTTAAAAACAACTGCTTCTAATAATATTTTATTAGAACCATTTATTCTTTAATATTATGCAAAAATTATGATTATTATTTTCTAAAGTTGGAAAACAGTTTTTAAAATTATTTTGGAATGAAAGTAATTACAGGATCAATTTGTAAAATCAGGATGCTAAATCAAATGGAAATTCCTCTGAGTAAGTGGGAAAATAATTGATTATTTTGACCATTATTAGTAATTTGGGGAAGATCATTGTAAAGGTTTAATATTTTTAAAAAATAGTGATGGGTGATTTATAATGGTGCTTTGTGATTTGTTGCCTCACTGAATCTTGGCTGCTTTTGCAAGGTGCATGCATTATAATGAGCTACTGGATGAAATGAATAATGTTCTGACTAGTCATTGGATTTAATTGATGTTGTTGCATGTCTGAAATAAATGTTCTTCATGGTGTCAAGTGTAAACCTTTTTAGATTCTTTGCTGTACATGGCTCCCATCTGAGTGCAAAAGCAGGGATCTGAAAACTGCAGGTTCTGCTGAAACCATGGTCTGTGGTTTCCTTTATTGTATTTCTTCTGCCTGTTGCTTATGGGTTGTTTTTATCCTAGTAATGCATCTCCATAGAGAAGCATAAATAATATTGTCTTTTCATTGCTAAACCCTTTCTGGTCTCATTTGACTTTTGCATCTGTGTATACTCAGTAGAGAACACACATGAAATGGTTTTATTTTTCACCAATCTTTGCTCCCCTGTTGTGTTGTCAAATTTCTCGTCCCAGATAGGTAGCAGATTCCTTAAGAAGTGGTTCTCAACCTTTCTAATGCTGCGACCCTTTAATATAGTTCCTCATGTTGTGGTGACCCCCAACCATAAAATTATTTTTGGTGCTACTTCATAACTGTAATTTTGCTACTGTTATGAATCATAATGTAAGTATCTCTGTTTTCCAATGGTCTTAGGCAACCCTGCTAGCAGTTCTCTACAGTATTAATAACAGTAGCAAAATTACAGTTATGAGGTAGCAAGGAAAATAATTTTATGGTTGAAGGTCACCACAACATGAGGGACTGTATTAAAGAGTCGTGGCATTAGAAAGGTTGAGAACCACTGCCTTAAGACATCCTAGGCAGATACCATGACTCTCAAGTCATCTCCCATTGGAAATTCCAGTGTTATTATTTACATCATGGGGAGGGCAGTGTGACTTTCTTGTCTATTCTGCCTACCATTTCCTCACCTGGGAGCCAGGGGAGCCAGAGGAGGATTAATCGCTGGTCAGCCTTTGGACATTCTTCCTCTCACTCTGTTTTGTGTGCTGAGATAGGAAGATAAAGAAAAAAGAATGGTTGTTCCTGATTGGAGCTGTTGTTAACTTCCTCTTTGTTGATTACTGCTGTTTCCCAGGCTTTTTATCCCTCTCTTGTTACTGCAGTGCTGGCTCTCTTGACGGGAGCATGCATGAGTTTGTTGGTGAGCTCTGTGGGGCTTCCTTTCTGCACAATCTCCTGAACATGATCCTGTTCCTGTATCTCTTGCTATCAGAGGCCCTTCACCTGGCAAGCAGCCCTTTTCTATGGGGTGCTGTTAGGATGGTTCCAATTCAGCTCTCTTCCAAGGTATCCACTTGACAGTGGGAATCAAATACTGAAAGTTCAAGCTGAAATACTGAAATCACCTCCTTCTCTCTTTTGTCTTTTGTCAGCTCTCTTCCCTTCTTCTTAAATGATACAGGGAAGATCAGGAATACTCTATACTAAGGAAAACCAATAAGGTACTAGAATCCCCATCTCTATTAAGTAATTCCTCTTATTTAGCTTGTTTGACAGGAGGAAATTTTACTTCCCATTAGGCCAAGAATCTATGGCACTTGATAACTTGTTTGCTCTCTCTCCTTTCCCAATTTCTTTTTAACTGACAGGTAAAAGCAGAGTGAATGTTTGGGAGTAGTAGGGCTACTTCAGCCACCTTAGGAAGCTCTGAAGATGAGAACAAGCCCTTATTGTCTGCAATTATCTTTAGAACATGAGATACTTATATTATTAGCATTATGCAAGTGTTAATCATTAATTTGGAGCAACAGAAAAAGTCTCATTTAAGCTCCTGTTACCTGTCCTGAGAGAGATATTAGAAAGAGTAACAGTAAAATAACAGAATTATCCTTTTTCTGGCATTTCCCCAACCTGTTACCCGATTAGTAGACAGAACTCTGGGAGGAAAAGAGCCACTTGGATTCCATTCTGAACACTGCAGAGCTCTGCAGTTCACTGTGACTTCACCCTTCCCTCCCTCAGATAATCTGTCTCGGAGCATGCAGATGAACCTACCTGCTCTGATTTATCTTTCAGTGGTGTTTGAAGACAAATGAGAGCACATCTGAAAAGCCTCTGGAAGAAATGTGATATATAAATCTAGGGCGGTATTATATATGAGACACCACCTTAATCATTCTTCTACCTGCTACAAGACAAGATGTCTTTGTTCTATCCTAAATGTAATGGAAAGTCTCATGGATTCAGTGAGTTTTGAAATTTTGGTTCTGTTTCGCGTTGAGCACTAGCTGATGCTATTTCTTTAGGCAAGTTATATCATAATCTTTCTGTATACTTCCATATTTATAAAGTGTTTAGCAGAATAATAATAGTATTTACCCTCAGAGGCACTGTGAGGGTCAATGACCCAAGGGGTAAGAGTAGTCTGTGATACATATAATGTATTTTGAGATATATTAATATATATATATATATATGTATGTATATATATATATAGGAAATAATATAGCTCTATGTAATTATATATAATATACTTATATCTTTCCATATGCACACATACATGTCACATAATCCTTTTCATTTATGTCAACCACATGGTACAACTGGAATTACATAGTTCACTGAAACACATATTTATAATAATTTTAAACTTTGCCATGAATGCATATATGTGTGTGTGTGTGTACACTAAACTCTCTCACAGGTAACTAAAATTGATTCTAAGACTATACTTGATTCATTTTTCTTGTTTTATCTTTCTGTTAAATGTCTAATCAGTGTTCTTCCTTTATAACTAACTGATTTCTGTCTTTACTAATTCCCAATTTGGACATACACTAAGTTTTGTATTAACTACTCCCACCTCTTACATACCACTCACCCCCCCCACCATGAAGATTTTGTACAGAACTGCATATTCTGTTTCCAGTTTCTCTCTTCCACCTCTATGATATGTTTTCTTAAATTAGCCTTATTCAAGTGCACTTTTCCTTACTCCAAAGACCAGTCTGAGTCCTTACCAGCTGCTGTCTCAAATAAAGTGTTATAGGAAACATACAACTAGGAAAGATATATTTACTTGGCATATTTTTTCCCTTTTTCTCCCTTTCTTGTCTTTTCTTGTCTTTCTTTTTTTAATGAAGTGCTTCTTGTCATCATACCAACCTGAGCTTTTTGGAAATGTTTTTGGAGTATTATTCTGTCTGAGCTGCTTTTTCTCCCTCCACTCACCCTCATCTTCTACCTTCATTGGCATGATGCTCACCTTCATGGTCAACTTAGATAATCTTCTAGGATATGTTCCTAACACTACAATCATTAGGGGTTTCCCTCTCCCTGTGCTCGCACAGCATCTCTGCCATGTTGATGTCACCTACCACCCTTTATGGTTATTTTTTGCATCAGTCTATGCATTTAAGAGCATCCTGTGTTTACTGTTACATTTCTCACATCACTAAGCATGATACTTTAACAATATAAAATGAGACAAATGTCTGCTGACATAATGGACTTATACTAATAGTTTGTAATGTTGATAAAAACTTACAGAACCTATTATTTTATTTATTCTCTTGTCCACTAAATCTGACTACTATGAGAGGCGACAACACACAGCTGTAAAATCAGGCATAAGTGTTCATCACTCTCACTGAACCTGCAGAGGAGTCAGAGAGATGCTAACCAGCCAACACATTAATTATCTAATTGCACATTGCAAAATGGGACTCTAAGACAGAAATTAATAGGAGAGAATTTAATCCTATAAATGGTAATTAGGAATGCATCTTTGAGAAGGCATTCAATTGGAAACCTGAAGGAAGTTCCTCAGCATGTACATTCATTTTCATCTCAGTGACTAAAATCTGGCAATCAACTGTAACTACAAGGAAAGCTGTGGAAATTGTCAACCCTAACAAAGTTGGGGGTGTGGCAGTAAGGAAGAAGTGGCAAATTGAAAGAGTTGGGCAACTAGCAGTGCCCATTCCACCTACTCAAACTATTCATGACCTTTGTTAGGAATTAGTCTGGTGATACCAGTAGGGTCTTTAGATATTAGTCTGGAGATATTTTAATTCAATTTTATCTTAGGATAATTTAATTTTATCTGATTTGAGAAACCACTGAAATGCTTTAAGTAGTTAAGAGATATTATCCTATTTGTATTTTTAAATGATAATTCTAGCTACTTTGTGGAATATGGACAAAAGGGGATTGGGCTGAACAAGTAGAATAGATGATGGTGGCTGGATCAGCATCCTCGCAGCAGAGTGGGGAGAAGTGGCTGAATTGTAGTTAAACTCAGGAGAAAAAATCAACTAGACTTAGTGAGCCATAGGATAAAGTAGCTGAGGTAAAGAGTAACAATCAAGGATGATACTTAAAGAATATACACAAAAAATAGCACATGCACAGAAACTATATAAAATAACTGCATAGATAGATGGACATACCCATTTTATTTTGTTTATTTATTTGTTTAGTTTTTTATTAGATTCTAAATATAAGTGAAGTGATACAGTATTTGTCTTTCTTTGACTTACTTCACTTAGTATAATACCCTCTAGGTCCATCCAGGTTGTCATATGTGGCACAATTTTATTCTTTTCTATGGATGACTAATACTATTTTTTTATATATACCACATCTTTTTAAAAATGTATTTTATTGATTTTTTACAGAGAGGAAGGGAGAGGGATAGAGAGTTAGACATCAATCAGCTGCCTCTTGCACACCCCCTATTGAGGATGTGCCCGCAACCAACGTACATGCCCTTGACTGGAACCAAACCTGGGACCTTTCAGTCCACAGACCAATGCTCTATCCACTGAGCCAAACCAGTTTCGACAAAACCACATCTTTTTTTATCCATTCATTTATGGATGGAGATCTAGGTTGTTTCCATATCACATGTCTGAATTCTTTGAAGCTCCTCCTGTAAAGAGGTGAAGTCTCCTTCCCTACCTCTTGAGTCTGCTCTGTCCTTGTGACCTACTTTGACTTGTAGAATGCAGCAGAAGTGACATAAAGGGACTTAACAACATCTACTTCTGTCCTCATAGAGTATGTCTAGCATCATGTAAAATAAGCCCAGATAAAAGATGGCATGGAGAGAGTCCTAGAAGTTGCAGCTGTTCTAGCCATCCTAGATGAGGCCCCAGGTATGGGAGTGAGGCCATTTTAGAGCATCTGGCACTAGTCATGCTTCGAGCTGACCAGTTCCCCTGAGTGAGCCCCAGTGAAATGAACAGAACTGCATAATCTACTCAGAATCAAGAAGAATAATGCATTGTTATTATTTTTACCCACTGAATAACCAGTTGTTTTGCTCTGCAGAAAGAGATTACAGATACAGTAGGCTAATGCTAGATGTACTTTCACTTTCTTCTCTAAACTCTAAATTGCACAAGCACGGTTTTCCATTTGCATAATAGCATCTACAGTAAATCGAAATAAAAGTCATTCCAGTGAAGGCTTGGACCTCTTTGAGTTATAGTTTCGTAGTTTGTAAAGTGAGGACATAGATTATTTAAGATCTTTCTTTGGTCTACTTTCCATAATGCCAATTCATTTTGATGGGGAATTCATGATTCTATTTTTTTCTTTGTCATTTGCCTGAATTGTTCTAGTCAGTTTATTCCTTGAGTGTCCAGATATATAAAATGTAAAAAATGGGAATCGTGAGAGCTCCAAGTTTGGGGGTGGGTGGGGAGATAAGAATTCTCTTATTCTGCTTTTTCTGTGAAAATCTTGTTCCTCTTACACTTAGATGAGTTGTGCTTATCCAGCCCTGCTCTGGATTGCTGCATAGTTGGAGGATGAAAAGCTGCTAGCCCAGGCAGGAAGATGATTTATGCCAAGTATCGGGGCATTCCACTGAATGTGTAGTTGTAAGAGTCAGCAGACACAGTTGCTGAGCCCAAGTCCCAAGACTAAGAAGCTCGTTACCCATGTTATCCAATATGCTGGATTTAAGGTACATGGTGGCTTTGCTGTTGAGATTTGCCTGTTTAGGTTGGTTATGGCTGTTGTATTCCAAGTCTCTGCAACCAACTAGTCATATGCATTTGACTTGAGTTCTTTCTTATGTGCTTTGCTGGGTGTTTGGGGTTTGCTCTATCACCTTGAATGGCATTATGCCATTGAAACCACTCAGTAGGTAGAAAGTATGTAACGTACAAAAATTACTCAGACTGCCAAAAGAGCTGTTGAACTAAATTTCACTTACTATTGGAAATACACTAATGGAGATAAAATGTATAACATTTTGGAGCCAGAAAGCACTTCAGAAACCATTTACTGAATATTTCTAAATTCATAGAACAAGATAAGATGTCCAAAGTTACAAAAACTAGTTAATGATATTATGTGCAGATTAAAAATAAAAACTATAGAATATCCCTGCATGCTAGCAGTCGAAAATAGATCTAGAGTGCTATGACATTATGGTCAGTGCATCAGGAATGCCAAATATTTATTTGCATATCATTTGCCCTAAAAAACATGGACATGGATGGCTGAACAAAGGAAGTCATCAGATAACCCCAGGTATGTGTGAATATGCATAGGTGTGTATACACATATTTATATATGTATATGTATGTGTATGTGTATGTGTATGTATATCTATATGTATATGTATATGTATATGTATATGTATATGTATATGTATATGTATATGTATACAGATATACAGATATACAGAAAGAGAGAGGATATTGCCAGCACAGTGACTTAGCTTGCCCTGTGAAAGGAATAAAGGATAAAGAAAAAAGTAAAATTTTATGCTGACTTTTATGTATGTATTTATTATTTTAAAAATTTTATTGTTGACACTATTTCCCCCCTTTACCCACTTCTAATCAGCCCCATCCCATCTCCCTCTAGTACCCCTCACCCCATCTCCCTCCCTTCTGACCTCTGTCAGTTTGTTTCACTTGAGCTGACTTTTAACCCACCTGAAAGCTCCCGTCCTATAAAACATGCTCCAATCAATGTCTTGGAATCTGGCCACTGAGATCATTCCCCTTAGAAGACTGGAGATTTCTCCTCTTTTCCTGACATAACCTTTAGGGAAATTAAGGTGAAGAGCATAGAGCTCCCCCTAGAGGCTAATATTTGTACACAGGATGTAAAAAATAAAACGCTGCAGTATAAGGATCTTTGTGTTTTCAGTCTTGACAATTCCCCACTGACTATGTTAGCATGATCTCTAGTCACCACCGCTACAAATTTGAACAGAATAAAGGGAAAATATTCACAGTTATATCTCATCAGTTAAAGATTGAAGATATAGATATTGTTTCTTTTATGATGGATATTAAAAAAAAAAGACAGTTAGTGACTTTTCACCTTTTAACCTGTGACAGTACATTTAATTTCTGTGATTCAAAGTATCAGACAATCTCCGAAGTCAAGTGCAAAAGAGTTTAGTCATCTGAGTAGTGAGTTGGGAAGACACTACCTATACTGGAAGCTATTCTATGGGAAATGAATAGGCCACTTGTCATCAGCTCAAGCTCCATGGATGATCTGGCCCATTGCTACTGTAGGACATTGCCCCACACACAGCAGGCTGGATTCAGCCACTAACAGAGGAAACTCAGATGCAGCTATTTAACATGAGTTTCTCAGTGGCAAATCCTGTGATGCTGGGGCTATAAAATGAAGGTTGCTCTTTCACAGGGGCTTAAGTAATGGCTATTGAGAGAGGTGGGAGGATTCCTTTTGTTTTTGCATTTCTTAGTTTGTTTTGTGAGTGATGTGCCATAAGCCTCCAAAAGGGGATTGAAATCTGATCCTAATAAATTAGCAGGTAATGTTGTTTAATTCCTGGTGAGACATATGAACATATAGTTTGGGAATATTGTTTAGTGTAGAAAAGTTATATCTATAGTTTTCTCTTCCTTGCTCTTGCTATGTTTACATCATATAGGATGTATATGTTAATGTATAGCACAGGCACTGCAGATACTGTCCCTGCAATCTGTTTTTTCCATGTTTCAGTCCTGGCGACCTAGAAAGAAATGAGGGAAGAACAAAAGTTGATGTATTTGCTTGTGTTGTTTCTGTTTTCACTTTTTGTTGTAGTCATGAGGCAGCTAGTTGTGGAAGGAGGCCATTTGGGAACTATTTGCGGCTTTCTTCAACTTGATCAGGCTGTGCTGCCTGGTCCTCCGGTTGTACCTTGAAGGAATTCCTGTGATTTACAGGAAAACAAAGCAGCCTTTGGAAACACATTTAACTGAGCAGACAGGAGGAAAAAACATATTATTTGGCCAACAAGAGTAAGGAAGCCCATGTCTGGAAAATCTTGCTGAGCACCCCATCAGGAAATGTTTATTGCTTTCATGTTAAGCAGTAGCTCCCCAGATCAATTTTCATATTTATAGACTATCTGGCAGCAAGCAAATGCAGTAACAAGAACTACATTTTATTTAGTATTTTGCTTTTGCTTTTTAAATTTCACTCTTAAAACTCCACAGGAAATAATCAGCTCATAAGTAAGGTTTTGACATTTTTTAATGGACTCGATTTTAAAGGATCATGACTGTTTGTTATACTATAGGAATAAGAATATGTCTTAACTCATATTTTTAGAACTATTAGAATGGATTGAAATGAAAGAACTTTGATGTAGAAATTCACTTAGGGTTTTGTAGGAGCGAGCCGATATTAAGTAGCCGTGCTTATCTGAGACACATTACATACTTTCTGCCTATGGTTCTTGAGTACACATAGTGTCTTTGAGAAATACTCTTTGCAGGTTGCACATGGAAGCAATTTCTATGGAAAGAGTGCCAGGATGGGCATTTGAAGAATGAGTTTCAACTCTCTGGTTTTCCTTTCTCAGGGTTAGAATCAATTTTGTGAACATTTGTGAATGGATTATGCCCATCTGCTTCCCCTAGGATTATTGAATCAACCAGGGCTCAGTTGAGAGATAGAAACCACACCAGTTATTTGGACATAGATATGGTTTATAAGGAACTAAGTAGGCAGAGCATGTTTAACTAAGCAAAATGATCACAAAGATGGAAACTATGAAAGATGGCTGGAGGAACAAAGGAAAGTATTTCTTACTTTGAGCTAGAGGAACAAAGGGAAGAGTTTGGAATTATGAAAACGGAACCTTGGAGGAAAGGACCAGTAGACTATTAGTTCACTATTGATGAGCTTTGTTGACAGTATTACATAAGTCCTTCTTTTCCACCCTTAACCACTTTCAGCCAGCTCCTGCCCCCTCCCCCTTCCCTATAAGTGAGGGTCTGGGGGGAGTAGGTGACTGAAGAGGGCTGGAAGAGGCTAACAGGGGGAAAAGGAGGACCTATATAATCCTTTCAACACTAAAGATTAAGGGAAAAAAAATCCCATAGTCCTGAGACCCACTCCGAAGGCAAGGCTAGAGCTTGTGTGTCTGAGAGGGTGCAACAGGACTGCAAGTGGTGGGGTATTGCAGGTTGTTTGGGCTCCTGCTACAGGAAAAAAAACCCACAAACCTGCTCTCTGGGTAAAGAAGTATATAGCTAGGGCAAAGCTCTTAGGAATGGCAAGAAGACTGACAGCTAGCCCCTAGGCTAGCTGTTTCTTCTTTCTTCTCCAGACTTCTCAGTATCCAGCTAGTACTCCTTGTTAGAATAGCCTAACCCAGAGCCAAGCTGGGAAAGCAAATATGTGATTTCCAGAGGCCCAGCCTCAGCTTCACAAGGCAGAGTGTAAGCAAGGCTGTATGTAAAACTGTTTTGAAAATTAAGATGCAAATATAGAGTAGTTTTGCAATATAAAAGTAGTATTTATTATTTATGCTATAATCATTAACATTTTGCTCTTTTAAATTTTGAAAAATAATAGTGGCTTAGATATTCTTAAACAACTTCTATATCATCATACATCTCACCAATAGCAGGGCACTTAATATTTACACCACACGAAGCCTTCTAAGGGTTGAGACTCCATGGTTTCTGAGTAATATGCTTATGTTACTGTAACAAAGAATTACAATATTAGCACAGAATGAGGTAAGTCCAGAGTAAGTGGAAGTGGAGTGCGGATATGAATGATATTAGTATTGGTGATTTAGGTTTTGTTTTCTTTTTCTTTTTCCTAAAGAAAATACTAAGAAGAATAGTCACCAAGAAGGTAACTATTATGCACTGATTTGTGATTATGTTATCTTGCAGAAATGGCGGTTGAAAGGTGGACACCCATTATTGAATAGAAATGTAACAATTATTCCACTTTTATTTTTATTTCACTTAAATAAAGCAAGGGTGTGCCACTATTCTTGATGTGACACCTCCCTGAATGCTCAGAGAAAGGCTAAGTGACAGACAGCACCTCATCTCCTGCTAGTTTTCTCTCCACGTCTTATTGAATCTAAGAGCATAAAAAAATGGCTTTGATTGAGGTGATAACAGTATATGTCCTAGACAGAGCATGATTATTTTTAGAGTGCATTGAGAATCTTAAAAAACAAAACAAAACAACCAACAACTCTTATTCCTGTTTACATTGAAAAGAGTAAGAAGATAGCCCTGGCTGGGTGGCTCAGTTGGTTGGCGTGTTATGCTGTATGCCCAAATGTTGCTGGTTCGATTCCCGGTCAAGATGTATATGGAAGGCAAAGTATAGCTGAAAAATAAAGAAGTGATATGTGATTCATTGATCCCTTGGTTGTGGGGGTGAGAAGGGGATCTAATGATATAATTTTTATAGATGACAATTCTTGCTATTACATTCAGATAGAGTGATTACTATTTTTTTTCACAAAATTGTCTATTTCAAAGAGTATTATGTTGATATGTAATGTTTAGAAAATATTTTATTTTAATAAACTATTGATGTTGAAAGAAGGTCCATATTTTATATTTTTAAGGAAAGTAATATTCTCATGCCTCTGTAAGAAAATGGAAAACCTGACCCATGAGATCCTCCCTGTATCTGAATTGGTCTCTGCTCTTCAGCTACATATTTGCTGAGAGAGTAGTTTGACTTTCATTCTCTTGAAGGACCATAGAGTGCTAAGCTACTATGACAAAGTCAATCTTTCTTCCCAAGAATCTAACTTACAAAGAGAGCCAACAGACAAAAAATAGCTTCCCTTTTATGTCATATTTCTTTGGAACCCTCATTTAGAAAATGGTTCTCAAATGTTTCTTTTATCTTTTATCAGTAGTTTTTCTTTTTTGAAGAGAACTAAAAAGAGGTATGCTGAGAATGGGCTATCTTCTGTGACATCAAAGTTTATATCTAAATGATGATCTATTGCTGACAATAGACCCAACTTAATTTATTTTTACTCAGATGGTCAATAAAAGCCTATTACTATAGCAATCTTGGCTACTAGACAGAGTATGTAGTGATAGCTAATAAAGAGCCAAATAAGGTAGACATTTGGAAAGACAGGAAATTTCTTCCTGAAGGAGGGTAGACACGTGAGGAAAATAGCATCTGGTCTGTGTTCCTTAGTGGTGCTGGCAAGGCTGAGCTGCTAACACCAGCTTCCCAGAGCAGCAGCCTCAGGCTCCCTGCACTGAGCTGGCTGTGAATTGCATGAGGTCAGTCTTCCCTCTGGGGGAACAGCTCTTGGAGCGGGCACTCACTGAAGTGAACACTGGACACGGGGATTCTTACACAGCAAGGCTTTGCTCTGCTAATCTTCTGGGGCTACAGAGGAAAGGACTCTTATTCCCAATTGTACACTAGGGATGTTTTAGACAATTGTTGCCTTGGATTGAGCTCTTTCTATTTTACAGGCCTGGAGCCATATTCCTTTAGTGCAGTGGTTTTCAACCTTCCTAATGCCACGACCCTTTAAGACAGCTCCGCATGTTGTTGTGACCCCCAACCATAAAATTATTTCCATTGCTACTTCATAGCTGTAATTTTGCTACTGTTATGAACTGTAATGTAAATATCTGATATGCAGGATGTATTTTCGATGTTACAAATTGAACATAATTAAAGCATAGTGATTAATCACAAAAACAATATGTAATTATATATTGTGAAATATTTATTTCTAATTACAAATAAATGAAATTTTGTCTCGAATCAGGGTGTAGCATGACAACAGTAAACTACATTGCTACATTTTGCTACACTGAGGAGCGGTGTGTTGGTTCCTAAGACCATGGGAAATAGATGTTTTCTAATAGTCTTACGCGTCCCCGGTGAAAGGGTTGTTCAACCCCCAAAGGGGTTGCGACCCACAGGTTGAGAACCGCTGCTTTAGTGTCACTGAACTCACATTGAGAGAGATGTTCTTTCATTTCCTTATATATCCCAGTTTTGCACTTGTCAATTGTGAGGATGCAAAAAAAAAAAAAAAAAAAGAACCCAGAGGAGGTGCTGCCCACATGCTAGCGATTTTTAACTACATTGAGGAAGAATTAGAAAGCAAGGTGAGTGGTTGGAACTGGGGTCCCAAGTTCAACCCAATTTGGGTCTACAGTCTGGGTTCAAAAGTTGACTGGTTAATGATTCTTCCTCTCAGGTAAATATACTAGAAAGAAAATAGTTTTCTAAATGAGACCAAATACTGAAGTGATGAGGTGGTGATTGTTTTAACTTCATCAAAATGGCAAAAGTCAACCCATTTCTTATCCTCTTATTAATCCAAGAGAATTAATAATGGAACAGTTAATATAGAGGCCAATGGAAACAAAGGCTCTTCCTTGGTGACCTCTAGGTTTCACACTGGTCTCTTTACAATGCCCCCCATCCCCAGATTGATGCCCTTTCTCTGTCTCCCCTCCCCGACACCATGGCATAAGCAAAGGCTTCAGGATGGAAAAAGTGTTACCATTCACAAGTTGGAGTTCATAGTTTATCTTTTGTTATTGATGTATTTTATATATTTTGTAGATGGGTATGCAGTCACATAATGGAGCTTTGATTTTGTCTTATAATTTATGTAGCAGAGTTTACAGATTGTCCCATTCAGATGTTCTGTCAAGTTTCTGACAACTATAATTTTCTGAATCCTCTCTCTTTCCCTCAGAGTATCATGAGATTGTTGTGATTTAGGATGTAAATACTTAACCTCAAGGGGGGTGTATGTGCCAAGACCCTTCCTTTTCTTTATGGAAGATTGTCCCACTTTTCTGAACCACCTCTGCTGTTATACATGCTCCTAAGTCTAGAAAAAACAATTCACCTAGTGGACCTCCTCTTCATCTCATAAATTCATTCATATTTCATTTTCAATCTTCTATATTGTGGTATCAGAGAGGCCTCAGGAGAAAAGTCCACATTGAAAGTATTTACTCAGATATTTTAATTAATGGGTTATTTGTAATAATGTTTTTATTGAGTTTTAATAGTTTTTATTTTGTTATTTCCAATTTAGAAATCAAACAAAAATAATAGCATCTTTGCTAATTCAGCAAAAGGTAAATATATTAATTTTATTATGAATTTTTTATCCTTGTGGGAGTTGATCAAACCAATATTGACTTGGCTTATTCTAATCTTCATATGGTGTTAGCCACAATGCAACACCGTGAGTGATTCCCAATGAGAAGGTCCACACTTCCCCCTTAGAGCACTGGCCAAATAATAATCAGGTAATTGAAATACATGTGTCATTTTCATCTGAAAACTAATGCCTACTAATCCTGGTTCTTTAACACACTCTGTGTTATCTTATTAAGCAGTTGGGTGAAGAATATTGGTCCCCATGGCTGGCACATAGTAGGTATTCAGTAGATATTTGTTGAATATCTTTTTTTTGTCTTTTTTTTCTTTATTGTCTAAAGTTTTACATATGCCTCCTTTTTCCACTCTTGACCTTATGTCCTACCCCAGCCATTCCCATGTCAGGCAAACCCCCACCACCCCAGTGTCTGTGTCCATTGGTTATGCTAATGCGCATGCATACAAGTCCTTTGGTTGCTCTCTAACGCCCCTCCCTTCCCCTGCCATTTGTCTCTGGATCTATTATTGTTCATCAAAGTATGTTGATCATTAGATCTCACATATGAGTGATATCCTGTGATATTTATCTTTCTCTGACTGGCTTATTTTGCTTAGAACAATGCTCTCTAGTTCCATCCAGGCTGCTACAAATGGAAAATGTTTCTTCTTTATTATAGTGGCGTTGTATTCCATTGTGTACTAGATGTACCACAAGTTTTTAATCCACTCATCTGCTGATGGGCACCTAGGCTGTTTCCAAATCTTAGCTATTGTAAATTGTGCATATATCCATTTTGACTGGTGTTTCTGTCTTTTTGGGATATAGTCCTAGAAATGGGATTACTAGGTCTAAAGGAAGTTCCTTTTTAACTTTTTGAGGAAACTCCCTACTGTCTTCCACGTTGACTGCACCAGTCTGCATACCCACCAGCAGTGCACTAGGATTCCTTTTTCTCTGCATCCTAACCAGCACTTGTCATTTGTTGATTTGTTGATGATAGCCATTCTGACAGGTGTGAGATGGTATCTCATTATTGTTTTGATTTGCATCTCTTGGATGATTAGTGACTTTGAGCATGTTTTCATATACTTCAGGCCTTCTGTATGTCCTTTTTTGAAAAATGTCTACTTAGTTCCTTTGCCCATTTTTTGATTGGATTATTTATCTTCCTTTTGTTAAATTGTATGAGTTCTCTGTAAATTTTGGAGATTAAACCCTTATCTGAAATATTTTTGGCAAATATGTTCTCACATGCTTTCTTGTTGTTCTATTGATGGTTTCTTTTGCTGTGCATAAGCTTTTTATTTTGATGTAGTTCCATTTGTTTATTTTCTCCTTAATCTCCATTGCCCTAGGAGCTGTGTCAATAAAGATATTGCTAAGACATATGACTGCTATTTTGCTGCCTTTGGAGTCTTGTAGGATTTTTATGTTTTTCCATCTTACATATAAGTCCTTTAGCCATTTTGAGTTTGTGTATAGTGTAAGTTGGTGATATATTTCTTTCCTTTTTTTTTTTTGCATGTATCTGACCAAATTTCCCAGTATCATTTATTAAAGAGGCTGTTTTGATTCAATTGTTTGCTCTTGCCTCCTTTGTCAAATATTAATTGAGAATAATGGCTTGGGACTATTTCTGGGTTCTCTGTTCTATTCCATTGGTCTATATGTCTTGTGTCAGTACCAGGCAGTTTTGAGAACAGTGACTATGTAATATAGCTTGATATTTGGTATTGTGATCCCTCCAACTTTGTTATTCTTTCTCAGGTTTGCTATTTGGGGTCTTTTTTTTATTCCAGATGTATTTTTGTAGAGTTTGTACTAGATCTTTGAAGTATGCCATTGGTATTTTAATGGGGATTGCATTGAATCTGTAGATTGCTTAGGGTAGTATGGACATTTTAATAATGTTGATTCTACCAATCCATAAACATGGTATGTTCTTCCATTTGTTTATATCTTCCTCTATCTCTTTTTTTCAATGTCCTATAGCTTTCTAAGTACAAATCTTTTACCTCCTTAAATAAGTTTATTCCTAGGTATCTTAATATTTTTAGTGCAATGGTAAATGGGATTTTGTTTTCATTTCTCTTGCTGTAAGTTCATTATTGGTGAATAAAAAGGCCATAGATTTCTGAGTGTTAATTTTGTATCTTGCTACATTGCTGAATTCATTTATTAGGTCTAGTCTTTTCTCATGGAGTCTTTGGGATTTTCTATGTATAGTATCATGTCATTTGCAAATAAGGACAGTTTTACTTCTTCTTTTCCAATGTGGATGACTTTTATTTCTTCTGCTTGTCTGATTGCTATGGCTAGCACTTCCAGTACTATGTCAAATAGGAGTGATGAAAGTGGGCATCCATGTCTTGTTCCTGTTCTTAGGGAAAATGGTTTTAGCTTTTACCCCTTGAGTACGATGTTAGCTGTGTGTTTGTCATATATGGCTTTTATGATGTTGAGGTATGATCCTTCTATTTCCACCTTGCTGAGAGTTTTTATCAAGAAAGGATGTTGGATTTTGTCAAATGCTTTTTCTGCATCAATTTATATGATTATGTGATTTTTGTTCTCAATCTGTTTATGTGATGTTTCACATTTATTAATTTGTGGATATTGTATCATCCTTGCATCCAATAAATCCCACCTAGTCATGGTGTATGATCTTTCTAATGTAATTCTGAATCCTATTTGCTAAAATTTTGTTGAGGATTTTAGCATCATTGTTCATCAAGGATATTGGCCTGTAGTTCTCTTTTTTTGTGTGGTGTCTTTATAGGTTTGGGAATTAGGGTAATGCTGATTTCATAGGAAGAGCTTGAAAGTGTTGCATCCTCTTTAATTTTTTGGAATAGTCTGAGGAGGATAGGTTTTAGTTCTTCTTTGAATGTTTGGTAGAACCTCTCTGTAAAACCATCTGGAGCAGGGCTTTTTTTTTGCTGGAAGATTTTTGATCACTGCTTCAATTTCTTCAATTGTTATCAACCTATTGAGGGTTTTTTATTCTTCCTGATTGAGTTTTGGAGCTTGTGTTTTTCTAAGAATATGTCCATTTAATCTAGTTGTCCATTTTGTTGGAATGAAGTTGTCTGTATTTTTTCATGATCCTTTGTAGGATCGGTTGTTACTTCACCTTTTTCATTTCTGATTTTGTTTATTTGGGTCTTCTCTCTTTGGTTCTTGGTGAGCCTGGCTAGAGGTTCATCAATCGTGTTTATCCTTTCAAAGAACTAGCTCTTGGTTTTGTTGATCTTATGGAATAGTTTTTGGTGTTTATATCGTTTATTTCTACTCTGATCTTTATTATTTCCTTCCTTCTGTTTATGCTATACTTTTCTTGCTCTCTTTCTAACTCTTTTAGTTATAGGGTTAGATAATTTATTACCATTTTTTCTTGTTTTTTGAGGTATGCCTATAGATCTATGAAGTTCCCTCTCAAGACTGCTTCCCATGTGTCCCACACATTTTATATTGTGTTTGCATTGTCTTTTTTGCTATGATGCTTTTTATTTCTTTTTTGATCTCTTTGGTAACCCAATCAATGTTTAATAGGATGCTATTTAGCTTCCAGGTGTTTGATTTTTTTTATTGTTTTTATTGTAGTTGGTTTCTAATTTTATGCCATTGTGATCTGACAAGGTGTTTGATATGATTTCTATCTTCTTGAATTTTGAATAGACTTTGCCTGCCTGTGTCCTAATATGTGGTCTATCTTTGAAAATGACTCATGTGCACTTGAGAAGAGTGTATATTCTTTGGCTTTGGCATGAAATGTTCTGAAGATGTCATTTAATTCCATCTGATCTTGAGAGCCATTTAGGGTTGATATTTCTTTGCTATTTTTTGTTTGTTTGTTTGTTTAGAGAATTTATCCAGTGGTGTTAGTGATGTATTAATACATTAAGTGCCATGTCATTTACTGGTGACTGATACTATACTTTCCATCCAAAATACAAAACAGGCTGGGTGCTTAATGTATTACAGTCACCTAATATGACTGTATTGCTGTCAATGTCTCCCTTAATATCCTCCAGAATTTTTTTTTTTATGTATTTGGGTGCTCCTGTATTGGGTGCATATTTGTTTACTAGAGTTATATCTTCTGGTTTAAATTCTCCCTTTAGTATTATGAAGTAGCCTTTCTTGTTTTTTGTTATGGCTTTCACTTTGAGGTCTAATTTTTCAGATATAAGTATTGCTACGCCAGCTTTTTTCTTTCTTTTTCATTCACCTGAAAAACCTTTTTTCCATCCCTTCACTATCAGTCTGTGTGAGTCCTTTGTTCTCAAGGTTCTTTCCTGTAGATAGCAGTTATAAGGGTCATGTTTTCTTATCCACTCAGCTATCCTATGTCTTTTGATTGGGACATTTAAGCAATTTACATTTAAAGTTATTATGGATAGGTACTTGTTTGTCTCCATTTTTTTTCTTTATGCCTGTATTCCTTCTCACTTTCCTGTTTCTTCTTTTTACTGCAGTCCCTTTAGCATTTCTTGCATTGCTGGTTTGGTGGTAATAAACTCCCTTAGTCCTTTTTTTGGTCTGTGAATCTCCTGATTTCACCCTCAACTTTGATTGATAGCCTTGCTGGGTACAATATTTTGAATACAGACCCTTACTTTGCATGACTTTGTATATTTCACTCCATTCTTTTCTGACCTGGTGAATTTCTATTGAGAAATCAGTCGATAGTCTAATGGGAAATCCCTTATAAGTAACTTTCTGTCTCTCTGGTAGCCTTTAAGATTCTTACATTGTCATTGGTGTTTGCTAATTTATAATGTGTCTTGGTATTGGTCTTTTTGTTTTATATTGTTTGGGACTCTGTGAGCTTCTTGGACTTGTGTGAGTTTTTTCTTCTTCCCAATATCAGGAAAGTTTTCTGTCATTATTTCTTCAAACAGGTTTTCTATTCCTTGTTTAGTTTCTTCTCCTTCTGTGACTCCTATTTTATGAATGTTGTTTTATTTTGTGTTGTCTCAAAGTTTCCTTAGGCCAGCGTTCGGCAAATTCATTAGTCAACAGAGCAGCAAACCGTGTTTCATGAGTCACATGTGGCTCGAAAGCCGCAGTTTGCCAATCACTGCCTTAGGCTCTCCTTCTGTTTTTTTTTTTTAAGTTTTTGTTTGTTTGTTTGTTTTCACTTTACCAGTTGCTGCTCTGCTTGGGTATTTTTTCCTACCTTGTCTTTTAGCTCACTGGTGCAGTCCTCTGCTTCTTCTATTCTATTGTTGGTACTTTCTATTGTGTTCTTTATTTCAGTGATGTCACTTTTCATTTCCTCTTGGTTCTTACACATACTTGTTGAATTTGTCTTCCATCATTTTCAGTGTCGTTATGACCATTTCTCTAAATTTTTTCTCTTACATATTGCTTGCCTCCATTTTGTTTACTTCCTTTTCTGATGATTCCTCCTTTTCTTTCATATGGGGACTATTTCTTTGTCTCCTCATGTTTGCTCCTCTCATAGTGTTTGGTTAGGTAGCTCTCTTTCTCCTGCAGTGACTAAAGGCACAAAATTCAACACAACTAGACACAATTCACAGGGCACCAAACACAAATGAATTCACATTACCAGTGAATATGATATCAAATAAATGTGACCACCAGAGAAAAGAGATTTAGGGAAGAGAAAAGGATGCAAAAATGATATTGAGAAAAGGAGAAAATGTAAGAGAGAAAAGAAAGAAAAAAGAAGGGGGAAAATACATGTATATGGGGAGAAAACTCCAAAAAACTAACAGCTAATCCAAAAAATTCAAACAACAAACACCCAAACAACAATCACCCAGCTGAATCTGAGGAGGCAGAGTTCTCTCTAGAAGATCTCTGACCTTTCTGTCCATGGATTGCCTCACCAGCTGTGTTTAATTTGCCAATTCTAGGTGGATGTTGTTAGATTCAGCCCTTTCTTCTACCTGCTCTGTGAGATGGTGCAATGCCCATCTGCCTATTTGTCACCACTTTGTCTCCCCCTAGACAAACATTTTAGATTCCCACAGCTGGGGAAGGTGGAGTCTTGATGTTCGTAGGTTTGCAGCTGAGGCAGTTGGTTCCTGGGTGATGTGGTTGTAGGATGCCAGGAAGTATCCAAGGTCTCCCTGGTTGAAGGTAAGCTGGGTTTCTGATCTATTGAATATCTTTTTCAAGTTGAAATCAAAATGATACCAATCGTTTATTTAAACACTAATTTGGTTAACTTGACAATACATTATTTATTATACAAGGAAATGGCCCTCAGAGTGATGAAATCAATTATTAAAATTCAGTCTTTGTTTCAAATTTTGAAGATATGGTTGTTTATCTAGGTATTTCATGTCCACACATTCATTAACAGAAAGATTGCTTCAGTGTTCTTGTAAAGGAGGACTGGTTGTATCTACATAGAGTGAAATGAAAAATTAAAGTAACCATATAATTTAGTTTAGCCTGGTATCTTTATCTGTTCCATCTGGATCAGTCATGAAACTAAACCTGGGCAATGCTATGGAGGTCAGAGATACTGGGCCCTACCTTTTATGTCACTTCTAATTGGGTACCTTCATTTGGAGATTTGCTCTGCCTGTCATTATTTAGCACTTTTATGCTACTGCTACTTAACATTGCAACTTTATATAAAACCTAGATATCCGCTCCATGAAATTCATGCAAGAGTAGGCCTTCCTTCCCCCCAGCTGCCAGCACCAACTTCCCTCTGGCACCCGGGATCCAGGCTTCCCTCTAGCCATCAGCAGGCACCTAGGACACAGGCTTCCCTTACAGCCCTGGCTTCATCTGAAGGTCCTCTTGAAGGACATCCAATTTAATTAGAATGTTACATCTAATTATAGATGTTAAAAAGTCCCTAGCCATTGTTGCTCAGTTGGTTGAGCATCTTCACATGCACTGAGAGATCACAAATTTGATTCTTGGTTAAGGCACATGCCAAAGTTGTTGAATCGATCCCCATCAGAAGTTGTACAGGATGCAGCTGACCCATGTTTCTCTCTCACTCTCTCTTACTCTTTCTATAAAAAATCAATCAAAATGTATTTTTTTAATGTTAAAAGATCCAATTTGAGCCAAATATTTCAATTAAATAGTGTACACTTAAATTAATGTTTGTTTGTTTGTTTTGCTGAGTTGCTAGAGCCATAATTCCATGTAGGACAATTTATTTTGCTAAATAGCTTCCAAACCCTCTCTTTTATTTTTCTTTAAAAAACATTTTTTATTGCTCTTTTGTTCTTCACTTTAATGTACAGTTTTTTATTATCTTTGTTCATCCAGATCATTTCTCTTACCACCTTTGTTTATTCAGATGCCCATTTGGTTAATGAAAGAGACTTTTATCCTTTCCCAGATCATCAATATGTCCCTTTTTTAGTTTCTGTTCAGCGTCTGTTGTTCATGTTATTTAATGATTGAGATCCTTATATAAGTTTTTTTTTTGTCCCAAAAATCTTTTTAAATTATGGGGTGACAGAGGGGAAGAGTTAAAAAAGAGAAAAGTGAAATAAAGCTAATCACCAGTTTATCCTAGAGTTTAAATGTTTGGATTTAATTAGCAAACTCACAGGGCAGATCTCTGTTCATCTCTTGCAAAGGAACAAGAGTGTATTATTTATGTTTTAATTCATAAATTCCTAGGCTGCAGAGATCACGCCTATTTAAATTAAGTGCCCAGTTCAGCACATAAGATGATGATAATGCTGTCTGATAAATGAGCACTCTAGTGGGGAAAATAGATGTGGCAAATTTTCTGTTATTTCTTTCTACAATTCCATTTCCTTATTGTCCTGACTATATATACATGACTTAAATGAGTTGCTACTTTATTTTTACATCAGCAAACTTAGGTAGACAGCTGAGAAGAAAAATGGTTTCCCAGACCGCCACAACCACATAATAGAAACGAAAGATCTAGAAGCCATTTCCCCCAAAGTTCATTCATTAGGATACACTAAGGAAGGTGAAGTAATAGCAATTATAGAGAAAATGGACAGTTGTAAGCCCTAAATCTATGTAAGCATAAGCCCTCTATTTTCTTTGACCATTCTGGTTCTTTTGATCATTGCTAAATTAAATATGAATTACTGTGACCGTTTTCCTGTGAAGACCACTGGAACTGGGCTATTTAAGTTTGACTTGAATTCACTGCATTATCTACCTTTGCTCAGATTCTACCCTTTCTAATTAATGTGGCTATTATTAATGGTTTGATGTTTGTATGCATGTATACTATTTCTGATCCAAAAGTATATATGCATTGAGTATATAACCACATTCCTTTACCCATACTATCTCCTATTCTCCTGTCAATTTCTATGAATGAATGTATGGCATATATTTTTCTGTACATGTTATCACTATTTTTCAAATGCTTGATTTTCAAACAATTATTCCCTCAGACTAAAACACTCTGGCATTTTTAAAAATGAGGAAAGAGTTATGTAATAGTAAATACAGATCCTTTTAACCAAGAAATGCCTTCTTTATTCAAGAGATTTGTCACCTTTAGTGTGGCTTGTAATATAATTTAATTAGTTATAAGTATTTCTGTGGCTATATAATGTCTCTTTTTCTACTAAAGAATGACATTATGATTTTGCAATGCACAGATACCTCCATAAAGAATTTATTGTTGTGCATATTTTACCAAATATAAGTGATTTAGGTGCACTTCAGTGTTATTAAGCTATGAATTTGAAACTGCATAGAAATAAGTAGAGCCAAGCAAAGTTAGCATAGAATAATTTAAGGAGAGCTTATAAAGCACTCCCATGCAAATCAAATTAGATGATTGACACCAAGAGAACAATGTTTTATTTTAAAGGTTCCTACCTAAAGAAAATAGTGTTGTGTGCTAACTGAATGACACAAAATGGGAAAAAATGTAGAAATTAAAGATTATTTTACATCTTTATGTTGTAAAGAAAAACTATCAACATCTTCATTGATGTGGGTGTTTGTCATCTTGTCAAAAAAAGTTATATCCTTATTTCTTGGGTGACTAATGAGTGTATTGCTGGAAAAAAAGAGTTGATTTTTCTTGCTCTAGCTGATACCTTTTTCCATTCTTGCAAATTTACACCTGATAGAAGCAATATTGTTGCCAGCTCCCTGGGGACAGGCATGATGGAAATAGGAAAATTTGCCATATCTATTTTCCCTATTAGAGTGCCATGCTTTGGGTTTGAGTAGAGAGTCTATGAAACACTTTATTTAAAAATATTTTTTACCTCCCCTTTGGGTTCCCTGTTTTACAGATTTAGCTATATTATGTTTCTGGCAAGGAGACTAATGTTCTCTTTTCTATCTGCAAAGTTTTTTCTTATTTCTGTGTTTATTTCTCTTTAAATGCATGATACCCTTCACAAGAGAGGTGTGGCTATCCTATCTAATAAAAGAATAATATGCAAATTGACTGTACATCCACTACACCCACAAGCCACACTCATCAGCCAATCAGGAGTGAGTATGCAAATTAACCTCAAACAATATGGTTGTGGCCACAGAGTGAGCAGGAGGCTTAGCTCTGCTCAAGGCTACAAAGTTTCAATTATAGAAGATAAATAAATCCCAGATCCCAGTGCCTCCACTTGAGTCACTGGGGGGCACAGCTGACCTGCAAACCACCACATGCCCCTTGCCCATGTCACCACACACCCCAAGGGAACCCCCACACTTATCCGGGATACCCTTCAGGGCAAACCAGCTGGCCCCCACCTGTGCACCAGGCCTTTATCCTATCTAATAAAAGAATAATATACAGATTGACCATCAATCCAACATACAAGATTGCTGCCCCCATGTGGACACAAGATGGCCACCTCAAGATGACCAGCAGGGGAGGGCAGGTGGAGGGACCAAGTCTACATGGGAGGGAAGTTGTGGGCAATCAGGCCAGCAGGGAAGGGCAGTTGGGAGTGTCCAACCTGTAAGGGAGGGAAGTTGGGGATGATCAACCCTGCAGAAGAGGACAGTTAGGGGCAATCAGGCTGGCAGAGGAATAGTTAGGCATCAATCAGGCTGGCAGGGGAGTGGTTAGGGCAGCGGTTCTCAACTTGTGGGTTGCGACCCCTTTGGGGGTCCATCGACCCCATCATAGGGTCACCTAAGACCATCAGAAAACACAGATATTTACATTACGACTCACAACAGTAGCAAAATTACTGTTAGGAAGTAGCAAAGAAAATAATTTTATGGTTGGGGGTCACCACAACATGAGGAACTGTATTAAAGAATCCCGGCATTAGGAAGGTTGAGAACCACTGGGTTAGGGGGTGATCAGGCTTTCAGACAGAAGTGGTTAGTGGTAATCAGGAAGGCAGGTAGGCAAGCAGTTGGGAGCCAGCAGTCCTGTATTGTGAGAGGGATGTCTGACTGCCTGTTTAGGCCAGATCCCAGTAATTGTTTGATTTTCAAACAATTATTCCCTCACACAAAAACACCCTGGCACTTTTAAAAATGAGGAAATAGTTATGTGATAGTAAATATCACATAAATCCCCAATAGGGATTGGGCCTAAACAGGTAGTTGGATATCCATTGAGTGGTTCCAGATTGGAAAGGGTGCAGGCTGGGCTGAGGGACACCCTCCCTCCCCCTCACCCCCCGTGCATGAATTTCATGCACCAGGCCTCTAGTATATATAATAAAAGCCTAAGTGACTGTTATGGCAGAATGACTAAAATGAGTGGTCACTATGATGCATACTGAGCACCAGGGGGCAGATGCTCAACACAGGAGCTGCCTCCTGGTGATCAGTGTACTGCCCCTGGGGGAGCACTGTTCAGCCAGAAACCAGGCTCACAGATGGCGAGTGCAGCAGCAGTGGCAGAAGCCTCTCCCACTTCCGCAGCAGCCCTAAGGAGTAGTGAGCTAAGTGGTAAGGAGCAGTAACCAGGCAGGCGTTAAGGAGTAAGGGGTCCCAGACTGCGAGAGGGATATCCCTCAGGGAGTGGGCCTAAGCTATCAGTTGGATATCCCTGGAAGGGTCCTGGACTGCGAAGGACACCCCTGTCCCCCCCCCAAGTGTACGAATTTCATGCACCAGGCCTCTAGTTTTATATGATGTAAATGGATTAAAATTAATCTCTACTAATTATTAGAAAGATAACCAAAGTACATTCAATATTAAAAACAGCTAAATGGTCACATCTTGAAAGCACAGGAAATCTCATTGTTTATGTTATTAAGTTGTACCTTAATTACTTAGCAGAGTGATACTCAGTGAGATACGTGTGAGCCAGAAATGTATATTAATCTTTATAGTAACCTTATATTAAATTTGTAAAGTGGCTTACTGTTCTCATTGTGTTTTCACATGTAATCTCGCATCTGAGTCTCTAAGCAAAGGAAAAAAGTATAGTTTCTCTCTTTTATTAGAGACAAACAAAGGGTCAAAGAGATGTCGTGCTTTGGCGAAATTTACAATTAATCAGTGATATGAGCTATTGATAATCACTATTTGAACTTAGTATTCTAGTTGTTGAGGAGGTAAATAAATCACACTACTGGGAAAACAAAAGTTGGCATAAAAGGTAACTAGAGTGGTTTTGGAGCTATTAGTCATTATTCTGTTCAGTCAGCTAGGAACTCTGATTATGGAATTCATATATTTTTAAAAAAACAGGCAAAACTCCAATTCCTCAGTTTATTGAAAGGCCAATTTATATTAGTAAGATTTATTACAAATTTGCAGGTGTTTTTAAAGCCTTCACAGGTATAGGAATTTATGTGAACTCAAAAGCAAAGGATGTGCTTACATATATTGAAGAAATGTCCTATATTTGTCAATTCCTCCATCTCCAGAATATCAATATCTTTGTCACTGGAAAATATGAACTACACCCTTTAGAATGGGCTATGTAGTCTATTCAGTTCGTAAGATGTCTGGTTAATTGACCAGTTAGGTTATCAATTTTAGTGGTTTCTGTTTGAGTGGTTATGTTGGAAAACATCCTGTTTGCCTTATAAGAATAAATTGAAACCACAAAAATGTTTCACTTCAGTTATCATGCTGTTAATATTCAAATTTCTTCTCATTCAGATGGTTGAATGGGCAGGATAGAAATGAAATCCTTCATCTCCTCACTGACGATTTTTCTTCTAAATTAAACTGAGGGATGGATGAAATTTTACACTTTTAAGTTGGTGACGTTGATTTGTTCTTGACACTCTTAAAGTACTAGTTATTCTTTGTGTTTCTCCACTAATAATAGGTTTTCTATCCAATTTATTTTATGATAGCATGCACATATAGAAATGGTTTATAGAACCTTTGGAATGAGGCCACTAGCTATTCTAACTTTAAAAGCATCAACATAAGTAGTAACCCATTCAGTGTTGGTACTTGCTCTTTATGGGTAATTAAAATGATCTGAAATCAAAATGAGAATCATAAATAAGGCTCAGTTTCAGAGATCCAGGCAGTAAGAAAAGTAGTTCAGACTACTATTAAGTAACATGAATGCTTTTTTCAGCAATGTATGAATTCTATTTCCAAATTGTTATATATAAAAATGTTCACATTCTTAAAAACATTTCTCTGTAATTTTAATTGAACATGTACAAAAATGCAACAATTGTTATATTCGGGCAGAAGAGACAGTTGTGTTTCTGGTGCGGCATAAATGATTATGAGATTACCTACCTTAAAACAGATTTCCCAATCCTCAACAATCGCCACTGCAAGGAGAAACCTGAGAGCTGAGAGAGTGTAGGAAGACAGTGGGGAGGACTTGAAAGGATAAGAGGAGGGTACTCAAGACCAATGTCTTCCATTTCTCGATTTTGTTTAGTACTATTCCCAAAATCCGATGTAATAAAATTAAAGTTTTTGATTAATCTTTACTCTATTTGATTGTATCTTCACTATTAACATTAGTAGAACTCACCTTTTATTCACTCTTCTGAGATTTAACTTTCTACTATACTAGTAGTAATCATGTTGCTACCAATTTTGGGGAGCTGTGTCCTGGGAAGTGTGCGTTGGACACAATATTGCATTTAAAGTTTGCAACCTCTCTGGAAGGTTGTATCATTTCTATTTTACATGCAAAGAATCCCTGGGCCAGAGACGTGTATAACAAATCACAGCAAATTTAGCACCTTAAAGCAATACATAATTCTCTGGGTTAGGATTTGCATTTAGCTGAGTGCCCAGGCTCTAGAGTCAAGGTCTTGGCTAGGCTGCCAAGTGGAGCAGAGTCTGTCCTTATTGATTCCAGTTCTTAGTGGAATCTGGTTCCTTGTGGCGGTATGACTGTGGGCCTTTGATATTTGTCAGCATTTGACTTGAGGTTTCTTGACTTCAGATTCTTGCCTGGGTGCTTCTCCAGCATGGCCATTTACTCCATACAAGAAGGGTCTCTGGCTGCAACCTGCTAAAAAAAAAGTCTTATGTGACATAATGTAACCACAGGCCAGCATCTTAGCATCTTTGCCATGCAATATAACAACCTCCAGGGTAATATTCTATCATTACTATGTCATATTCCAGATTAGAGGTAAATCATAGGTGTTGTCCACACCCAAAGCAAGGGGATTACACAGGGTAGCAACACCAGGGGGCAGGTGCCATGAGAGCCAACCTGAGGTCTTCCAAGAGATGCTGAAACTAAGTCTTTCTGATCTTTTTCTGTGAAAATATGGAAATGAGGCTGCCTTAGCAGCCCCCACTGTATGTCCTTCATCAGATACATCAGACACATTTCCACTTGATTTTATTAACTGAAATTACTAAGTGGAAATGCATCTGATGCTCCATCTCCATTTGATGTGCTTTTTGTGGTATTAAACATACCCTAGTTTGGAGGGACTTTCATTTCCACAGTATATAAGTAATAAGGTGTTTCCTTAAAAACAGTCTTGTAGCTGAGAAACTAAAACATTTCTTTGTAGCATCCTGAAGCATGTATTTGTGTAACTAGTTATAATTTGTTGTTCCATTTTTCTCTAGCTTAATAATTGCTTTAGTTTTGCATGAACTACGAATAAGAGAAATTTTTGTTATTGAATTCTATGACAAAGCGTGAGAAAATAAGAGAGCTATACAATGGGGAATTCTGTGTAACAAAAGCCTAATATGCAAATTGTCCCCTCAGGCGGCGGTAGTTCAACCCAGAGACTGGGAGTTCAACTACTCACTTAGACATGTGCTGACCACCAGGGGGCCTGGAACACGGTGGGAATCAGTGACACGGCACTGGCAGCAGGCGGCAGTGGAGGCTCTGTGGGCCCCAATGGGCCCTGACAAGAGCAGGACCATGGTGGGATGGTGGAGCCAGGGAGCAGGCAGCACCAGGCCAAGGTGGGTGTGAGCAGGGGGCTGGGTGCTGCCCAGGCCCAGAGCTTAGCTGGGACCTGCCCTTCCACCTCAGATGCCAGCACTTTGATTGCCAGCCAGGCCTAGGGACCACACCTGTGCATGAATTTCGTGCACTGGGCCTTTACTATATAAATAAACATCAGCTGAAAGGCCTTTTTTATTTTAGGGAAAGAGAAAAAAAAACACAGAAAAGGAAAAATAAACACATTGAATGACATTCAGATCCAGGATTCATGGGGTCACTGGAAACATAATTCACTTTCCTGCACTAAATAATGTTTCAAAATGTGGAAGTGAGAATGAATAACCTCCAGAGGAGGGTGCAAAGTGTTGTTGTGTGTGGGGAGCGCTTTACTCATTGCTTTCAGGCTACAGCTGCAGGTAATGATTAGGGTCTACAACTTAGTCCTGGTATAAAGAACCTGCCCTTCCAAGGGAAGAATAATTTTGTTCTTCATTATTTATTATATTCCCAGGGCCCAACATAATTTTTGTGTTCCCTGATTATGGTGTTAAGCTCCATAGAAAAGAGGACTTTGCTTCTGTGTGCTGCACATGAGCCCAGGAAGGCAGCACTTTCGGTAATCTACCTTAATGCTTTGTTTTGCTTCTCTTTTTTGCTCACAGTCATGGCTATTAAACCTGTATCAGCCACAGTCCCAATAGGAAACAGATGGCACTTGCAAATGAGGATCATTCCAGGAGGGTTTATTTACAAAGGGACTGTTTGCAAAGGGTAGCTCAGTCACCTGGTTTAATAATAATAGAGCTATTATCACTCCTGGGCCCAAGAGAGAGAAGGGGGAGCGGCTTTCATAACACAGGGGGCCTTGCATGGAGAAGTCCAGTTTGGTGAAAGGAGGTGGCCAACCAGAAGCTACCTGGTAGGAAGAGAGTAAGAGGCATATATATCCCCACCTCCCTGTTCCCTTTGGGCCCCGCTGTCAGACTCCAGTTGACAGTCAGAGGATAAGGACGCCACTTGATGGAGTACACAGAGCTCAAAGGCAGAAGGCAAAGTAGGATCTGGAGGAGCAAATAGGATTTGGCACGAATTCCAATGTATGGAAATTAGAATATTTGAAATGCAAGTTTTTCTATAGGTTGTAATTTTCAGAATTGATTAATAGCAAATATTTAATACTTATGAGGCATTTTAAAAGGCTTTGAAAGCCTTGCTTTGTTGAGTGCAGGACAAAACAAAACAAAAAACCCTCCCTCATTTGTAGGGTCTGTGTCAAGGCAAATGAGCAGATTTCTCCAAGGAGGATATGTTATTTTCTTTCGAAGTTTTTTGTAATTCTAATCTACTAGGACAGTCAGATGGCTAGTCTCTCCAGTGGCACTTAAGCAACTGGGGTTTTTATTAGAGTATTTGTTAAATAGATATATAGGTCAGTGCCTAGGTGTTTGGGTAATGTGGAAGGGAAGGTGTCAGACACATGGAGAGTCTTGAAAGCACTTGCAAAGTAACACATAGGCAATTTTAGGATGATACAGCAAGTGCTGACAGATCACTTCTAGGATGAAAAATTGGGGATAATGATATTGGATACATTCTTGAGATATCATCTTTGAAAGGTGTATGATTATATAAGTCTTTTCTCTCACATTGTCATATGTTTTCAAATGTGGACATTTAAGAGAGTCAGGTGAAAAAGGAACCATAGAAAGGATGCAAAGACAAGTTGTCAAGTGAGGAAAAATATCTGCCATACATATAAATTACAAAGGACTAAGACCCATTATGTCTATAAAATATGTAAAATATATAGCCCTGTCTTGGTAGCTCAGTTGTTTGGAGATTAGTTCGGATACACCAAGGTTTTGGGATGGCTCCCCATTCAGGGAAGAATGCAAGATTCAACCATTGAATGCATAAAGTGGAACAACAAATCAATGTTTCTCTCTCTTTCCCTTCCTCTTTATCACTTTCAACATCAATTAAAAAACAAGTATAAATCCACCCTTAAAGCCCCAGTCCCTTTTCTCAGTGGTTGGAACATCAGCCCTTACACCAAAGGGTTGCGGGTTCCATTCTTGGTCAAGGACACCTCCCTGGGTTGCATGTTCGATCCGCAGCCTCAGTTGGGGTGAGTGCAGGAGGCAACCAATCAATGTGTCTCTCTCATATAGATGTTTCTCTCTCTCTCTCCCTACTTCCCTCTCTTCTACTCTCTCTAAAAATCGTTGGACTTGAAACATATTATTGACATGTTGAATTTTAAGTATAAATTTGTTATTCAAATCCAATTGAGAACAAAGATCTTATAGTTAATTTTTCTGTTTTGAGAATTATGTCATTGGAGGCAAAGGTTGTAAATTAGGTAACAAAAATGGATTTGAACAAGCCCCTTAAAAAAATCAATGGAAAAATATCCTCAGGTGAGGATTAACAGACAAACAAAAAAAAGCCACCCCTATATCAACAAAAAATAAGACAAATAACTATAGAATAAAAAGAAAAAACTACTTAAACTAGCACTTTACCAAAAAGAACATTCAAGTACATATTTGAGAATCATTCTCATTAATAGTAGGCAGAAAAATATTAAGTGAGATGTAATTGCTTGTCAACAGTTGAAAAACATTAAAATGTTGAATAGTTTCAAGTATAAAAATATGTGTGCGATTTTCATATGGTTGACAGTAAAGGATATAACCATTTTGAAGCACTGTTTTACCTTCTGGTCCAGTTGAAGATGCGATCTCTAAAGACCCCACAGTTCTTCTCCTGCGCAGTTCCCCTAGAAAGTGATTTGTACTTATGCTCCAGAAATATGTTCAAGAATTTCAACACAGCAGCTCATTCTAGTTCATTCCAGCCAATATGTGGAAATAATCCAAATATCCATCAGTAGTAATAGGGATAAGTAGGAATAAATAAATTGTGGTATAGTCCTACAAGAAATTACTATCTGGCAATGAAAATAAATGAACCTTAGCTCCATGAAACAACTTGGATAAATCTCAAAAATGTGTTGAGTAAACAAAGCAAGACAAAGGAATACATACAGTATTTCTGTATTTTTTATTAAGTGAAAAGATAGGCAAAATGAAAGCCCACACTCTGTGTATAGGTGCAGTCTGTGGTCATAATACTAAAAGGAAAAGAAAGGAAATCATTGCAAAAGGACAATGGTTACTCTGATGAAGGTTGGGTTGTATTGGGGGAGGGCTCAAAAAGGTAGTTTTCTAGGTTGCTGGCTGAGTTATTTCTTCCACAAGTGGTGGTTACACTGGTGGTAATTTGCAATTATTAAACTGTATATGTATATAATCATGCAGCTTTCTTTCTGATAAAAATAAATTAATGACTTTTTAAAAGTCAATTGACTATTCTTCCTGTTCTCCAGTTTTATGATTGACTCTGCCTGTCTCCCAAGGATGTTGAAAGCCACTGGTTTTAAATTTCAGATTGCATTTCATGGTTGAAAATTTAAACATGAATTGTATATCAGGAAGTGTGATTATACAGTGTATATCCATTAGATTTGCTTTTGTATTTCTCTCCTTCTGGCATATGGGAAGCAAAGATATCCTTAAGGTATTCTTGGGAAACTTGGGGTTATAAGGAAGAAAATCAATTCTACTATTAATGACTTCATTCTAAAGAGTAAGGTAGCGGAGGTAAGATATGGTGAGAAGTGAACACAAGGTAGTTTGGACCAGAAAAAGAACAGGCCTGAAGCTGGAAGCTGAAGCTCAGGAAGAGAAGCAACCTGGACCCCAAGCCACCATTAGGAACCAGTCCACTCAAGGTTTTGTTTTTGTTGTTGAAAGGTTAAATCTCCGTTCCTATTAATAAAGAAAGTGGGAGAAGCGAAGAAGCTCCCATGGAAATGGACAAATGCCTTTCTTTTTATAACTTCCAGCGGCTTTGGAAATTCTTGGATCCCTGCAGAGACTTACTTTTTCAGCATTTTTCCCAGGAATTAGAAGACAGAGCATTAGTGAGCCTGCTTGAGTTATAGGCATTGTTGGGAGATCTTAAGAGATCAGAATTCTAGAGGGGTTTCAGAGGAGTGTTTGTCACAGGTGTGGTTGCACCATAAATAATTTATCCATTCAGTATTTAGAAGCAGTTCACGCACTGCCTAATATAGTATCGATTAGAAACAAAACAAAGCAAACAAAAACCATGTGAATTTAGTACAAGATCATGCAATGAAGCTATGCTGTTGAAGTATATGGTGTTTATGAACAAGTCTTCCTTTCTTCTCATATATGAGAACCTTATTTGATGTAGCATTATAAAATATATCTTTATATATTTTAACTAATTGTACAAAATGTATTATTATTTTCCAATCCTCCTGATTTCTGCAAAACAATTTGAAAAATGTAAAGGATATAAAGGAAAGATTTGGACATTTAGCAACTATCCTTCCTTTTGAAAGAATGTGTCCTTTGTTTCAAAGCTTCTCAAACCTAATGTACTTGCCTCAGTCCCCTGAGATTCTCACTCAACAGTCTGGGGCAAGACCTAAGCCTCTGCATTGCTAACAAGTACCCATGAGATCCCAAAGCACAGAGATCAAATGTAAGGTGCCAGCTAATTCAATCAGACAAGCCCACGTGCCCTCCTCACAGCTGTGATCAGGATGTACCTGAAATGGTATTCTGTCTTGTGTTTCGTGGTTTTTCTTAGAGGTACATGCACGTGGTTTTATACGTTTTTAAAGGAAAACAATTAGCTCTGTTCTGAGCTAATTGTGAGACCAGGGGAATGTTTGTCAAGGTATCCCCACTTCCAGTTATAGGATGAAGTTCTGGGGATCTAATGTAAACATGGTGACTATAATTAACAGTACCACACTGTGTACTCGAATGGTGTCAGGAGAGTACATCTTAAGTACTCATATCACACTAAAAAAAAGATAGCTAATGTGAAGGGATGGGAGTGTTAATTAGCTGGATTTTGGTAATCATTTCACAATGTATCTGTATATCAAATCATCACTTTGTACACCTGAAACATATACAATTTTTATTGGTCAATTATATCTCAGTAAAGCTGAAAAATTATATTTTGCAAATTTTAAGGTGTTAAATTATTCCTAATGTCTCCTCTAACACAGCACCCCTTAATGCATAAAGGATAGAGGACCCAGTGAGGGTTTTCATGATGATGAATGTGACCCTATCTTTTTTTCCTACCTGTTCTTTTTTACTTCCTTCCTATATGTGTTTTTATTTTTCTCCCTGATAATAAGTTTAAATATACATTTCCCAATGTCACTGAATATGGATGTGTCTATGAAAGCTAGTAACCTATTATTACAAAACCTGTAAGGTCTAGCTATGTTTACTTACCTTGATGCTTAATTTGAAGAAAAGAAGGAAAACAAATAAGAATAAAGTCTCATTATAATGTCATAGTGTCTGAAGTCTCAAACCTGGTCAAATAAGCACAGAATGTCATATCATGTAGCTTAGTTTGGAATAAACTGTGAAGTAAAACTTATATAAAACAACTGTTCTAAAAATGAGCTTTTCTTAATCAGGTGAAAATATGAGGAATAGTTAATTCCCTTTAAAGAAATTTGTTTGAATAAAACTTTAAAATTCCTCAGCAGAAGACTTCTTAAGAATTTAGACAATAATTTAGAATTTCTGGTTGTGAGCAAGACCAGGGGATATGCTGACAAACTCAGTTTTTTTCCAGCTTTGTAGCACATTGCGTGAAAATACTTTTCTAAACATTGATGCGTCACATGGTCAAGACCATAATCGCACACTTGGAAGATAGAGAAAAGTTTGAAGCATCCAGTACTCGCTGCCAGGGCACTTAAACCTGACCCTGGAGTCCAGAGATGTCATGAGACCAGCTCTGGTGAGCCAGATTTTTAGTGTGTTTCTGCATCTTTCCCATGGTCAAAGTTTCCATTGATTTGAAAAGAATTCCTCAACAGCTACTGGGAATCGGATGGGATAGATAGTGCTGGTCACCTCTTGGACACACAATTGAATTCTGCTGAGGTTAAAATTAATAGAAATCATTGGTTTTTGAGAGTTGGTCTTATCCCATGAGATGTGATACTAAATGTAATTTTACTTTAAAATTACTGTTGGGAATAGAATTGTGTTATCCTAAGTTCTTCCTGAAATAGATGCCTGAGCTAGCCTCAGCCAGGCTCACAATACGCTGGGATATCAGTGTGTCTGGGTCGGAAGGCCTTCTGCTGTACTGACTTCCGCATCCTGGCCTCATAGTGGTGTGCTGCAGTGTGCTTCCACTAACCTCAGAGAGCTGGTGTTGTGCATCTCCTAACTCCACTGTTAGTTGTCTCAAGTGAAATGGGCCAGGTTGGGAGTACTTACACCACAAAAATTGGCCCACTCTGTAAACCATGGCTTTCCCTTCCATCCCCATCCTCAGTTGTTAAACATTAACCTGCATACCATTGTCCTTGAAGTCAGAATCCCACTCCACATGATTAAACACTCTGCATTTCCTGATGGTGGCCTCATCTTGTCTGTGCAATACTGAGCACCACTATCTGAGAATGTTTGAAAGTTTCTTCCTGGCAGCATCAAAGAAAGAAGTGCAAAAGGTAAAAGTATAACTTTGAATAAGGAGAGTATATGAAAATGCCCCTTGTTACTCTTATCTCTTTGAGTGAACTTTGCTTAGAGCACCTGATTTTAAATAATCTCCTCTTAGATGTCTGAACCCAGTAACTCCAATTTTGCCTGCCACTTTAGTCACCAAGACAGCAAAAATACCAAGCAGAAACTCTAAGTATAAAACATGCATTATAAATGACAGATATATTCCAACTCTTAAGAAATTTGTTAAGATTGTAGGTTTCAGATGTATCTTTGAAAGAGTAAAGTGTTTAGACATCCAAGAAGATATATTTTAAAGCTTTAAGTGGTTTGAGAGACTAGGAATATTTTGGCATTTGTTGGTTATAGTGTAATGGAATTGAATTGTTTTGCCAAATACTTCTATGCATTTATGGGTGGGTGCGTGCGTGCGTGCGCACGTATGTGTACTTGGTTTTGACTGCCAGCTTACATTGTAAAACAGACAGAAAAACTTTAAATAGAAAATAAAAGAGCCATCTCATAGGCAGCTAGTGGTCCAGTACAGATGTAGAATGTTCCGCAACCTTAACTTAAAAGCCCAGAGTTGGATTTCCAAAGTGTATTTTAAGTTGGGCCCAATGATGTGCAAAATTGTGCCCAGTGGAAAGATGCTGTTCAGAAGCTCTGTTAAGTGGTCTCCTGTGCTGGAAAGAGAAGTTTGCTTGGACAATTAAAGGTGCTGCTTCTCCCTTTTATATTCTTTCAAACATGCATCATTATTTGCTATTCATGAGTCTACAGATCATTGCTTGCTGATATGGTTCAGATGCAAAGATGTAAGTATGAAGATATTTTCTAAATACTGCTGTCATATATGCCTGCCAAAACTGCTCAATCCATCCTTAAACAATCTTATTTATAGGGCTTTCTTTAGTAATTATAATTCTACTAGAGACCTGATGCATGAAATTTGTGCAAGGGCCTTGATCCCCGCCTGCCACGGTGGCTGTGGGCCTCTACTGCTTCTGCCTCAGCCCCCACCCACTGCAGCTTTGTTTGGAAGGAAGGATGTCTGATCTAATTAGCATGTTATGATTTTATTGTTATAGACTAGTGGCCCAGTGCATGAAATTTGTGCACATTAAAAGGGAATTAATTAGAGGAAATATTTTAATACTGCTATTTGCCCCTTCTCTATAATAGAAGTGTCAAAGATGAAAGAAAATTAGTAAAATGTATATGAAAATCTCCCTGCCATCAGTCTGGGGTGTGCTGCGGGACCCAGAGTCAAGTCCACCCACCACCCATATGGGCTTCAAAAAACTCAGGAGACCCAGACCCCACCAGCTCCACCCCTGTCAAGCCCCTCTGGGCGGGAGGTGCAGCTTCAGATCCCCCAGCCTGGTGCTCGGTAGATGGTGCAGCCTCATGTCCCCTAGCCTGGCACTGGAGCAGGGAGCATGGCCTGAGGTTCCCTGTGAAGTCCCACAGGGCAGGGGGCACGGCCTGAGGTCCCTCACCCTAGCCAGGTGCCATGCAGCATCAGGTCTTTGCTGTTTGGTTGTGATGTAATGATGTCCTGGCTAATATGCATATCCCTTTATTATATAGATAGGTTGTCATCACTCAGTTTCTTACTAATTTTTTTTCAAGAAATTGAGTTCCCTCATGCTCTAAGATACCATGCTTCTTTTTACTATTTTTGTATTTCAATAGCTGGGATATTTATTAATATCCATAAGATAAATAGGATATAAATAATACAACATTTTTTATTTATAACTAAATGCATTTAGATAATTATTCATCCACAAATATTTTTGTGACCAGTTGAGCATTATTATCCTTATAGATTAATGTAGTTGTACTTACAAAAATTTATATAATGACTTTATTTTTCTGTCATTATCAAAGTGTTTTCCATAAATATTCAGAAACATTAAATGACTCAAGGCTACTCAGTGATTACCTTTGGAATACCTAAACATTTAGCTTGACCTTGATTATAAAAAAAGTAGTCATGATAATAAAATTAATTTGCAAATGACTCAAATTGTTTATTCTTTTACTCTTGACCTTCTTTCGTTTGTTCTCCATATAGAATCAGAGTAATATTTTTAAAGCATGGAACATATCACATCACTTCTTGGCTCAAGACTCTGTTAGAGTTTCCATTGTGATTAGAATATAGGGCCTATATTGTTTGAGCCTTGCCTCTCTTTGACTCTATCTTCCACTTATTTCTCCTAAATTCAACCACTGTTTTCAGCCATTTTGACCTCAGGGCCTTTGATATAGTCTTGGCCTAGAATAGGATTCCCTCATTTTTTTTTCTTTGCTGGTTCCTTTTCTTTATGAAGGTCTTATCAAATCACTTACTCAGAGAAAACCATTCTAAACAATATGGGCAAAATACTTGCATTAATACTATATTTGGGGAAAAAAATGGCAGTGGAATAGACAGATATGTCCAGAGCCTTGTGCTGAGCAGACAGAACAGCTAAGGGTCGCATGGGGAGTGTTTGTTGAGCCACCAGCACAAACGCAGAGACCACACCATCTTGCAGGGAAAAGTGGATGTCTATGGCAGCCTGAAAAGCTACAGCTGCAGCACCCACCAAACAGCCAGGGGACCCAGATCACCACTCTCCAATCGGCACAAACACTCAGATGCAGAAGAGCATCACACGCCACATGGAAAGGTCAGATTTCGCCTGGGATAAGGAGAGAGAACTTGTATAACCAGACACCCGGAGAAGAAAGACCATGGGCAGATGAAGAAACATCCCGCATATGAAAGAAAAGCAGGCATCACCAGAGAAGGAAGTAAACAAAATAGAAGCAAACAATCTGCCAGAGAAAGAGTTCAGAGAAATGGTCATAAGGTGGCTGAAAAGCATGGAAGGCAAATTCGACAATATGAGTAAGAACCAAGAGGAAATTATAAAGAATCAAGAAGAAATGAAAAATGACATCACTTCTGTAAAAAACTCAATAGAAAGCATCAAAAGTAGACTAGAAGAAGCAGAGGACCACATCAGTGAGCTAGACGATAAGGTAGGAAAAAATATCCAAGTACAGCATCCTCTAGAAAAAAATTTAAAAAGCAAGAGGAGAGCCTAAGGGAACTTTGGGATAAATATGAAACAAAACAACATCCACATAATTAGGGTTCCAGAAAGAGTAGAAACTGAGCAAGGAATAGAAAACCTGTTTGAAGAAATAATGACAGAAAATTCCCTGATATAGGAAAGAAAAAACCCACACAAATTCAAGAAGCTCACAGAATCCCAAGTAAAATTAACCCCAAAAGACTGACACCAAGCCACATTATAATTAAATTGGCAAACACCAACGACAAAGTAAGAATCTTAAAAGTGGCCAGAGAGAGACAGAAAGTTACCTACAAAGGAATCTCCATCAGGCTAGCAACTGATTTCTCAACAGAAACTCATCAGGCTAGAAGGGAATGGAATGAAATATACATAGTGATGGAAAGGAAGGGTCTGAATACAAGAATACTGTACCCAGAAAGGCTTTCAATCAAAATTGAAGGTGAAATCAGGAGCTTCACAGACAAAAAGGGACTAAGGGAATCTATTGTCACCAAACCAACAATGCAAGAAACGTTAAAGGTTCTGCTGTAAAAAAAGAAATAGGAAGCAAAGAAGAAACACAGGAGTAAAGAATAAAATGGCACCGAGACTGGCTTGGCTCAGTGGATAGAGTGTTGGCTTGCGGACTGAAAGGTCCCAGGTTCGATTCTGGTCAGGGGCATGTACCTTGCTTGCAGGCGCATCTCCACTGTGGGGCGTGCAGGAGGCGGCTGATCGATGTCTCTCTCTCATCGATGTTTCTGACTTTCTATCTCTCTCCCTTCCTCTCTGTAAAAAATCAATAAAATATTTTAAAGAAAAAAGAATAAAATGGCAACATATAAATACCTATCAATAATAACTTAAATGTAAATGGATTTAATGCTCAAATCAAAAGACATAGAGGTATGGATTGGGTAAGAAAACATGACCCATATATCTGCTGTCTACAAGAAAGCCACCTCAGAAAAAGAGATGCACACAGATTGAGAGTGAAGAGATGGAAGACGTTTTTTCAGGCAAATAGAAATGAAAAAACAAAAAAAGAAACTGGGGGTGCAATACTTATATCTGAAAAATTAGACCTCAAAGTGAAAGATAAAACAAGAGATAAGGAAGGCCAGTTCATAATACTAAAGGGAGCAATCCAACAAGAAGAAATCTCTGGCAAACATATACACATCCAATACAGGAGCACCTAAATACATAAAAAATCTAGAGGACATCAAGGGAGAGATTGACAACAACACAGTCATAGTAGGAGACTTTAATACTCCACTATCATCACTGGACAAATCCTCTAAACAAAAAATCAGAAAAGAAACATCAATCCTAAATGACACTCTAGACCAGATTGAATTAATTGACATCTTCAGAACATTTCATCCCAAAGCCACAGAATATACATTCTTCTCAAGTGCACATGGATCATTTTCAAAGATAGACCATATGTTGGGTCATAGGAAAAGTCTCTTCAAATTCAAGAAGATAGAAATTATTATATCAAGCATCATCTAAGATCACAGTGGCATAAAACTGGAAATCAACTACATTAAAAACAATACAGGGAGAATCCAAGATGGTGGTATTGGTAAACACCTACACTGCTGCCTCGCACAACAATTTCAAAACTAAAACTAAAAGACAGAACGGACATCATCCAGAACCACAGGAAAGTTGGCGGAGTGTAAAGTCTACAACTAGCAGGAAAGAGAAGGGCTTAAAGAGACCCAGAGGAGCTGTAAAAAGCTGAGGTACGGAGATGAGCGCGTGGAGAGAGTGGGTGCCAGAGAACCTGGCTGGCCTTCTCTGGCCGGAGGGAGACAGAGACTCTCAAAGGCATTGGACTCCTTATCCTACTACACTGAACCCCAGATGCAGCCAAAACTCATATGGGTGGAGTTTGGACTGTGAAGGGGGAGAAGTGCATGGAAATTTAGGGGAGTCACAAAAGATCAGAAGTCTGATGGCGTGCACAACACTGCATGCAGAGGACCGACTCCTGATTGTGCTTGTGGCTTTCACGAGGGGGCAGGGGACAGACCCTCCCAACTGTGCTACTTCTAACTCCACTAAATCCCAATTTCAGGCAAAACCCTGGGTACCCAGACTCGTGTGGTCCTGGAGCACAGGAAAGCTGGAGGGTCATCAGTCTAGAGGCACTGCGAGAGAGCACGTGCATGCACAGGGACCACCCCAGCAATTACCCAGTCACGTGAGACTCAAGGGCCATGGAGGGCGGAACCGACTGGAAGGCAAGGCAGTCCCTTAAGCCCTGAGATTCCACCCATCCCAAGCTCAACAGAGAGGCTTTTGCAGTTTTTCAAGTCTGGTATCATAAGGCTGAATCCAACACAGAAGTTTGTCATAGTGAAAATACCGAGACAAGGGAAGAGATCACAAACAAAAGAAATGGAGGAAAACAAATGACTGGATATAGAGTTCAAAACCACACTTATAAGATTTATCAAGAATATCCTAGAAAAGTTGGATAAACTTAGCAAGACACAATAGGAGATGCAAAAGTACCAACTAGAGATGAAAAAGAACCAACTAGAGATGGAAAAGATCCAACTAGAGATGAAAAAAGACCAATTAGAAATTAAACATACACTTACTGAAATAAAAAATATTATACAGAGACCTAACAGCAGACTAGAGGAAGGCAGGAATCAAGTCAAAAGTTTGAAATATAAAGAAGCAGAAAACACTCAACTGGAAAAGCAAGAAGAGAAAAGAATCCAAAAATGTGAAGATAATGTAAGGAGCCTCTGGGACAGCTTCAAACGTACCAACATCAGAATTGTGGGGGTGCCAGAAGAAGAGAGAGAGCAAGATACTGAAAACCTACTTAAAGAAATAATGACTGAGAACTTCCCACATCTGGTAAAAGAAATAGATTTACAAGTCCAGGAAGCACACAGAACCCCATATAAAAGGAATCCAAAGAGGACTACACCAAGACACATCATAATTAAAATACCAAGAGCAAAAGACAAAGAGAGAATATTAAAAGCAGCAAGAGAAAAACAGTTCATTACCTACAAAGGAGCACCCATACGAATGTCAGCTGATTTCTCAACAGAAATGATGCAGGCCCGATGGGAGTGGAAAGAAATATTCAATGTGATGAACAGCAAGAACCTACAATCAAGAATACTCTATTCAGCAAAGCTATCATGCAGAATTGAAGGGCAGATAAAGAGTTTCACAGATAAGTAAAAGCTAAAGGAGTGCATCAACTCCAAACCAGTATTATATGAAATGCTGAAAGGTACTCTTTAATAAGAGGAAGAAGAAAAAGGTAAAAGACAAAAAATTATGAGCAACAAATATGTATTCTTCAACAAGTGAATCTAGAAATTAGGTGAATTAAAAATTTGATGAACAGAATAAACTGGTGAATATAATAGAATCAGGAGCACAGAAAAGGAATGGACTGATAATTCTCTGGGGCAAAGGGGTGAGGGGTGTACAGGGAGAAACTGGACAAAAATCATATACCTATGGATGAGGTCAATGGGAGGGAGGTAAGGGCAGAGGGAGGTTTTGGAGCTGGGTGGAGCGGAGCTATGGAGGGGAAAAAAGAGAAACAAATGTAATAATCTGAAAATAAAGATTTAATTTTAAAAAAACAATACAAAGTAATCAAACACATGGAGACTAAACAGCATAGTATTAAACAATAACTTGGTAACCAGAGAGATCAAGGAAGAAATAGAAAACATCATGGCAACAAATGACAATGACAACACAACAATCCAAAATCTATGGGGCACAGTGAAAGCAGTCTTGAGAGGGAATGTCATAGCTCTACAAGCCTACTGCAAAAAAAGAAGAAACAATGTTAATAAATTACCTAACCGTACAACTCAAAGAGCTAGAAAGAGAGCAACAAGAAAAGCCCAGTGTAAGCAGAAGGAAGGAAATAGTAAAGATCAGAGCGGAGATAAGCAACATAGAGACCAAAGAAACAATTCAAAAAATCAACAAAATCAAGAGCTGGTTCTTTGAAAGGATAAACAAGATTGATGGACCTCTAGCCAGGCTCACCAAGAAGCAAAGAGAGAAGAACCAAATAAACAAAATCAGAAATGAAAGGGGAGAAGTAACAAAAGACCTTGCAGAAATACAAAGGATTGTTTAAAAATACTAAGAACAACACTATTTCAACAAACTGGACAACCTGCAAGAAATGGACACATTCCTAGAAAAATATAACCTCCCAAAACTTAATCAGAAGAATCTAAACATCTCAATAGGCCAATAACTATGGGAGAAATTGAAGCCGTCATCAAAAAGCTTCCATCAAATGCCCGGGACCAGGTGGCTACAACAGGAGAGTTTTACCAAACGTTCAAGGAAGAATTAAAACCTATCCTCCTCAGACTATTGAAAAATATTCAAGAAGAAGGAACACTTCCAAACACCTTCTATGAAGCCAGCATCACCCTAATACCACAACCAGATAAAGACAACACAATGAAAGAGAATTATAGGCCAATATCTCTCATGAACATAGATGCCAAAATCCTCAACAAAATTCTAGCAAATTGGATCCAGCAGTACATGAGAAAGATCATACACCATAACCAAGTAGGATTTATCTCAGCAATGCAAGGATGGTACAATATCCACAAATCAATAAACGTGATACATCACATAAACAAATTGAGAGATAAAAATCACATGGTCATATCAATTGATTCAGAAAATCTTTTGACAGAGTCCAACACCCTTTTTTGATAAAACCTCTCAGCATGGTGGGAATAGAAGGATCATACCTCAACATCATAAAAGCCATATATGATAAACCCACAGCTAACATCGTACTCAATGTGGAAAAGTTAAAACCATTTCCCCTAAGAACAGGAACAAGACAGGGATGCCCACTCTCATCACTCCTGTTCGACATAGTACTGGAAGTATTAGCCATTGCAATTAGACAAGAAGAAGAAATAATAGGCATCCAAGTTAGAAAAGAAGAAGTGAAGCTGTCCTTATTTGCAGATGACATGATACTGTACGTAAAAAACCTGAAGGATTCTATCCAAAAACTAATAGACTTAATAAATGAATTTGACAATGTAGAGGATACAAAATTAATGCCAAAAAATCTATGGTATTTTTATACACTAATAATAAAATTACAGAAAGAGAGACTAAAAAAGCAATCCCATTTACCATCGCACCAAAAAATTAAGTTACCTAGGAATAAACCTAACTAAGGAGGCAAAAGACCTATATGCAAAAAACTACAGGACACTGAAAAAAGAGATAGAGGAAGACTTAAACAGATGGAACAGCATATGATGCTCATGGATTGGGAGAATCAACATCATTAAAATGTCCATACTAACCAACACAATCTATGGATTCCGTGCACTACCCATTAAAATACCAACAACATATATCACAGACCTAAAAAGAACTCTCCAAAGATTCATCTGGAACAACAACAACAAAAAAAAAGACTGCAAAAAGCCACAGCAATCCTGAGAAAGAAGAATAAAGTAGATGGGATCTCAATACCAGATTTCAAGCTATATTACAAAGCAACTGTTCTCAATACAGCCTGGTACTGGCACGAGAATAGACACATAGACCAATGGAATAGAATAGAGAATCCAGATATCCACCAAAACCACTATGCTCAACTAATATTTGACAAAGGATGCATGAACATACAATGGAGTGAAGACAGCCTCTTCAATAAATGGTGTTGGGAAAATTGGACAGATACATGCAAAAAAATGAAACTAGATCACCAACTTACACCATACACCAAAATAAACTTCAAACGGATACAGGACTTATAATCATAAGACAGGAAACCATAAAAATACTAGAGCAATCCACAGGCAACACAATCTCAGACATATGCCAAAAAAACTTCTTCACTGATACTGCTCCAAGGGCAATGGAAACTAAAGAGAAAGTAAACAAATGGTACTACATCAAAATAAAAAGCTTTTGCACAGCAAAAGAAACCATCAACAAAACAACAAGAAAGCCCAGTGTATGGGAGAACATATTTGCAAATGTCATCACTGATAAAGGTTTAAACTCCAACATCTACAGCCAACTGATACACCTTAATAAAAGGAAGATAAATGATCCAATAAAAAAATGGGCAATGAACCTAAATAAAACCTTTTCAAAAGTGGACAGAAGCAAGGCCAAGAGACAAGATGAAAATATGCTTAAAGTCACTAATTGTCCGAGAGATGCAAGTCAAAGGGACAATGTGATTCCATCTCACACCTGTCAGAATGGCAATCATCAAGAATTCAACAAAGGAGAAGTGTTGACGAGGATGCGGAGAAAAAGCAACCCTCTGTGCTGGTGGGAATGCAATCTGGTGCAGCCACTCTGGAGAACAGTATGGAGTTTCCTCAACAAACTAAAAATGGAACTCCCATTTGACCCAGCAATCCCACTCTTAAGAATATATCCTAAGAAACTAGAAACACCAATTAGAAAAGATACATGCACCCCTATGTTCATAGTAACACAATTCACCATAGCTAAGATTTAGAAACAGCCTAGGTGTGTGTCAGCTGATGAATGGATCAGAAAATTATGATACATCTACACAATGTAATTCTATGCTGCCATAAAAAAGAAGTAATTCTTACCATTTGCAGCAACCTGGATGGAACTGGAGAGCATTATGCTAAGTGAAATAAGCCAGTCAATGAAGGAGAAGCACCACATGATCTTACTCATTTGTGGATAATAAAGAACATTATAAACTGATGAACAAAAAAAATAGATACAAGAGGCAGTGAAGCATCAAACAGACTGTCAAATTAGAGAAGGAAGGTTAGGGAGAAGTGGGGTAAGTAAAAGATCAACCAAAGGACTTTTATGCGTGTATATAAGCATTAGCAATTAACACAAGACACTGAATATGACTGGCGAGGGGGTGTGTGGAAGAGGGCGGGCAATAGGAAGATATGCATACATGTAATACTTTAATAAAATAATTTTTTTAAATACTCTATTTGGTTACTCTATTTACTTTCATTTTGCTATTTACAATCTCTTCCTGATTGTAAATCCATGTAGTGACTATTCCTTCCTCAACTCATACCCTTAGCACTTACAATGACACATCAACATATGTAAAGGCATGGAGAGAGATGAGAGCAATGCATGTTCAGGGAATCAGGTGATTTAGAGAGGTGGGATTATTGGGTGCATGGAGTAAACATAACATCCATCTCTAAAAGAGACTCTGCAATCTTTAAAATGGTAGGATTGACTTAGTAAATACAAAAGACAGATCCTAAATTTGAGGATCACCGGTAGCAATGCTTCTCAAACTTTTGATCTCTGGACCCTTTTACATTCTTAACAACTATCAGGAATCCTGAAGAGCTTTTGTTTGTGTGGAGTTTAAAAACTATGTTGTTTACCACATTAGAAATTAAAACTAAGAGAATTTTAAAGCATCTGATAATTCACTTAAAGTAGCTAATAACAAACCCATTATATGTTAACAGAAGTAATACATGTTTTTTAAAATTGGTGTATTTTGGAAAACTAAACACATGTATAGGAAATTTATATACTGCATACTGAGAGTGGCACTGTTTAATATTATTGCAAATCTGTTTATTGTCTGATTAATGGGAGGATTGCACTGTTTTTGTATGCAGTCTTTTTGAGTGATTAAAAATGCATCAATTAAAGGAACATAAACAAGTGTGGCCCTGGCATCAGCATATTTAAAGCTTCTCCAAGTGATGCTCATGTGTAGCCAACACTGAAACCCATTATTTAAGTTATTGGATATGTTGGTAGAATTCCATAGAGAAAGAAACTTGTATGATAGTAGATTAGAGTTATTGTAGTTGTCCCATCTTGGCCTGGTGATGAATACTTCATTTGATAGCTACATTAAAAGCTCTTCTCCTCTATGCCTACCTATATACACTATTTTTCCTCAGTTTATAAAAAATATACTTTGTTAGTTGATTGTGTAAGTCAATTGATCTTTACCCAGGGCTTAGTGATTGATCTTTTTTTGACTGGGGTTACAAAACCCTGGGTTGTAAATGATCTCTTAAAACACTGAGTAATATCACAACAATTTTGTTTTAAAGCTACATAGAATTATTTAGCCTTATAGTGTTGGGACTAATGACTTTCAGGGAGCATCAGATTAATAGATGTGTGTGTGTGTGTGTGTGTGTGTGTGTGTGTGTGTTGATAATATTGTTCTCTGACTAATAGCTTGTTCATTAATTCATGACTGTGGTCTTAATTGAGGTATGATACTATGCAAGGATGGTGTTTTTGAGTCTGCAATCTGATAGTGTGTGTTTCTATTCCTTAAGGCAATTAGATTTTTGATTTTTAAAACTCTCATGAGGCTGCCTGAAGAAAGACAATTAAAGTAGCCATCAGTCTGGACTCAGGAGAGGCACTGCTGTGGATAGGTGCAGACTTTGGAAGAGATCCTGTAATGTCTGATCTATAGCCTGATGTTGAAATGGTCCAAGCAAATGACTCCAGTTTCTGAAACTGAGTTTTTCATCTGTAAAATGGGCAAAACATTAATACCATACTCAGTAACAAGTGAAAAAATAAATGTGTATTTATGAAATAACTCATAGGTCATAGAAATTTGACTCCGTCATTCTTATTTATTAATTATAAACTTTATATTATTTTCTTCTAGGCTAGTACATACTTGGTCTAGGTCTAGTGTTGGGATCAAGGGATCAGTTCCAGTGAGTCTCTTTCCGCTTTTCTGAACAATGACCCACTTATGCTTGTACATGGGGATAGTAGAGAAGTGGGGGGAAGGGAGATGGAAGCAGTAATGGGGATTTGACCTGATGAAAAACTGTTAATACACATGAACCACATTTGATTTGAACCCTGCATATATGTCACATGTTAATAATTTCCTCAGGAGGGGCTTTGTAAGTCAACAGGAATAGAATACTCAACTTATAATGAACAGTTTAGCAAAGTATCATTTCAGAGAGCTTTTTCAATGCAAAGAAATTCTTTGTTGTTTATTTTCATTGTTAAAAATACCTAAACATCTCTTAACACTTAAGTCTGTGGTCTTAAATTGTGCAGCTCTTTAGAGGTTTGTCCTTTTGGCTTTAGGTGAGTGTCTAGGACAAGTCTTGGCTTCTACACGAAGAGCAAGAACCTGATGGGGTCTGAACAAGGCTGCCTTTCTCAGCCCAGTGTCCCTTTCAGGAAAGTGCGGAACTCACATGTTGGAAAGGCTGGGCATAAACTAAACTCTGTTTATAAATCTTGTGTTTATAAAGCCCTGATACTTTGACTTCTGCTCAGGGGAGAATCTTTAAGTGCCCTCAGGTGAGAAATGGCCTGTTAGTGCCCAGTATCAATGGCAGTACAGTCGCAGGGAGACGTCTTCCACTTCAGTATCAGTACCTCTTGTTTTAGCAGAGCCTTTATCTTTCAGAGATCTTCTGACAATGGAAGGTAATGTCTAAAGGTATTTTTGCTGTTTCGGTCATTTTTCAACTGCCTGTAATAGATCTTTGTAATAGTTGGAAAGGGAAAGGGAATAAAATGTGGGTAATGGCAGGGATACTCAGAGTTATGTGCCTCTGGAGCTGCATTTGCGGTCACCATTAACCTAAAGAACCACATGACTCCTGTATGATTGGTGGAATTGAGTATAATGGTGCATTCATATCACAAAATTAAAGTCTTAAAGAGCAGTTAATTAAGCATAAAGGGACCCATGTGACCAAAGAGCTCAGATATGAACATCACTGCCTTAGAGAAATGGAAAACCTCTAAGATTAGATGCATCCAACATAACACTGTGCTTATATTTGTCTTCCTGTTATCTCTTTGTGGCTGAAAGTCTGTAGAATGTTCTTGTGTACATAATTTTGAATGATATATTCTGATATGTAAAAGGTAGTCACACTTACTTAATAAAGACCAAAACAGCGTGCCATACTAAATAATTATTGGATTATTTCTGGATAGTGCTCAGCCTTTAGGGGAAACCCTGTTTTGACTAAGAGAACTCCCTGCAGTTATGCATTTGTAACTGGTTTATCGAAGACTTACCTCAATTGGCAGACCAACATATAATGCGACTTTCTCCTTCTCTGATCATATTTCAGTATGCTCTGTTAATTACTACTTTTCATCTCTCAAGCATATTTGGAAGATTTCTTATCTTTCCAATAACTTTCATATATTAAAAAATTTACTTCGGGTCAAATGTAGGGGGTAGGACAAGCCATGAGCCCTCTGACAGCAAGCTATAAACAAGCCAGACATGTTATAGAAATCATGTTTGCAAACATCATTGAGCTGTGAAAATAATTATGAGATGAACTAAAATTCCAGAGAAAGGAGGACTTTTGGGAGTTGAGCTATCAGGAGCCTGTGAATTTTACTCTGTGGCATTTGCTGATTAATAAGAATACGCTGGAGAAGAGGCCTTTGCATGGAAACAGAACTGTTGCTCAGAGAAAGAGAATCAGCAGTTTTCAAGCAGTTAGTTGAATTAAATGAGAAATCATGACTTCAGGTGCCTCAGGTCAGTGTCCATTTGTTCTCAGAAGAGGCTTACTGAACTCAGAGTTTTGCAGGATGCTAAAGAACCAGGCCACATGCCTATAAGAAGCTGAGGAAAACCTCCCACTGTTTCACAGTGCTCAGGAAACCAGGGACCATAGAAAACAAGTGAGAGACAAAGTCCTAAGAATGGGTGCCAAATTGATACTAGGCACTAACAGGCTATTTCTCACCTGAGGGCACTTACAGATTCTCCCTTGAGAAGAAGTTAAAGTATCAGGGCATTATAAACTCAAGGTCCCAGCTAAACACAGGGAACCCATTGGAGATTTTTGTTTTTATGTGAAGTTGAAGTGATAAATACGAGACTAAAGGGAACTCCAACTCACAGCTCATCTGCCTATAAAAACCTTTGCCAGATTTTCAAGCCATATGGGGTACAGTGCAGAAGACTGCTCTGAGACTTCTGAGAATATCCGGCACTCTCTCAGGGTTGAAGAACAAAGAAGAGCTGTGCTCTCGGTTGAAAGTTTCAGAAAGCCATATCATAAACAACGATAGACTAAATGTCTAAGTTTGCTAAGGCTCCTGTCACAAAATGACACAGACTGGGTGGTGCAGGCAATATAAATTTATTTTGTCACACTTCTGGAGTCTGGAAGTCCAAGATCAAGGTACTGGCAGGTATGAGTTCTCTCCTTTGCTTGCAGATGGCCACCCTCATGGGTCACTTCATGTAGTCGTTCCTTTATGTTTTCATCACTGGTGTCTCTTTGCCTTACCCTAATACATTAGGGTCCCACTCTAAAGCCTCATTTTAACTTAATCCCATTGTCTCCAAATGCAGTCACATTCTGAGATATTGGTGTGTAGGGATTCAACATATGAATTTGGGATGTGGAGGGGCTATGGAGGTGGAGAATTAGCATTTAACGCAGGGTCTTACCAAAATTCCAGCCTAGCTCTGACCCAAATCAATCACTGATTTAATATCCAGAGCAATCCCTTTCATTTGAATAACAAAGGAAAGGGTATAACTGATTAAAAATATTATCTGGAGCTTTTACAGATGCCTGACATTGAAAAAAAATACTAAACACCTTCATAGCCAGACAACTAAACCCCATTTTTTATCCCAGTCATGTTTATGTGCAAATGACTACCATTCTCATCTATGACTTATTTCACTCATAAACTTTCTTCTGTGTCATACTTTCTCAAACTTTAATGTGCATATGATTTACTTTGGTACCTCGTTAAAATGAAGAGTCTGATCAGTAGGTTTGTATTTCTGGTATTCTGCATTTTTACAAGTTTCTGACCAACTGCACACCAGTAGGTGTTGAGTATATACAGGGACATTTAAGAAACATTGTCTTCCAGCTTTGAGATTCTGTGAACCTTTTTAAAAAATATTTTTGGCTATCTCTCAGTACAAGAAAATAAAATATTGACTAAGCAACATATTCCTACTGTGAAAGGGGGCTAAACATTTCAGGTTTTTATGTGTTTGACTATTAAGGAAGTTATGTGTTCATACCCAGTAAATGTGCTATTATGCATTCTAATTTGAGATATATAGAAAATTCGAGAAACATTTTAATTAGTAAAAAATGATGTGTTTCAATGACATATTCGTTATCAGAGACCTTACCAGATGTGACAATAATCTAAGAATAGCATTTGGGCTCTCTGTGTCCCACGGGTATTCCTCTACTATCGCCAGTATCTTCTGCTCTGCCCTCCAATTGAATGATCAGGGGAAGATTTCTCCTTCCTCACTGACCAATGAGGAGATGTATTTGCATGAGACCATGGCACAGACACTGCTGCAGAGGCAAGTCAGCATTGCTTTCCCTCTCTTGATCTAGGGACCCAATGATGTCTTGGTAGTTGAGGCAGTGGCACTGCCTCATTCACAGTTACTGTGAAAAGCACCTCAGTCCTCATCCTCCACCTACCTTCAGGGGAGTAGTGCCTGTGCTGTTTATAACAAGGTTGACCAGTTTAGGGAATTCTGCATGGATCTGAGCATTGGAGTGGTGCTATATTCAGCCACTGCTGTGGTAGTCTAAGCAGCCTGCTACTTGGGAACAATTAAAGTTTATGACCCTGTCTGCAGAGATTTGATGAAACAGTGAGTATAAACTCACTATATGCTACGTTTTGATTTTTCTTTTTTTCAAGGTAAATTTAGCATGTAGAATTTTGCTTAAGAAATTGATAGAGACAGAAACGAATGTGTTTTACATGAACCTGGTAACATATTCACGATGGAATATATAGTCTTTTACATGATCACTCCTATTAATTACTCTGTCTTGCTTTATTTGATATCATAAAAGTCTAGACTAAAGGAAGTTATACAGTTTTTAAATGTGTAGTCAGACAAACATTCTTGTGTTATGGGGAGGGCCAGAGAGGGGTATAGTGAAGACAAACATGGGCAAGAACTGGTAACAAGACCAAAAAAGGGAAAATTAATTCTTGAGGAAGACTTCAGTAAATCTCAGGAGGCTTGATGTTACCCATGAACTGAAATATTCCAAATGCTACAGTGACAACCATTGCTTCATCACTTCCTCATCGAGAAATCTCTTCTAAATCTGTCCTTTGCTTAAGTATTTTCCTGCATTGAAATATTTCTTCCTCCTTATCTATCTCCCTGTCTTGCAGTCTTCCTCTTTTCTTTCCTCTTTTCTCCTTTATTTTTCTCCCTTCCTTCCTCATCTCCTATCTCCCTCACTACTACTATTCTCTTCCTCTATATCAGGTATTCTCCTCTGTCCTGTAAAGATGAAAAAGACAACTGACTCCATGTTAAAGATAACTAACATCCAGGTAAAAGACAGCTGGCATAAAGAGGTTAAATAATTCCTCCAGCATGACTGGGGGCAGAGTTGGGATAATTCAAGGCTCTGATCATATCACTCCTCTACCCAAATGTCTTCCCTGATTTCTTGTTGTCTATAAATTGCATAAAGCTCCTTGATAGATGGCTCTTTACAGCAAATGATCCCAACCTGTCTTCTTGATTATTTTCACCTCTGGCCCCTTTCATGAAGGTCCTCATGTTATAAGCATCAAGGAATACCCACTCTTTCTCAACCACAAATGGGCTTTTATAGCTCTATGATGCATACCTTTTGTATAGAACCTGGCTTGCTTTGTCATATCCTTCACTGTCTAAAACTCCTACTCATCCTTCAGAACTCACACCACCTCTTCTGTGAAACCTCTCCTGACACTCACAGTCTGAATTAGTTACTACTCACTCTGGATGCGCACAGGAAAATGTTCACATTTCCAGTATAGCCTTTATTACATTGTACTGGATTATTCATACACTTGCCTCACCCATAGACTCTGAAGTCCCAAATGGAAACAATGGGACCTTATTCACTAGCAAACCTGGTGCTGGCCACCTAGTTTGGGTTCACTGTAAGGAGCAGTATATATATTACATAAGAAATGCATCATTGGCCTCGCTGGCATGGCTTAGTAGTTGAGCATCGACCTAGGGCAGTCAGAAAGTCATGGGTTTGGTTCCTGGTCAGACCATATGCCTGGGTTGCGGGCTCTATCCCCAGTATAGGGCATGCAGGAGGCAGCTAATTGGTGATTCTCTGTCATCATTGATGTTTCCACTCCCTTCCTCTCTGAAAACAATTATAATATATATATAAAAAAAGAAATGCATCATTGATGTGTATGTAGCCTATATGTCATGATATCAGTGATATTGACCTTAAAGCTAATGTTTTTGAAATATAAATATATACTAATATAAACAAATGTTTCATTTGAAAATCTGACTTTATAGAATTTAAAATTGGCTTACAAAAATTTTGTCTTTCAGTTTCAAAATCAAATTCTAAATCAGTGATTTATTGATAAACATAACTCTATTTAGGAAAATATGACTTTTCAAAAGTGATTCTCTTAAGTAAAGTAACACACAGTTTCACACACATGTTGGATATGGAAATCTTGTCTGTGGATATCTTTAGATTTTTTAAAATTGTGCACAGATTTGGATTGAGAATCTTGTTTCTCCGGTCTATTTATATTTATAAGGAATAAGTATTATACTGATAAAATCAATATAAGTTTTGGAGTTTAATTTCCATGTTGCAGGAATTTTTACTATTAATTCCAACTTGTCCAACATTATATATCATGTAGTTCATGAATTTTTATATATGTTGACACTCACCAGCTTCTGACTCTTTCACTTTATTTATAAATTCAAGCATATCCCTTTGGATAATGACATTTGAGTGTTAAAAAATATTTTAAATGATGTATAAATATACACATATATGTATGTTTATGTGTTGCATGTGTGTGAATATTTATCTACTGTCTATATAGTCCATTATAATATATATATTTTTTCTATGTATATAATCCATAGTGTATATATGTGTGTGTGTGTGTGTGTGTGTGTGTGTATATATATATATATATATATATATATATATATATATATAGAGAGAGAGAGAGAGAGAGAGAGAGAGAGAGAGGGGGGAGTGAGAGAAAGACACCATATGCACATACACACTGTATGGTCCGCTATAGGCCACTATTAATATGTAGTTTCCTCATCCTTTGAGGCCAGCTAATGATTTCCCTCTAATGAGGCTGAATAGTACAGCTGAACATTGTGGACTAAAGAACATTGATGCAGCTGCCAAACTGCTAATGTTCTTCTCCAGTGAGCGCTGCGTCATGAAATCCTCATGAAATCGAGTGTGTTCTGCAAATTGTGTTGTTTACTCTGGTCCATCTCTCTTGTCATTTATTTTGTGCTCTGGTGAACAATTTTGTGTCATAATGGCTGACAAATTGTGCCCATGATAGAGCTGGATGTGTCATAAAGAAGCAGAAAAAGAGTGCTAAGCTGGATGTTAAAATGGATTCTTTCACCGTGGCCGGAGCTTTTTCCAAGGAACTGGAAACTATGGTAAAGATGAGTAGGCCATTAGGAGCTGGTTCACGTGTTTGGACATTAGGAGGGTCATTTTACACATCCTTTCAACCAGGGAACATTGACCTTACAAGGGTCAGGCATGTCAGGGGTGAAAGGATTTAAAAAGCAACGTAATCAGCAATACTGTCCCTCCCGAGGCATTTTTTTAAAATGACCCCTATAGCATTGGTCCAGGTGTCCTGGGTCCCTTGGTTCCATGGGCCCTCCCAATTCTCTGCTCTCTAGTTTAAGAGTGTGCTACTATGTACTAGTAGATCTGTATTTATTTATTTATTTATTTATTTATTTATTTATTTATTTAAATGGAATTTATTGGGCTGACATTGGCTCATAAAATTACCTTCTTTATCTCATCCTTACTTCAACTGAAATAATGTTAAATTTAGGCTTTATGTTTCCTCCTGCTTTTTACCAGCTTTTTCTTAAGTGAGAAAGATAGTCATGATTTCTTTCCATTTGAAACATTTTTGCCTTAAGTAGATGTGGATGAAAAGGAGGCCACATACTAAACCTGCAAGCCCTGCAGGGTGGCTTTTCAGGCCCAGAGTCCCAACATGACCACGCAGGAAAGCCTGCAGGTAGAAATTCCTGGCTGAAAGTGGGTCACAGTGGTAGCCACTTCCCTGTCACCCGTCAATGTTTATTTTGACATTGTCTTTGTTTTTGAGAGTCTAAGATAACATACCTTTGAAATGTCTGAGTCATTTTCTTTTCTAGCCCCAGCAAAGGTACAACCAGGGGCAGCAGGGCAGGACACCACATTGCTATTTGTCCCCGCATATCTGCATATCCTCTCTATGAGCTGTAAACATTAACTGTCCTGCACGCAACAGTATCGAAGAAGAGTCTCTACGTCTTGCTTTTTATCCAGTCCCAGAGAGTTCTCGCTTTGCTTTCTCCTGCCCTCTTAATCTACCACCAATAGATTTCATGTAACCCCCTTTATGACTCCTCCTTCCACTCAAATGTATAAAATATGCTGCAAAACTGCCATTCTTTGGAGCAGTTTCTCAGTCTGTTGAGATTTCGCTTCCCAGCAGTTGTCATCAGTTTAATCAGATGAACTCTTATAAAAACTTTTCTTAAGCTGAACATTCTTTTGCTGACATAGAGAACCATAGACTCGGCCACTGATCATGAGAATCCACATCTGGCTTTTTGGCCGGAACCACTATTTTTCATTAATTTGCCAAAATGACTAACCCAAAGGGAAAGAGGGGAGGCAACTGCTCTGTGTTCTCTAGGCCTTTTAGAATTATCCCTTTGGCCGCTTACATGTGGATCTGTAAAAAAGGTGATATTGTGGACATCAAGGGAATGGGCATTGCTCAAAAAGGAAGGCCCCAGTGGCAAAACTGCAAGAGTCTACAGTGTCACCCAGCATGCAGTGGGCAGTGTTGTGAACAAACAAGGGCAGTTAACACATGGATTCAGCATAGAAAGCACTCTAAGAGCTGAGATAGCTTTTGGAAATGTATGAAGGAACATGATCAGAAAAAGAAGGAAGCCAAAGAGAAAGGCACATAGATTCATCTGAAGTGCGTGCCTGCTCCACCCAGACAAACACATGGAAAAAAGCCTGAGCTGCAGGAGCCCAATTCCTATGAATTCATGGCATGACAAGTGTAAAAAAATAAAAGACCTCTGTACTGATTAAAAAAAAAAAAAAAAGAATCTGAGAGCAGGATAGATCACCAAAGTTTGAAAAGGTCCCCAGTAATTCTAATGCCCAGCCGGGTTAAGCAAAGCATGACCTCTCAGTAGAAGATTGGTGTCTACTTAGTATCTAAGACTAGAGGCCTATTGCACAATATTCATGCAAGAATAGGCCCCTGGCTTCACTCCCAACTGCCCAGGAGCCAGCAAGTCCCTGCTTCCCACCCCAGCCACTCAGGAACCAGCAAGTCTCTGCTCCCTGGCCACCTGGGAGCTGGCATATCCTCGCTTCTGTCTAGAGTACCATTCCAGTAGCTCCCTCCGCTGCTCTCCTTCCCCTCAGAGTAGGCTTCACACCACTCTGAGCCTGTATATGCAAATTAACCTCCATCTTTGTTGGGTTAATTTGCATACTCACTCTGATTGGCTGTGGGTGTAGCAGAGTGATGGTTAATTGCATGTTTCTCTTGTATTAGGTGTTGATATTTCACTTGGAATGCTTTTCAAACTTGTGAAAAGCCTACCCAGATGACTAATTATTTTACACTATTTTCCTCTCCCCCAGTTGATAATTCATTTTCAAGTGAATCTAGATAATGGTATCTGACAATTGGCCCAGAATTCTTGAATGGGAGGGTTAACTTATAAGAACTGTGGGTTTGGGTGCTCATTCAGAGAATAAATATCTATTGAGCATATATGAATAACTTCCTCTATACACCAGTTCTATCATTTCCCTGGAATATTGAATGAGGGGTTGCTTTTTATGAAAATTAAAGGTGATTCACTCACAGGCCAGATATCTGTGTCTGACAGGTGGTGCTGGGTGAGGATCCAGGCAGCTCTGTGTACTCGGGAACATTAGAAAAGCTGGGAGCTATAAAAGGACAGCTTCCTTGCTCTGCAGTGGATGTTGTACACAGGTACTTCAGCAATGATTAACCAGAGAGTCTGGACTGACGTCAGACGAAGCAAAGTAAAAGCCAGCACCTGTGAAGCTTCTGCACTGGTTTCTACTCCAGAATCACTTAGAAAATGCTTGTTTTTCTCCATAGGTTCAAACCAGTGTTCTACCTGAACATAAGGATACCTTGCCAGAGATTGGGGTAAGTGTTTCTTTTGTTTCCAAAAGGCACACACATCACTTTGAAGTTAATGATTTGGGTTTTCCTTGACTTCCTGCCTAGTGGCTGACAAATGAAATTGAGTTAAATTAACAGGGTGTGAGTATATGAGGAAGCTCTGCCACATATTTGCTAAGATGCATGGAATATACATTTCTTATCTTCTGAAAATAATCCTCCAGTGAGTCGGTATTTAGGGCAGCTGGCTAGTGAGGAATCTAGAAATTGCCCTGCAGGTAGCTGAGATGCAATTCCCAGTAACACTCCTGGTCCACCAGGAGGCTGGAGAAATTGTAGATGTGAGTTCTGCCGCCTCAGGAAGGAGGCAGAGAACCAACCAGCCATAGAACTGTGTGATGTTTTCTGTTTCTTGCTGCTTAAACATGTAAAAACTTGCCACCTGAACCTGCCAAGGCAGCCCTTCAAAAATATGACTGGGAAGAATGCCAGCCATCTCTGAATCTGGTAGGGTAGAAGGAGAAGAGTATTGGTGCTCTCTCATGCCTAACATAAGCTTCTTGTTTCTTTCTGGGCCCTGGTTGAATACCTTTGACTCAAGAGAATCTCTGTGCTTCGTTTTCTCCTTCACCTCTTGAGCTGCTCTCACTTTCACTATCGGTCTCTGTGCCCAGACTACAGGGGATTCGTTTTAATTTCTCCAACAAGACGAGCAAGTTCTTCCCAGCTTCAGGCCTTCATTGCTCAGGCACTTGTCTCCCTCCTTGATCTGGGTTGAGGTCAGACATCTTTTGTTTTTATCCACCCCAGGCACCCTCCTTCAAGCTAGGGCCTCCACTGCGCACTGTCATCACACCCTTTACTCATCCTTCATCAAGTATAAGGCCTTTGGAAATTTGTAACTACTAAAATGTTAATAATTATTTTATAAGGCAGTCCATTTATTTCTGAGGCTCAAGATGAGGTGGTTTAATTTTTTTCCCCTCTTACTGTCTACCTCCCATCCCAACTACTCTGTGTTACATCCCCCTTGTTTGAAGCTTTATTGCTATCTTGACCTAATTGTATGACTTTCCGTACTATTTTTTTTTCTCATTCAGGTTCTCATAGCACATCTTATTCATTATAAAACTTGAATCTCTTCTCTGATTTTAAAGTATTTTCTTCTGTCCTCTCCTGACACCGTTTTCCACTGTAGGCTGGACATCTCTGTGCCTCTGGCAGCCTGTGGTGGGGGGCAAGCATAGTCTGATACTCATGCATGTTCTTACCCTTTCCTGCTCTTGTTGCTCATGCTGTGATGAGGGGAGAGACAAGGGGACAGGTTCCTCTGTGCTTGTCCATAGTGAGAGTGAGGGTCCCTTTCTGCTGGCTCTGATGTTTCTTAGGTCAACACTGGCTATCAGAATATTCTGCATGGCAGATGATTGAAATTCTGGACCTCTCATGAGCACAAATATAGGTGCAATGTTTTTTTTCGGTATGAATAGGTCATGTATCTACTTTCCATTCCTATCTAGATAGTGAAAAAAATACCCGGACTCTGAAAAAGGTCCTGTCTTGTAGGTTATGTGAGGGAAGATGTTGTGTATCAGCCTCATAATATCACCGTCAGCTCTTCAGAGATCTTTGAAAACTTACACCACTGTTCCTGAATGTAGTTTTATAAGAATACAGTGGTACCTTAAGATACGAGTGCCCTAACATATGAGATTTTTGAGATACGAGCCTTCGAGTGAGCGATTTTTGCTTTGAAATACGAGCAACATTTGAGATAGGAGTAATCGCGCGAATCAGCCAGCTGCACACAACCCACCAGTTTACCGTGACTCAGCGTCTCATAGTTTCCCACGCCTCAAGGTTACGGAACAAATTAAACTCGTATCTCGAGGTACCACTGTAGATCATAGTATTATCACTGTACCCATTGAAACTCTAAGCTAGTCCTATTCAAAGAAATATAATGTGTACCATAAATGTAATTTTAAACTTCCTAGAAGCCTAGTCTTTTAAAAAAGTAAAAACCAAACAACAAACAAACAAAAAAACAAAAAAACCCAGGTGAGATTAATTTTAATATTTCACTTAACCCAATACTATCTGCAAAATATCATTTCAAAATATCTACACTAATAAAAGAGAGACATGCAAATTGACCATCACTCTGCTACACCCACCAGCCAATCAGGAGTGAGTATGCAAATTAACCCAACAAAGGTGGCAGCAGCCACAAAGCTGGAGTGAACAGGAGGCTTGGGTTGCCCCCAGTGATGGAGGAAGCCAAGCTTCCCGCCTCCCTGGATGGTCCTAGCCTCCACTCAAGGCTATAAAGTTTCAATTATAGAAGATAAATAAATCCTAGATAGCTGCTTCCAGCCGGCCCTGGCCTACACTCAAGGAGGCACTGGAAAAAAAAAATAGAAAAAAACAAACAAAAAAACTGAAGGGCTGGGAGCTTGGGCTGTGGGGGGAGATGGCCAGCCTCAAAAAAGCTATCAGCCCCTCACCCAGGCTGACCAGTTACCCCAGCAGGACTCCCCACCCTGAAGGTGCTTTGGCCAGCCTGAAAACAGCCCTCAGCCCCTCACCCAGGCTGGTCACATCCCCATAGCCTGATCCCTGAAAACAGGCAGTCAAACATCCCTCGAGGGGTCCCAGATTGAAGAGGGTGCAGGCTGGGCTGAGGAACATACCCTTCCTCCCCCCACAACATGAATTTTGTGCACCAGGCCTCTAGTAATCAATATAATTAATTATCAATAAATTATTTATCACACTTCTTTTTTTTTTTTCATGCCACATCTTATAAATTTGATGTGTATTTTACCCTTAGAGCACATCTTAATTTAGAGCTTTGGCTCAAGCTATGGCTCAAGCTGGTGACTATACATTAGATAGTGCAGCTTTAGACAGTAGTTGGAAAATCTTGGGAGATTCCATGTAAATTTCAGTGTAAAGGAGGCCTGTACTTTGGATAGAAGCTTAGTTAGATGAATGTACCTGATGGAGGTTTGCCCAGCTCATGGCCATATGTATGAGGTTGTACATCCTCTGGGTCCTTATATAGTAGTGCTCAATCAAGGGACCACTGAGGACCTACTTCAGGGTGGTGTGCAACTCCACTGAGCATCCAGGATATCTGTGACTTGCTCAGAGTCCCCACAAAAGCTGGTGAGATAAACTGTTACTTGTATAGTCCCTGTGGGATTGAGACAGGTGCCTTCCTTTTTTCCTCCACTTGATATCACACACTCCAGCCAAGTGAGTGATTGAAATTGTGTATGAAGCCACTTAATGATAATCTGCTTTGGTGCTTGGACCAGAATGATCATGGTAAGTGTTGCCCTGTCATGAGTGGGCTAGAAAGGTCAGAGCTGCATGTGCGGGCAGAGTGCTGTCAGAAGGAAAGGCATTGCCACCTGTCTTGTAAATGAGGCCTAGTGTGATGGGGGTGGAAGAATGCTGGACTAAAAAGCAGGAAGCCTGGACTTGAATTGGCCTGTGACCTGGTGTAAGCAGTTAACTTCTCTGGACTCCAGTTTCTTCCCCTGCAGATTGGCAGTGTCTTAACAAACCCTGACATCATTTTTTTAAAAATATTTGTTATTGATTTTTCACAGAGAGGAAAGAAGAGGGAGAGAGAGTTAGAAACATCGATGAGAAAGAGACATTGATCAGCTGCCTCCTGCACGCCTCCTACTGAGGATGTGCCTGCAACCAAGATACATGCCCCTGACTGGAATCGAACTTGGGACCTTTCAGTCCGCAGGCCGACACTCTATCCACTGAGCCAAACCAGTTTCGGCTAAACCCTGACATCATTTGATTCCGGCTGGACATTTTAAAAAATATATATTTTATTGATTTTTTACAGAGAGAAAGTGAGAGAAATAGAGAGTTAGAAACATTGATCAGAGAGAAACATCGATCAGCTGCCTCCTACTGGGGACATGCCCACAACCAAGGTACATGCCTTTGACCGGAATCAAACCTGGGACCTTTCAGTCCACAGGTTGACACTCTGTCTACTGAGCCAAACCTGTTTTGACCTACGTGGACATTTCTTGGGCACTGCTGAACATTCCACATGATCTGACAAATATTTGCGCTATAAGGAATCATAGGTAACATGCAACAACAGTAACTGTATAGCACCATATAAACTTTGTATTTTGTTTTTTGTGTGTGTTGTTTTGTACTTGTAATCTAGTATATCTTTTAATTTATATTTTTTCTAAGCCTGTTGTTTATTTTTAAACGTGTGTGTGTTTTATTGCAGGAATTTCTCATAGACTATATGAGAAAATATATGTCTATATTTTTAAATACTCTGACTTTTCCAAAAAGTATTTAAGATAGACTTATAACACTTTTAAGTCATCTGCTTTTGAGTGTGTTATTATTATATTAAATCCTTTCCTGAGGATATGTTCATTGATTTTTTTTTTTAGAGAGAGGGAGAGGGAGGGAGGGAGGGAGAGAGAGAGAGAGAGAGAGAGAGAGAGAGAGAGAGAGAGAGAGAGAGAGAAAACATTAATATGAGAGGGAAACGTTAATTGATTGCCTCCAAATGCACCTCAACTAGAGATCGAGGCTCCAACCTTTAGGTACACAGGATCATGCTTCAACCAACGGAGCAACCCGGCCAAGGCTTGAGTGTATTGTCTTAATCACTGTGACAGCTGATATTATGAAATGCTCCTCTTTCTGAGCAGCGTACTAAGTGATTTTCCTGGATAACTCCAACTCCAAGACACTGACTATGAGAAACAGAATAAAGCTCCTTGAGGGTCCTCAAATCTCACTTATTTTGGGGGTACAGAATAAGCAGGTGTGTGTGTGTGTGTGTGTGTGTGTGTAAGATACACAGTGATCATATGCACCTTTTTCATACAGAAACTTAAGCCTAGAGTGGTAGAGTAACTTGTCTAAGAAGACAGGTTTGTAAAAGAGAAGACAGAGAAACAAGGCCTGGTGTGCCATCAGTGGACAGCGCGCCTGGGGCTTGGGCAGATGATGGAGTTGCCTGGTTTCCCTTTGAACAGAATGATTGGGTTAGGATTACATTTCAGACCTCCAAGCTCCAGCTCTAGCGAGGCTGACATGCTTTGTGTGTCTTTTTAATTTCCCCCCTGATATTGGAGCTTCCAGTTTAAAAACCTTTAAGGTGAGAATTCTAGAAATAGCACTAATGGAGAGATGGAAAACATTGTTCCTTGTTTCTACTTGAAATATTTAAAAAATTTAAAAATTTTATGATTATGATTACAGTAACAGCAAAGATGAAATAATTTTATAGTGTTATTCTTTCACATCAGATTAAACAAAATTATTTATTTTACATTCTTTGCCTGTTATTTCACTTCATGGAAATTCAGGTTTCAAAAATAAAGACTTTTCCCTCTAATTCATTCTTTTACTGGAGACCAGTGGATATTCATGGGAATGAATGATGTGTTTTCCATTTTTTTGGGGGTGAAGGGGCAGGTGCAGAGGAACCTAGTTTTATTTATTTTGAAGTAAAACTATTACATAAAATCCTTCTAGAAAATAAATGTATAGGCAGACAATGGCATTGTTGGTGTTTCAATATGAAACAATTATATATTGTTATGAAATTTTGGGGTTTCATTCATGCATTTTATGCAACATGTAGTCCCAGGAGAGTTATTTTTAAAATAAATATGGTAGCGTTTATACCTAAATGATATGTCCTCTGGTTTGATATATTTTTATAATGTAATGCTAAGATGCATTTTCCCCAGATTGATTTTTAACATGTTGTGTTATTTCTGTAAGATTTCTTATTATCTGTTGAGATTAGGCATGTGGCTGACAGTTGTGATGGAAAAGATTGACAAAAGGGCATTCTTGGCACATTGCAGGCACTCCCAGTGCAGCCCCTATGTTCTAAGTGCCGGGCTTGACTCAAAGATGGTCAAGCCAAGATTCTGCTTCCACAGCAGCTCCCGGTCTGGTGCACAGGAGAGACAGTCAGTGGCTTATGGTCACAATCCCTCCTTGCAGCTGTGCCTCGTGGTGTGTCTGCTGCCCATGTCTGGAAATAGCTACTCCACCTGTCTCTTTGCTGCATTCCAGTCTGGGGGCATTTGCTTTTTTTCTTGCTGAAGAGAGCACAGTAACATTAATGACATGTGTGGTTTTTAATTTATCCCAAAACTCTTTGTATCTTCAGAATCTCAAAAGGCAAATGCTGAGATATTATGAAGTTTCTGATCAGTTAAAAGTCTTCTTTGAGAAAGGATAATAAGTGAGAAGTGGAATGTAAATGAAAGACAATGATTATCAGTGAAAGAGAAAGTGAAACCTCTTTAAAATGCAAAATGTTAAATAAAATTTACTACAACAGCATATAATCTACATACTACATTGCTTTGATTTCTCACATTTCAGTGAATTATAGTAGTTTATAAATATTTGCAGGAAGAGCATTTCTCCTCTATCTAATAAAATAACTTACTTGAAGCTCTGCCTATCCCATTCATTCATTCATTTATTCATTGACAGTAAATATTTATCACATGCCTACTGTGTGCTAGACTGTGGGGGGCTTTCAGAAAACAGAATAAAGTTCCTTGAGGAGCCTCAAATCTGACTTATTTGGGGGGTACAGAATAAGCAGGTGTGTGTGTGTGTGTGTGTGTGTGTGTGTGTGTGTGTGTTGTGATAAGTGCTAATAAAGAAAAACCCAATAAGACAAGGGAACCAGGAATAGCAGAGTCTTATACTCTTGCATGTAAGGATGTTGTGCTTGGTATCTCTGATGAAGTCACATAAGTGCTTCTGTTCAGCTGATCTCTCGTGGGCTCGCTTTGCCTACATTTCTTCAGGCTTTGTTCACATGGCTCTTGGACATCCTTCTGTGCCTCGGTTCACTCTCATTTCATCCCTCCAGGACCCAGTATTTTCACAAGCCCTCTGTTTTCACCCAACAGTCTCCACCTAACAATTTAGCATCATATTGCTTCTGCTTGGGTGACTCAGTGTCTAAACCATTTCTTTGAGTTTCAAGTTAATGCATTGGGTTTATCATTCCTAACATATAAGCATCTCTAACTTAAAAACTGAGTTTATTTCAAATATTTGCCTTGAAGCCTTTTGGAACAGTTCTTCTAGGTCAGAACTTGGAAAAGAAGGGGGAAAATTGGACCAGAAGCTTTCCTTTCTTCTTATCAACAATTACTCAGTGTAGACACAGCCTTTTATGCATGAAATAATTGCACACTTTCCTCTGAAAAGGCCCATTTGGCCTCCAATCTTTCATTCTAGGGAAGCCTGATAACAGACTTATGAAGGTAGAATGTTCTAGAAAATGTAGTGCTGATCTTATAGCATATTACAGTGTGTTAGGCAGCAATGGCACAGACAATAATATGGGTTTGATATTTTCATCTTTACTTCTTGACCTTGAGGGGAGAATGAGAAATCCTATTTATGGTATACCACAATACTGTGACTTTTTAAATCAGAAGAAGCCAGGAATGTTAAAAAGAGATGAAAGATTTTTATTTGGGAAAAGAACAACCAATTTTAGAGTTTTATTCTTCACATTATGAGTCAAACAGTGGAGAAAGAAGATATTCATAGATAGTCAACACCCGGTACGATAGGTTAAAAAAGCAATTTTAGAAAACGTAACTGAACAAGTCCCATTATTTCTTGTGTGTCAGGATGAAATTGTCCGAGGCTAGTGTAGAAATAACAAAGGAAACAAATGCTTTTAAACATTGCTGTGATTGAGGGGAAAAATAGAGCATTTCTATTTATAACTTGTCCAGAGTCCCACATAAAAATAGCTCCAACAACCAGATTTGCTCATATCTGGAATACAACGTTGTTGCTGCCAGTGATGAAGAATTCTAATAAGAACAACAGTGGCATTGGTAAATACGGAAACTTTAGCCTCTTTCTTTTACCCCAGCTTTCATATGGGGAGAAAATTAGCTAGTGGAACAGTCCTGGCTTCTGTGTCACACATTTTCTTATTGTCCAGGCTATTTGTCTTTGTTTTTAATGAAAAGGATGCATTTGCATCCCTGGGACTTACCCCCTGAGATGGATATATCAGTGATTGTATTTCTGTCCATAAAATGTTTATCAGGCTAAGAGACTTAACCTTTTTTCTTCTTCTAGAGACTAATTTTGTTTAATCGCTATGATAGCAGTGTAATAGGAACCTCAGAAGTTAATGAAAACTGTTCTTTCTCTCATTTTCAGCGGAGTTTCCTGGGCTATGCCAGTTTTAAAGTGGGGGAGCTACTGAGGTCAAAGGAGCAACTGCTAGCCCTGAGCCTGAGGTGGGTCTCTCTGTCTGCAATAATACCATTACAGTGATTGGCCTGCAATATTTACTGAGGACTGGCTGGGTTTGACAGTCATGATTCTTGCAGATGTTTAGATGTCAGCTCTCAAAAGGCTTACATTCTCCATTGTAACAGGTTGTATTGAAACAGCAATTATTCAAGCTCATATTCAAGTTCACATTTCAGATTGTCAAAGTTTATTAGCCCTTGAGGGGAGGGGGAGTTACATTATCATTAAAGGGATGGCATTTGTTTGAGAGTAAGAAAGCAATAAAAGTGATGAGTAATGTTATTAAATAATTCATGTTACTTATCAAAATATTACTTTTAAAATCAAGTGCATTTCTAGGATTGAGATATATTGGCTAGAGGCATTGCAGGTTTTTTTTTATACTAGAGGGTAAAATTATTATTTTCTTTTTTAAAGCTTATTTTGTTTCTATCCTCTTAAATATAAACATAAGTTAAAATAGACTCATATTTAAACAGACAATAAATAGAACTGATTGATAGGATAAGGACAATTTCTTTTGATATAGAAGATGAGATAATCTTCAAGAAGTTCTATAGTGTTTTAATACTAAAAAGAGTTTTAACAATAAACATTTATTTTTAAATTTATAATAAATTTGAAACAATAATATGTCACTGTATAACTGTATTCTAACTTTTACAATTATGCGTACAGGAGTGGAAACTACTGCCTTGCAGTATTAAAATTGTGTAGAATCCTAGTTGTAAACTTAAGATGCCCTTCTTTTGATGAGATATAAAGATGACTCTCAGGGAAAAGATAGTATCTTAAGTTTGTTTGCTGTCTGGCCTAGCACCCAAGGACCACTTATTACCAAGAATTTATTTTTGCAAAAATGCTGTGACTTCTGCTGGAATTTATACTGCTGGCTGTCTCCTTTTCTGATTTGTCCTCATTCATACAGTTGTGCATTTTGACTTAATAGGTAGTACACAATTTAAAGTAATTTATATTCATGTCTAAAAATAAGTATTGAAGCCACTATCTTCTCTCTGGCTTCCCTTAGGCTGTCTCGTAAACATCTGTTATTTTGTTGTTGTTGTATTTTATTTGGGAAGGCGTTTAAAATATTGATAGTTTAGGGGGTGTTATTCCCAATAAAATTTTGTTGCATTTATTTTTAGTTTCAAAGTATACGGGCCGGCTGAAAAGTTTAGATTTCAAAGGCACTGGAGCCCTGGAAAAACCTGTTACCAGCCTAGTGTGGTGGTTAGATTTGACCAGATTGCTGCTAGGTTCAAGCACGGAGCTAACTTAGAACTACCAGCAGGTCACATGTTTTCTAGATAAGAAACTGAGCACTTTATTCCTCCTTTTGCTGACTCACAAGCAACATTTGTGATTTTATCATACCTGTCACTAACAGCGGCATGCTCCACAGCATTTAGACTCTGCCTGGGAAACCAAAATTGGGACTGGAAATTGTTGGTAAAATGAAAATTAGTGACTACATACAGTGCCTTTGAGGGAGGATAGGAACAGAATGGTCAAGATTAGAGTACGACCCTTGGAAAGAAATAGAAATATAGTAATTTCAGATTTATCCCTAAGTCCAGTTCAATTGAGTTTGATTGTGTTTAAGGAAAACAAATTGAACAACAATGAGTTGCATTTTCTAGAATAAATAACTTTTGAAAATCAATTCTGAAATGGCTAAGTTATTATTTTTTTTTCTTTAGTGTTTTGCTAAGTTTTTTGATTTCCCTCCCTATGAACAAGACACTGTAGAGTTATAGCCTGTGATTCCTGGTGCTTCATGTCTTTTACTTCTGATGTAATTCATCTTCTCTCCACTGACTAGAGAGTCTCTGAGGTATAGAGTTAGGGAACATTAGGTCAGGGATAAAAAAAGCTTTTTTTTTTGGTTGTTTGCTTTGTTTTAAATATTTCCTTGCACTGATTATATCTGATTTTTATTCCACTTACAGTCCAGACACTTAATGCAATAGAATTCTCAGACTGTTATGTTTTAAAATACAGAGATGTAAGGGAAAGGCTATTAAAGAAATAAACATTAGATTTCTGTTTATTTTTAAGATTTCCCTATTTTACATAACATCTATAGGTGTACATATTCATGCATATACATATGTATCATAGACTGTGTGGTTGCATATCTATTTATTTATATATATGATTTTAGGACTATTTTGCTTTCTCACAAACCATAAATACTTATTTCTACCATAAATATTTGTGATTAGAGAAGTTAAAATCCAAATTATGTCTTTAAAGTTTTATTATTTGATATTTTATTAATTTAACCTTCATTTTTATTGTTTGTAAAAATAAAAGAACAACAGACAAACCCTGCATATTTGAAATGTAATCCCCCAAAGGCTTGTTCTTCACTCCAGAGCTGGAAATAATGATAAGAAAAGGCTCCTTAAACTATGACATATGGTTTTCTCCACAGTACACTCAGCATGATAGAGACACGAAATTGCCACCATCATCTCACATGTTGGGAGCCTATGTGTGTTCTAGACACTCGAGGGCAGTGAATCAGAATGTTTGTTCTTAGAGTCTTATGATTGCCTCTGAACCCTTCAGTAACCTGAGACCCACCTTGGCCATAGTCTGCCAATACAGTTTTAAATGATAAATTCTCTTTCTCTTCAAATGGAATTAAACTTGCTTAGAGTTTTAATCTCCTACTACTATGCTTTTCCTACACAGAGATAAAGATTATATACATCATCTTACTTTAAACACCGGATACATTCTTTAAAGTTCTATGTATGATGGAATGCTTCTGTAACAGCACCTTTTCTTATCTACTGATAAGAAACCTCAGAGATGAATTTTAAAAATCACATCCATGTGTCTTAACTGTTATATCTATTGTGAATACATTCCACTCTCTTTTGAAAGTCTTCCAGTTAGTTTTTTTCAGTACTACAAAGCAAGAGTGCAGCTGAAAGTTCTGATGGTTTGGCAGGACCAATTTTTCTGTATGTCTAAAACATTTTCTATATTAAATTAGAGGCCTGGTGCATGAAATTCATGCATGTTAGCGTCCCTAGGCCTGGCTAGTGACTAGGGCCAATCTGGGGGGTGACCACTGGGGCGATCAGGGCCCCAGCTTGCACCTGCATTGGCCTGGCGCTACCTGCTCACCTGCTCCATTATCCCACTGCAGTCCTGCTCTCATTGGAGCCCATCAGAACTGGCAGTGCCTCCACTGCTGTCCACTGCCAGAGCTGCTGATGCAGTTGACACCCACCATGTTCTGCACCACCCCCTGGTGGTCAGTGAACATCTAACCCCTGCCCTTGGAGACAATTTGCATATTAGCCTTTTATTATATAGATAAGGGCAGTAGACATTGACTGGTGGCCAACAAACCCTCTTTGAGAGAGAATATTCATGATTAAGTATAAAACAGAATAGTGTTATAATTTATTAAATGCACTAAGGGGAAAGTTAGAGGATGTGAATGGCATATAAAAAGCTAAGTTAATTGATCTTTTATGTAGAATTTATTAAGAAATGACCAGGAAACCTGAAAGTATGCATAAGAACACTGCATTAACTACAAACAAATCAGTAATAAGTGCACACTCATGATTGATCCAGACATGTCTAAGGGGAGAACTCGCGTCCTGGCGTGCTTCCTTCCCTGTGCTTTTGGTGCTATTGAAACTCTCCCAAAATGGATCCTCTGATTCTGGTACTGACTTTGACCTCATAGACGTGTAGAAAGAGGTAACTAACACTATTTGAGCTTTCTGAGAGTTAGCATTTCAAACATCTTTGTCATATTTGATCTTCTAATAACCTTGCCTGGAAGGTGGTATTATTTCTGTTTCACTCGTAAGTAAGCTGAAGAACAGCAATTGGACTTGCTAAGGTCACACAGCTGGAATGGAATGGAAACATGGAGACTGGGAGAGAAGGATTCTCATAGCAAGGTTTTCCTAGAAAATAGACATTTTGCTTAGAATCTTAGAATTAAATGATTGTAGAGCCCAGAATAGGCCTTGGCACTGCAGTTTCTTCTTGGACACATTTAGTGGCAGGGACTCAAACTCAGGAAGCCATGCATTTTTTTTTCCTGTTTTCAAACAGGTCAGTGTTAGAAAAGTATTCTTATTTTATCCCAAGTTTTATTGCCCTGCCATGGTCCCAGCTCTCTTTCATGGTGTTAAGTAAAACAAGTCTCCAGCTTCTTCTCTGTGATCACATTTGAAAGCACCTATTTTGTCCAACAATAAGTCTTTCGTCCTTTTTATTCTCAGGAAAGAATGTAATTAACAGAAAGGACAACAGGTTTTCAGACCAGACTTTGGTTCAAGTCCCATCTTTGTCAAGAACTGTGTCTCCCCAGGCTTATCTACTCTTTACTGTCTGTTAATAGACATAGTAATGACCTCCCTCTGGGGGTGATTCTGGGCGATTAATAAGTGTAATCATGTGCTATGCACTTCCTTGCAATAACGAAAAATGCTCTATTGAGGTTGTTTTCCTTGTTTCTTGTTTAGTTTGACATCTACAATTCTCCAAATTGGTCAGTGGCCGAGGAGTTGTTTAACCTTCCATCTGGACATACCATTTCTATTACTTGAGGAATGGATACTTACCTGAAACCTGAATTCTGGCTTTAATCATTGTGATAGGAGACTTGACTTCTTAAGTGCAGATGCATGCAAGAGGCCTACAGAGAGCAGTTTGGCTGAATCAGGCAGCATCCCAGTAGACTTGGGGGAAAAAAATCTAATTTGTTTGAATTAATACTTTAGCAATATAGCACTGAACTTAGGACAGAAATTCATAAATGCATCACAGAGTGAGAGCTGCTTTTAGAGTTTGCTGATGCATTTTAGTGCCGAATACATCAAAAGGAGCCAACAGAAGTCAATTCAAGTAACACCTCTCAAGACTAAACTGGGAGAATGGAGGGAGCATAGAAGTAGGGGTACTGGCTTCTAAAACTGATTTTATTCTTTTACTAAACTAACTGTGATAATGTCCTTGAGGGACACAATTGCTTAAAATGATCCAAAGTCTCTACATGAGCCACTTTGTCATAACTGTTACAATTACATTGATTTGTCTTCAAATCAGAGAATGCACAGTATACAGATATTTTCAGATTAGGATTATAGAAATATGGGAAGAGCACTTTATTTGGAAACAACCCAGAGACCAAACCCCGGTTCTTCTGTTGCCCAGCAGGATGGCTAATTTGTCTGAGATTGCTTTGAATATGCTATATTTTAGAAAAGTGACATGGGTTCCTTGCTGTAGGACTTCCTTGCTGTGTTCCTATCTGTGAAATGGAGACAATGGTGGTGCCCACCTCACAGGATTTTTGTTAGGCTCACATGAATTATTAATGTAAAATGTTTACATCATGCCCAACACATAGTAAGTGCCCAATAAATGCTAGCTATAATTTTTTATATTCCTTTTTTTGATTGATTAGTTCTCTAGACTCAGGGTGTGTGTGTGTGTATGTGTGTGTGTGTGTGTGTGTGTGTGTGTGTGTGTGTGTTTAGGTGAGGGTTAGATAGATTGTACACGACCGACATTGTATACCTGAAATGGTATCTGATGCAAAACAAGATGTTCATCATGGTCATTTCCTGTTGTTAAAATTCTTATCATCAGTGCTATTATTTTTATTTCATTCAACTAGACTGCCTTTTATTTATCATTTAAATGGTTCTACAATTAAGTAATTTGACTTCTTAAGTGCAGATGTATGCAAGAGGCCTCTGTGTTTGTCTTTATGATCCTAATCCATTTTTATGTAGGTATAACCATGGAAACCAAACAGCACTTTCTTAGTTTGCATTATTCAAAAGACATGGTATTTGTCAGACTGCAAAGCAGAATTTTCAGTCACTGAAGGGACAGTGCATACCTGGAGTACTTCAACAGCAACCTCATTTGCATAGAAAAGCCTGGAATCTTCCCTCTTTTAAAATGCAAATCACATCTATTTAATAGCTGAAAACACAGACCTACCTGCTAGGAAGTTTGAGAGCTAATTTAGCTTTGAAGATAATTTTCAGGAAAGATTAGGCCTGCAAGAAATTAAGTTTGACAGGAAAATTTTGTATTGGATTTGCCCACATTTACCAAAGTCACTTTCATTATCACCCTGTGTTTCCGCTGCTCTGGACACATTTTTAGCAGCTTTTCCAAACAGATTATTTTGGAACACTGGTATCCTTCAGTTATATATTGATGTTTATTGAATGAAGAAGTTTTATGGCCAAATAACTTTGAAAACGCTATATTTTAGAAAAATGAGATACTGCAGGCCTTCTCAGAGCCTTAATGAGTCCAGTTGGCCCATTGGGACTTTCAGAGGGCAGCTGCCAGCTGCAGTTTTCCCCAAACTAATATGAACCAAGACGCTTTCTTTGTTCACATCTTAGCAGACACCGTGTCCCAGGAAACACAGTTACTTAATTTAGAAAATCCTGGTTTGAAACAAGAACCACTAATTTTCCAGAGAAATGCATGTCCTTGCTCACCATAAGCACATTCTTTAACACACATATCAATAGACAGGCATGTAGTCTTCACCCAAATGAATACTCGCTCTTAATGCACACTATTTTCGCTCCCCCACACCATGCCCGTATCCACATGCAGTAACTCAGCTGTTTCTTCCATTCCCCATCACTAATCCACAGGCATTGCCATTCCATTCATGCCATGTCCCATATAAACATCATTTTGTGAACTTTGTACAAAACATATGGAAAAAGAGGGACAAAAGACATGTTCTATCTTTTATGTCCATTGACAGGTTTTTAAGCTTGCATAAGTGGAT
>JAAGEH010000293.1:23790822-23830750 GCA_011751065.1 Lasiurus cinereus | reverse complement strand
CCCCCCAGTGTCTATGTTCATTGGTTATGCTTATATACATAGATACAAGTCCTTTGATTGATCTCTTATCTATCCCAGCTCTCCTTAATCTTCCTGCTATAATATCACAATCTGTTTGATGCTTTACTGCCTCTGTATCTATCCTTTTGTTCATCAGTTTACAATGTTCTTTATTATCCACAAATGAGGGAGAGCATGGAGTGCTTCTCCTTCATTGACTGGCTCATTTCACTAAGCATAAGGCTCTCCAGTTCCATCCAGGTTGCTGCAAATGGTAAGAGTTCCTTCTTTTTAATGGCAGCATAAAATTCCATTGTGTAGATGTACCACAGTTTTCTGATCCACTCATCTGTTGATGGGCACCTAGGCTGTTTCCAAATTGTAGCTATTGTAAATTGTGCTGCTATGAACATAGGGGTGCATAAATCCTTTCAGATTGGTGTTTGTAATTTCTTAGGATAAATTCCTAAGAGTGGGATTTCAGGGTCAAATAGGAGATCCATTTCTAGTTTTTTAAGAAAACTCCATACTGTTCTCCACAGTGGCTGCACCAGTCTGCATTCCCACCAACAGTGAACAAGGGTTCCTTTTCCTCCACATCCTCGCCAACACTTGTCGTTTGTTGATTTGTTGATGATTGCCTTTCTGACAGGTGTAAGATGGTACTGCATTGTTGTTTTGATTTGCATCTCTCTGATAATTAGTGATTTTGAACATGTTTTCATGTGTCTCTTGGCCTTCCTTCTGTCATCTTTCGAGAAGGTTCTATTTAGGTCTGTTGCCCATTTTTTTATTGGGTCGCTTATCTTCCTTTTATTAAGTTGTATAAGTTGGCTGTAGATGTTGGAGTTTAATCCTTTATCAGTGATAACATTTGCAAATATGTTTTCCCATACAGTGGTCTTTCTTATTGTTTTGTTGAACGTTTCTTTTGCTGTACAAAATCTTTTTATTTTGATGTAGTCACATTTGTTTAATTTTTCATTAGCTTCCATTGCCTTTGGAGCAGTATCAGTGAAAAAGTTCTTTTGGCATATATCTGAGATTGTGCTGCCTGTGGATTCCTCTAATATTTTTATGGTTTCCTTCTAATGTTTAAGTCATGTATCCATTTTGAGTTTATTTTTGTATTTGGTGTAAGTTGGTGGTCCAGTTTCATTTTTTTTTGCATGTATCTGTCCCATTTTCCCTACACCATTTGTTGAAGAGGCTATCTTGACTCCATTGTATGTTCATGCCTCTTTTGTCAAATATCAGTTGAGCATAGTGGTTTGGGTGGATATTTGGATTCTCTATTCTATTCCATTGGTCTATATGTCTGTTCTTGTGCCAGTACCAGGCTGTTTTGAGAACAGTTGCTTTGTAATATAGCTTGAAACCTGGTATTGAGATCCCACCTACTTTATTCTTCTTTCTCAGGATTGCTGTGGCTATTTGTGGTCTTTTTTTGTTCTAGATGAATCTATGAAGAATTTTTTCTAGGTCTGTGAAGTATGTCGTTGGTATTTTAATGGGTAGTGCATTGAATCTATAGATTGCTTTGGGTAGTATGGACATTTTTATGATGTTGATTCTCCCAGTGCATGAGCATGGTATGCTCTTCCATCTGTTAACATCCTCCTCTATCTCTTTTTTCAGTGTACTGTAGTTTTCTACATATAGGTCTTTTACCTCTTTAGTTAGGTTTATTCCTAAGTATCTTAATTTTTTGTTGCAATGGTAAATGGGATTGCTTTTTGAATCTCACTTTCCGTAATTTCACTATTAGTCAACAGAAATGCCACAGATTTTTTGGCATTAACTTTGTATCCTGCTACATTGCCGAATTCATTTATTAAGTCAATTAGTTTTGGGATGGAGTCCTTTGGGTTTTTTATGTACAGTATCATGTCAACTGCAAATAAGGACAGCTTTACTTCTTCTTTTCCAATTTGGATGCCTTTTATTTCTTCTTTTTGTCTAATTGCAATGGCTAATACTTCCAGTACTATTTTAAACAGAAAAGGTGAGAGTGGGCATCCCTGTCTTGTTCCTGTTCTTAGGGGAAATGGTTTTAGTTTTTGCCCATTGAGTATGATGTTAGCTGTGGGTTTATCATATATGGCTTTTATGATGTTGAGGTATGACCCTTCTATTCCAAATTTGCTGAGAGTTTTTATCAAGAAAGAGTGTTGGATTTTGTCAAATGTTTTTTCTGTATCAATTGATATGACTATGTGATTTTTATCTCTCAATTTGTTTATGTGATGTATCACGTTTATTGATTTGCGGATATTGTACCATCCCTGCATTCCTGGGTTGAATCCTACTTGGTCATGGTGTATGATCTTTCTCATGTATTGTTGGATCTGATTTGCTAGAATTTTTTTGAGGATTTTGGCATCTATGTTCATGAGAGATATTGACCTATAATTCTCTTTCATTGTGTTGTCTTTATCTGGTTTTGGTATTAAGGTGATGCTGGCTTCATAGAAGGTGTTTGGAAGTGTTCCTTATTCTTGAATGTTTTTGAACAGTCTGAGGAGGATAGTTTTTAATTCTTCCTTGAATGTTTGGTAAAACGCTCCTGTGTAGCCATCTATTCCCGGTCTTTTATTTGCTGGAAGCTTTTTGATGACTGCTTCAATTTCTTCCATAGTTATTGGCCTATTGAGAAGTTTAGATTCTTCCTGATTGAGTTTTGGAAGGTTATATTTTTCTAGGAATATGTCAATTTCTTGCAGGTTGTCCAATTTGTTGGAATAGAGTTGTTCATAGTATTTTTTAACAATCCTTTGTATTTCGGCGGGGTCTGTTGTTATTTCTCCTCTTTCATTTCTGACTTTGTTTATTTGGGTCTTCTCTCTTTGCTTCTTTGTGAGCCTGGCTAGAGTTCCATCAATCTTGTTTATCCTTTCAAAGAACCAGCTCTTGGTTTTGTTGATCTTTTGAATTGTTTCTTTGGTCTCCATGTTCTTTATCTCTGCTCTGATCTTTACTATTTCCTTCCTTCTGTTTACACTGGGCTTTTCTTGTTGCTCTCTTTCTAGCTCTTTGAGTTGTATGGTTAGGTAATTTATTATCATTGTTTCCTGTTTTTTTGCAGTAGGCTTGTAGGGCTATGAACTTCCCTCTCAAGACTGCTTTCACTATGTCCCATAAATTTTGTATTGTGTTGTCATTGTCATTTGTTGTCATGATGTTTTTTATTTCTTCCTTGATCTCTCTGGTTACCCAGTCGTTGTTTAATAGTGTGCTGTTTAGTCTCCATGTGTTTGATTTATTTCTATTGTTTTTATTATAGTTGATTTCCAATTTTATGCCACTGTGGTCTGAGAAAATGCTTGATATGATTTCTATCTTCTTGAATTTGAAGAGACTTTTCTTATGACCCAACATATGATCTATCTTTGAAAATGACCCCTTGTGCACTAGAGAAGAATGTTTATGCTGTAGCTTTGGGGTGAAATGTTCTGAAGATGTCAATTAATTCCATCTGGTCTAGTGAGTCATTTAGGGTTGATGTTTCTTTCCTGATTTTTCATTTAGAGGATTTGTCCAATGGTGACAGTGGGGTATTGAAGTCTCCTACTATGATTGTATTGCTGTCAATCTGTCCCTTAATAATCTCCAACAGTTTTTTATGTATTTAGGTGCTCCTATATTGGGTGCATATATGTTTACCAGAGTTATTTCTTCTTGTTGGATTGTTCCCTTTAGTATTATGAAGTGACCTTCTTTATCTCTTGTTATGTCCTTCTCTTTGAGATCTAATTTGTCAGATATAAGTATTGCAACCCCAGCTTTTTTTTCATTTCCATTTGCCTGAAATACCATCTTCCATCCTTTCACACTCAATCTGTGTGCATCTCTTTTCCTGAGGTGGGTTTTTTTTGCAGACAGCAGATATATGGATCATGTTTTCTTATCCAATCGGTTACTCTATGTCTTTTGATTGGAGCATTTAATCCATTTACATTTAAAGTTATTATTGATAAGTACTTATCTGTTGCCATTTTTAGTCCTTACCCCCCGAGTTCCTTCTTGCTCCCTTTTTCTTTTTATTACAGCAGACCCTTTAACATTTCTTGCATTGCTGGTTTGGTGGTAATATATTCCCTTAGTCCTTTTTTGTCAGTGAAGCTTCTGATTTCACCTTCAATTTTGATTGAGAGTCTTGCAGGGTACAGTATTCTTGGATTCAGACCCTTCCTTTGCATGACTTTGTATATTTCATTCCATTCCCTTCTGGCTTGATGAGTTTCTGTTGAGAAATCAGTAGCTAGTCGTATGTGGGTTCCTTTGTAGGTAACTTTTTGTTTCTCTCTGGCTGCTTTGAAGATTCTTGCTTTGTCGTTGCTGTTTGCCAATTTAATTATAATGTGCCTTGGTGTCGATTTTGTGGGGTTCATTTTGCTTGGGACTGTGTGAGCTTCTTGGATTTGTGTGGGTTTTTTCTTTCCTGTATAGGGGAAATTTTCTGTCATTATTTCTTCAAACAGGTTCTCTAATTCTTGTTCAGTTTCCACTCTTTCTGGAACCCCAATTATGCAGATGTTGTTTTGTTTCATTTTATCCTAAAGTTCCCTTAGGCTCTCCTCTTGCTTTTTAACTTTTTTTTCTTGCAGCTGCTGTACTTGGGTATTTTTCCTGCTGTGTCTTCTAGCTCACTGATCCAGTCCCCTACTTCTTCTAGTCTACTTTTGATGCTTTCTATTGAGTTCTTTATAGCAGTGATGTCATTTTTCATTTCTTCTTGATTATTCTGCACCTCCTCTAGGTTCTTCTGCATTTCTTCTTGCTGCTTCTTCATCTCCTCTTGGGTCTTCTTCATTTCCTCTGGGCTCTTACTCACATTGTCGATTTTGTCTCCCATTCTTTTCATCCACCTTATGATCATTTCTCTGAACTCTTTCTCTGGTAGGTTTATTTCTGCTTCTATTTTGTTTACTTCCTTTTCTGGTGAAGCCTGCCTTTCTGTCTTATGTGGGCTGTTTCTTTTTCTGCCTATGGTCTTTCTTCTCCAGGTGCCTGGTTATGCAATTCTCTCTCCTACATTGATTGAAAGGCACAAACTACAACACGACCAGGTACAGCACACAAGGCACTTATCCTTGGCAAAATCTGACCTTTCTGTGTGCTCTGTGGATCTCTGATTCCACCGTTTGTCTGCGCCAATTGGAGAGTGGAGTTCTGGGTCGCAGGGTCCCCGGCTGCTAGGTGGGTGCCCCAGCCGCAGGTTTCAGACCGCCGCAGACATCCACCTCCCTCCGCAAGATGGCGAGGTCTCCTCGTTCGCGCTGGTGGCTCAGGCAGACAAAATCCCCCGTAGCAGTGCGGCTGCCTGGCCAGTAGAGCCCCGTCCAGCAGTCCCCCACCTTCTCCTGGAGGATAACTGACTCTTAACCTGCCAACAAACACTCCCAATGCAACTCTCAGCTGCTCTCTCTCCCTCTGCCTAGCGACATAGCTCCAGACGCGTTTGTCTAGTCCGCCACCATTTCCTCCCTATCTATCCATATCACAGCTTTTAAGGAATGGATTCCTTCATACTTTAATAGAAAGTAAAGTTTACTCCCCATTTTTTCTTTTATGCCATCTCTGCTTTCCTCAAATCTCTCCTGTCCTTTAAGGACTGTTTGAGTGACATTATCTTTCCTGCCAAGTTCATTTGAAAAATATATTGAGATAATAAAGACATATAAAGCTATAGCAAGGGGAAAAGAATAAAAATATGTATAACTGGTTTTATAATATTTGTTATGAAATTGCTTCTTTTCCTCAAAATTTGTTTTTGTAAATTCTTTGAGTTCAAAAATGCTAGTCATGGACATAAAATGAAACAGTCCAATATTTGTTGAGTTTCAGAACTAAGGTGAATAAATAATAGGAATTTATATATTTCCTGGACAGTGGTTTTTCCTTTTTTACACCTATAGGTTCATTTCTCAGTGAAAGTGTTTCAATCATTCCACCTACTGATACAGAGAGATGGAGTCAGAAAGGAAAGCTAATGAAATTTCAAGTATCAAGAGAGTTTTCTTTTGGAACTAATCTGAAGAATAGAATCCTGGGCAACTCTTAAGCTAGAGGAGAGGCCAAGAATGAAACAAGTAACATTTCATAAGTGCTCATGATTACCCATTCTGGGCAAGAGTTTCCCCTTCTGTTTGAATCATGTATAGTAATAATCGGTACATAATGTTGATTTATAAAGTTTAAGTGCACTTTGTAGGATGGCCATGTAGATTGCTAACTGTATTAACTAGGACTGGAAATCAAGGCACATGACTTCTTAGTATTGTGGTCCAAATTCTAGCATTAACTAGACATATGATTCCAGGAAGTAGATTTTTTTGTTGTTGTTCTTCAATGTTGGTCAATATGCTTATTGTCTAATTCTGAAAAAAATTTCATTGACTTGTTTTGGTTTAGCTCAGTTCCCAACAGCCCACTCCTAAGCTCTTAAGAAACTGCTTTCTAAGCTCCCTTATCTTTCTTCTGAGTAAGAGACAGTTGGGCTCCTCGGTGCCAGCTGGTCACCAGAAAAACCCAATTAGAAGATTAGGACTTTCAGCTCCACACCTATCCTTCCTGAAGTGGAGAGGGGCTGGAAATTGAATGAATGATCAATCATGCCTATGTGAGCAACTTTCCAGGAAAATGTCAAAAGTACTGAGTTCAAATAGCTTTGGTGTTGGTGAACACAGTCATGTTGTGGCAAGGTGGTACATTTCAACTCCACAGCACAGAAGCTCTCTTCACTAAGAACCTTATGTACCTTCTCATCTGGTTATATCCTTTATGAAATCCTTTGTAACATAACTGGTGAAATAAGCACTTTCCAGAGTTCTGCGAAATGTTCTAGCAAATGATCAAATCCAAGATCATGAGAACTGGCTTTGTAGCCAATTTGAACAGAAGCTATGGATAGCCTTACTACTTATTGACCAAGAAGCTAAAAATAAATGGATAAAGTTACCATTTTGTATATTGATTTTTAGAATAATTTTTAAAAAAATCAGATGTAGCCTTCTGATTTCTAATGTTCTTGGACAAATTCCATCACTGCTGATGACTTGTGAAGTGGCTTTGAACCTTTCACTTAATCTCTCAGGGCATCAGTTTCTACAAAATTAATTGGATGATACTTAAGATTACTTTCTGCTCAAGCATTTTCAGATTTTATCCAATTTTGATACTGAGTTCTCAGGAGTTTATCTTAGGATGAAGGATAAAATAGCTATAGCCAGAGTTGTTTCAAGCTAGTGAAACTTATATTTGGAATACTAATCTAATTCAGTTCTCAAAAATTTACAAAAGGATATAGAGAAATCTCAGTTGCACTGATAATTTTAATCCTGTGACTTCCTTTTTACACTTTCTACTTTCTTTGAGAACCTCAGCCTATTGAAGACCCAAACCATTATTTTTCTTACAAGGATTTTTTTTTAGAGATGTGATAAATATCTTTTAATTATTAATAGATATGCTCTCTTATAATAAAAAAATAAAAAAATAATGCCTTAAAAAGGAGATTTTGGGATAAAAAGTATTGTTTTCCCATACACTTTATTGAAAAACTGGTGCAGGGCATTTCACTTATTCCTGTTGACCTTTAGAATCTGTTTAGCATGAATAAGAATGATATATAATTTCTATGTAACAGTGTGTCTTTTACTTTGCTTTAATTATCTTCCTTCCTTTGAACAAAAATTTCTGTAAGAACTTTTATTGTTCTACCTAACTGCTTTAACTATGAATCAGTCACATTTTGACCCCTGACATAATTACCAGAAGATTTAGTAATGTAGTGTTAAGTCGATGTAACAAAACAAATTAAATTCAGAGAATGGGAAATTTCAGGTTTTATAGTATTTAAAAATTAGTGCTGCCCTGCCTGTCTTTGAATATTTTGCCTAGCTAAACTGAATTTCCTTCTTGTGTCAATAACCTTTACTCATTCTTGGGTCCCCATGCAGATATCCTTCATACACATGGCACCCATCATTTTCCCTGTTTGTCCACTTCTTAATCTGTCCTGGTGGCCTCTGCTTCCCAACTCTATTCTGATGCGTGAGGTGCCTCCTCAGTCCCATCCTCTCTCCTTGGTCATTATTCTTTACTTAACTGGGACCTGGCTCCCTCTGCCTGACAGCTCTGCTAAGTGGCTACCTGGTGTAGGATGAGCATCCTCTGAAAACTCTCCTGGATTAAGTCTCACAGCCTCCGATATACCATTGGGTTCTCTCATTACTGATATGACCTAAAAATGTCACCATTGGATGAGGATTTTAACTTGCAATTCACTGTGTCCTCTTTAGCACTGCTTCTCTCACACATCTTCTGATTCCATAGCCATGTAGATGACCTTTCCAGTTCACTGGGCTTTCAGGATTTTCTCTGCCCTCTTTTAAAACCCCTCCATGGTCATTCCCTAGATTTTGTCATTAATTCAACTCCTCTAGACTCTCAATTTTAAGTACTATATTCTACTTTCTGATTTCCATCTCAGATCTTTCTAGTATCTTCCTAGTTGCTCTTTGACTGCAACAAGTAATTGATCTAAAGTCATGTTTTCACTTTTCACAGATTTTTCTCTCATATCCAGAATTCTTCTTTCATAGCTGAGGTTGCATGGTCCATCACTGAAAAATAATAAAACAATTTCCTTGCACACTCCCTCAATTGCTGTGCTTCTCTTCTATTACTATCCTTTCTAAGCAGAAGATGGAGAGATGGATGGATGGATGGGTGGATGGATGGATGGAATAAAGATAAAAGCTACAACAACAAAAACTGTGCTTAAATTCAACATTTTGTTCAATTGGGCTAGGATAGCCCAACTTCCATGCTTCTAGGTTCCATTAGGGATCGGGACCCCTAACTTCCTGGGTGCTTTCACTACTAGTCTATATTCCTACTTGATTCCCCCAGTCCATTTGCCCTCCCAACCTTTTTGACCATTATTTCACACCTCCTTGTTCCAAGGACTTTCAAAATATCTCCTCTCTTCCTCATTCTCAGTGGATTTATTTAGTTTGTTTCACCGAGAAGAGGAATTTGACAATTTCTCACACTTTATTTACCAACCTATCAGCATCTACTTTGCCTTCCTTCTGTTACTGTTGATGAACTCTGCTTCATGTCTAAAATCAGTCCCTCTAGTCATCTTTTAGATTGCATCTTTTCTTACCTATCCAAGACATTACTCTAACCATTATCCCCCTTTACTTTTGTATTATAATTATTTCCTCTGTACTAGATCATGTCTAGTAGCATTAAAAAATGCTGCCAAATCTTTCACATTGCCTTTTAACTTCTACTCCATTTTATGAGCTGTCTCTACTGTGACTCCTATGATTGTCTTTTGAACCCATTTTCATCAGACTTTCATCCCTAGTACTTCACCTAAATAGCTTTTGTCATGATCAGGAATGAATGGCTTCCATATTTTTGAATTCAATGGAAAATTCTCCATGCTCCTCTTTCTTAGCATATCTGCCCAGTCGATCACTCCCTCCTTAAAACATATTCTTCACTGGGTATATGAGATATCAAACTGACACCCTCTTAGCAGACTAGAGAGAGACATTCTCCTGCCCACTTTGAAAAAGCAAACTGCCATCTGGTGAGCTGCTTATGGAGAGGGATACATGGTAAGAACCTGAGGGTGGCCTCTGGGGCTGAGTATCATCCCAGCGATCACTAGGTGTGGGGGAGGGTGTGGGGGGGAGATAAAGAAACCTACCTCAGCCATAGGAAATAAATTCTACCAGCAAAATCTGAAAGAGCTGGATTATTTTCTAGATCTAACATATGAGAATGCAGCTTCGCTGACATGAATTTTAGGCTGTGAGACCTTGTGTAAAGGATCTGGCCTAGACATCTGATCTGTGAAAACTGAGAGATAACAAATGGTATGGCTTTCAGTTACTGAATCTGTGGTCGTTTGTTATGCAGCAGTATATTTCTTTTCTTTCTTTCTTTCTTTCTTTTTTTTTTTTGTATATTTCTTATAGTCCAGGAGATGGTTTGTATTTCACACTTCACATGGAAACAAGAAGTTTCCAAATAGAGTCACAAGGAGGGAAAGATGTGCTGTAGCTAATTTTATAGGGGGAATTTAGCAGTATTTAGCAGTAAAGAGAAGTCTACAAGCCAATTAGTCCAAAAAACCTGATAGTCAACCTATCCATGTTGTACTCTTGAAGCTTCATGGCCCACACTGTGTAACTATAGGACTCCTAAAGCACTTTTAGATTTAAATTTAAGATTTTATTTTTGGCCACATAAATCTGAGATAAGTAGGATGTTTAATATCTTCGTATGTATAATTTGGAAAATTTTATAGAGTCTGAGTTGCCTGCTTATGGTCACATAGCTCTTTACTGCAAAGAGCCAACACCATGACTGAGAACTTTGTTAATGCTGCTGCACTTTCCACTAAAGCACACTCTGTTATTTAATGATGTGTGATGATATGAACCGATTTGAACCAAAGACACTGAGATGTCCATACTGCATTTCAAGTCCTGATATAAGGTCTTTGAAGATAGGCTCTACTTCAGACTCTGGATCAGCATTGAGCAATATCTAAGAACACAGAAAAGGAAGTAAAATATTGACAGCAAGGCTTTAAGAAAAAGACGTGACATGAATGAATAGAAGAGAAAGATATCAGCAGATGGGAGGTAGGTTCTCCAGGTGTAACATAACAGAGGTGATGAAACTATTTGGGATGTTGCCATTGGAGAGGAACACACGGAAGAAACTTTATGGAGAGGATGGGGTGACTTCTTGGAAGATAGGGACAGAGCAAAGCAAAAGTAGAGGGGGAATAGTCTGTGGTTTTTGGTCTTTGGAGAATGCTATGGCTGTCGATGTGGGTTGAGTTTAAGGAAAGGATAGATTTCAGACTTATAGAGTGTGAAATAATTATGTCAGGACAAAAGGAAATTGGAGTTCTAAATCAGGATATCAGGACAGAGTAGGGAATATAGAATTGTAGAGTCTGAGAGAAGAGATAGTGGAATTCCTTAATAATGGATGGAATTTCTGAAGGCCAGCTTGTAATGAGAAAAAAGATGAAAAACACACACACAAAACAAGAACTAAACCTTAGTGTGTCAGTTCTAATAGAACTACTAAAACATTTTATTTGAGTTCTAATTTCAAAGTACAGTGGTACCTCAAGATACTAGTTTAATTCGTTCCGTAACCTTGAGGCGTGGGAAACTATGAGACGCTTGAGTCGCCGTAAACTGGTGGGTTGTGTGCAGCTGGCCGATCCGCGGGATTACTCCTATCTCAAATGTTGCTCGTATTTCAAAGCAAAAATCGCTCGCTTGACGGCTCGTATCTCAAAAAAATCTCGTATGTTAGGGCACTCGTATCTAGAGGTACCACTGTATTATATGGCTTCTTCCATTTCTGAATTTCAGCCAGGATAGCGATATGTTTAGTTACACATACTTAAATAGAACTCTCACTTTTGGGAGCCCTAAGTAAATCTAGCATTGCCAGATAAATAAATTCACCACGAAGATCATCAGGGGGTACTCACTCACTCTGTTTACTTATGGCTTTTGTTTATTTTTCTGTCCAGGTGAGACCTTCATTTCCCAGTTACTTGTCTAGGTGGTTTAAATGCAAGGCACATAGCACCAGGCTTACTTTATATTCACATAGACTGACAGTGCTAATGATGGGTTTTCCCTGGTTATTTACAAAGTCACTTGTTGGTTTGTATCTCTGTGGCATTTCCATAGTAGAGGAATTATTTACATGTTACTGTTTCACATTTCCAGTGGTAGGTTTGTTTTTTTCTGTTTCATCTAAGAAAGATATAGTATAGTAGGTGGTGAACAAGCTTAGAGGAAGAATGTCATGAAATTGTCCTTTGTTAAAAGACTGTCCCTATCACCTTTTTTTCAGTCTTGTAAAAATGTTTGTAGGTTTCTGCATAGGAAATGGAATGTGTCATTAGGAAGCATTAGAGGAGTTATTTTAGAGGCAGATTTTAAAGAACCTTAATCATAAATGTATTATGCATGCTGAAAACCTAAGTCAGAAGAGAGTATGGATTTGTGTTGCTGAAATTTTCCTCTTTGTTGTCTTTCATCTTGTTCGCATGATTGAATATTTAAGTGTACCTGCTGAAACAAATAGGAACTCAACATTGTGATGGAAATACTTTAGCAGCCATGGAATACCCCATCTTTTATTTCTCTTTCAGCTCTCTGTATTAACTAGTGGTAATAACTTGGCAATAGACTGAAATGGCAGAATGTTGTTTTTACCCCCTTCACATAGATTGAGATAGTTATTTCTTACTACAGCCTGTTTTTATTGCATGTAAGTTTTTCGAAAAGTGTTTCTTGGCTCAGTCAAATTTGTACCCTTGTAAAAATAACATAATGCCAGAAAAATGCATCTGTATACATTGGATAAAATAAGAAAAAGTCTCTCTTTTATTGGACTATGAGTTTTGAATTTCTTCCTAGGTTTATCATGTACTTTGTTTTGGGAAAAGTTCGAACAGGAAAGTGGGAGTGAGCACGATAGGTTAGAATGTGTCTCAGATTTTCCCCAAGGTTGCACCAGCCTATGATGGCCTATGTACCTATGATAGAATAATATTATGGAACCACAGGAGTGATTAGTGCACAATTAGTCATTACTGCTGGTATTATAGAACAGCTATTAGAAACTGACTTTTTGTTTTGCCGCAAAGGAAACTAAAATCCAGATAACTTAAGTAATATGTCTTTCATCACACAGCTAGTTAGCAGCTGAGCTGGAAGTAGTGCTTGAGTTTCTTGCTTGCAAGTCCAGAACTCTCTTCAATATGTCTTTCATACAGATATAATGAATTTCCATTGCAGACAACTCAAAATTTTTGTGATGAAAAATGGCTAAGGAATTATCACTAGCCTCCCCAACCTGATAGGCTGAAAGCATAATTAAGAGTTTAAGAATATAAATTTTTCCTCAATTTCTACTAAATGATCTTTGAAACAGCCTTTGGAGAAAGGGAATAGATAGTTCAATTGTGATTCTCCTGATTGGAGGGAAGTGTTGAATATCCATACACTGGGTGTAGTAAATTGATACAGAATGAGTAATGAACTGCTCTGCATTTTAAATGCCGTTCATTGTCTTCAATTCTTTAGTTTATAACCTGGATTCCCCATTCTGTCTCCCACAAATCTCAGATGAAGAAGCATTCTTTAGGATATTTAGAGTTTTCTAAACAAAATGATTCAGGGGGAGGTGGAATATTGATTCTACAATCCCTCTAATGTTGCTAGATTAACCAAGCCCCTTGCTTTAAATTTGCTCTGGAAATACATGAAAGTCTTAGTAGATAAATAGAGGTAGAAAACCCAAAGACATAAAAATTATTTAAAAAATAGCCAGATACTATTTCAAAGGAAACAGATACAAATATGGTTCAGAAGCTTTACTCCCACAGGACATTGCTCAGTCATCTGCTTCGGCTCTTTGAAATGCTTGCTGTCATTGTAATTATTTATAAACTTGTGCTTTTTGCACTGTTAGGAATAAAAGCTTTAGAACATCACCTTTTATTTGTAAGGCTTTCTATCTCTAGTGAGTAAATAATCACTGTTGAAATTCATATATGGCATAAGATCCTATAATCTTTTTGTATAATATTTAATGCCAATTTTAATAAAATATTTCTGGAGAGAATAAAATTAAGTATAATATAATACATTAATGGCAATAATAATTATGTTGCTGCTGCTACTTCTACTACTAGGATAAAGAGGTGGGGGAGAAGGAAGAAACTCTTGTATAATGCATTGTGCTGAGCACTTTACAAAACTGTCAATGTAATCCTTATAGCAAAGTTATCATCATCTCCATTTTACAAAGGAAGTTTTGTACAGCTAAGTCCCTTGAGATCGCTCAAATTCCTGAGTTCACACTTTTAACCATTATGGCATATATTGGTTTAATAGGCTGTGGAACATCTGCCTTCTGTTTCAAATCATTATGAGCATTTTTTTTGTTTAGTTCAAGAAAAAAGTTAGAATGTTATATATAGGTTTTATATTAAACTACCTCAGTTTGTTCATGCACAAATTTTTAAACAATTCTCAAAGAAGAAACAGGTATGTTTAATTGTTATTAATGATCAGATTAGGGGGATAAAGTCTACAGATCTCTTAGAAAAAATAATTATGGGTAGTGCCAATGAAGGTTCTTGTTAATAAACTGTTTTACTATCAGATACTGAAAACTTGAACAGAGCTATGTCATATCATAGCTCTGTTCAAGTTTTCAGTATGACAAGTTTTTATGTCATTTTCAACTGGTAAATGGTATTTATAACATCCCAGAATTATTTATAACATCCCAGAATTTATGCTAATATAGTTCTTTACTAAAAAGATTATCCGGTCATCCACATACACATCTTTTTTTGTGATGAATGATTAAGTTTTATAATACTTGAGTCAATGTTATGATTTAGTGGTTTAAAAAATGCCAAGAAGAATTTTGTATTTTAATATGAAATCTTAATATGCTATTTAACAAGCAAATAATTTTTATGTACATAATCTTTATTTTATTATAACACTAGCTATGTATGTTCACCACAATTTTTTTCAGTTTTCTCATATTATTTTTTCTAGTAATATAATTGTTACTTAACTTAGTAATTATTTTAATTAGCATTTGGTAAATTCCTTTTACTAATTTTCCTCTTCTCTGACACCTGTAACAATAAAGTAGTGACATGTAGAAGGAATTGGTTAAAAGAAAAATAGTATAGGTATTCAAATTAAAGTTAAAAATAAGTTTCAGAAAAGAACATGATTATATAAGGAAAACCAATTGTCATGTGACTACTATTTGTTAATTAGTCTTAGGAGTTATAGCAGTACATCATAACTATGAGGTGATTTGCTACCTATTTTCCAAGAAGGTTAAAGGGAGAAATATGCATTACTTGTGACAGTATTTTCATGGTAGAATGGCATAATTTATTCTGTATTATTTTCTTGTCCAGAGAAAGAAATTAGAGAATCTTAAAAGATGGTGGTTGTTCATTTTGTTTTTAGCATTTATTATTAATATCAACCATAAAATGTGCATGTTTAAACAATAATGATAATAATAAAATCACCATCATCATTAAATAAAGATGAGTTAGTTGCTCAGTGACCAACATTTGAAAAAGACAGAAATCTGAGTTTTTGGTTTTGCCGTTTTGTTACCTTGGATAAGTCTTCTATCTTTTTGAGTCTCAGGTTTTTTATCTGAAAAAGTAATAAGTTGTACTAACCAATCTCTATGATTAAATCCTGCTCTGCATGTTTCTTAACTTTTTTAGTTTGCTGGCAGAGAATATTCTTTACCTGATCTCTCGGAAAGAAAAATGATACAAAATCAAATTTTGTAAACAATGGCCCAGTCATAGAGGTGGATAGGGATGTATGTTGTCTTCTTCTTTTCATTCAGCTGTGTTTTCTGTAATAGTTGCACACAAGATCCTATGCAACTGGTTCAGGTGGGCTGTGCCTTACGCTGTTGCAGAGATGTAGAGGCTGCGAAACAGGGCCCCTGTGATGCTGAGGCCACTCTTGCCAGCCTGGAGGGGCTTTCACCTTCATGGAGGCAGTTTTGACAATCCATACCTTGCAAATTCATGGTTCATTTTCTTTTGAAATTAAAAACAACATCAACATTAACATGCTTTGCTTTGGTTTAAGCACATTTGTTTAATTAAAACCATTGAGGTAAATAGCAATGTTAGTCGTTTTCAGAAACAGACATGTATGGGCATAGCCCTCCCTTATGCAGTAGGGATGCATTTCAAGATCCCCTGTGGATACCTGAAACTCTGGATAGTACCACACCCTATGTATTCTATACTCCTGTTTTTCCATACCAGCTATGATAAAGCTTAACTTATAAAGTAGGAACAGCAAGAGGTAAATAACACTGATAATACAATAGAACAATTATAACAATATATTGTGGTAAAAGTAATGTGAATGTGGTCTTTCTCTTTCAAAATATCTTATTATACTATGTGTATTACATGGAGAGGCTGGATAAAGGGATTATTCACATTCTGAGCAGGATGGAGCAGGACTCTATGAGATTTCATCTTGCTACTCAGGATATGGTGCATTTTTCAAACTTATAAATTGTTTATTTCTGGGACTTTTCTATTTAATGTTTTAGACCACAGAGTAACTGATAACAGGGTAACTGAAGCCACAGCAAGAGAAACCACAGGTAAGGGGGATTGCTGCAATTTAAGAAGAGAGAAGAGTCTTACATTTCTATGTCATTTATTTTTGGTTGCAGAACTTCAGATGGTGGCAAAGTTGTTGGCACCATAGAAGTCAGTGTTGTGAAGATGGGGGAGACTGAGGATGGGGAAGCCGACCACATCACAGCAGATGTGCAGGGACAAAAGGTAGGGTCTCAGCCAGCTCATTGCACAAATTAAATTAGAAATGATCATCTTCACCAGCTGTCTGAATCACCAACACCTCTATGGGGTATGAAATCTCATTCTTCAAAAGCTAAATGAGAAATCAGCTCTGCAATTTGAGTACCAGAAGTGTGTTTCATCCTCTGAAGCTGAGGCTGTTTGCATGAAATTATGCAAAGCCAGGTGCCACTCAGAAACATCTTCCTCTTCTCTGCCTGTCCCTGTGTCCACGCTGCCTCTTCTCAGTTGATCACTGTTGTATTCTGCCATAATTTACCCTTTAGGAGATGCCCAGGAAATTCTTGGAGGACTATTACCACAAGTAACCATTTCCCTATTCTCAGAACCCTCTTTGGAAAAAGGTGCACTTTGAACTTGATTTCATTCTTATGTGAAGGAGGCAGATTTAATAACATTGTGCCTTATGAAAATGCAGAGAGAGAGAAGCAGGGAATTGTACCAAGCGAAGAGACAGGTCTGAAGGAGGAGCAGTGCCTGCTAGAGGCCAAGGGGCTTCCTTGAAGCCCTGGATAAAGGCTCCAATGCCTCCCAAGATGTGGCTAGGAGTTTTACTTTCTTTCTACTCCCTTTTCTGTGGGAGATGAAAACTTGATATCAAGTATTAGCCCAAATTCCTGTGTCAGGAATGCAATTTCCTATTTTATTGAGACATAGGGGACAGGCTTCAAAACTGCTAATAGTTCTTTTCAGAAACATGAGCTTGTATACACACTGTAATTCCTGCCTTTTCATATATGAACATTTTTTAAACGATAAGGCTCATTCTGACTTACCTTCTAGCTTAGTGACTCTTATCTGGGAACATTTGAATTTTGTTGATAAGGAAACATCTACATGGAAGATGGTGTTTATGTAACAATTAATGAATCATTAACTTTACAAAATATAAGACTCTTTTTCAAATATATATAGTTCTGGCCCCAGGATAGACAAAACCTGTTTCTCTCCGTTCTCCTGCTCTCCCTTGGAGCATATCCCGGATCATGAAAACATTCCAAGGAGGCCTGGAATTTGAATCAGGTTGCTTCCAAATGTCAGGGCTGTGATGAAGTTTCTTAGCAGATCCTTTTAGGGTTTGTGTTAGTCCCTTCATTTGGTCCTTGTGTCCTTTGGAGTTCTATATAAGGCTCATCTTAGCACTACGTGTATCAAAATTAAGGAGGGAGGATTTTGAGGGTAAGCAGGGTCTGAGATCAGAAATAGGTAGATGATGGTGCCAGGACCTGTGGCCATGAGCCAGACCAGGAGCAGACACACATCCCGTTTCTAAGTTAGGCTACTTTCCCTGCTTCTGACTCTATTACTAGCTGCCTCTCTGTTCTCAAAGTCCATCCACCCCTTTATTTCTTTCTTCTATTCTGAGGTACCACAAATTGAATCATGGTCTTTTCATAACTGGAGAACTCGATACGCATGAATACGCCCCACCCAAGTCCTGCATTATGTTTCTAACTTAGTCATGTGAACTTAAAAGAGACTTAACCAAGCTGTTCTAGAAATAGGAGGTGGTGGTGTCAGCATAAACTGTGTACGAGTCACAGGTGACAAAAATGGTAAACACAGTGAGCTTTGCCGACAGTACCTTTATCCTGTCTGATTCTTTGTAAACCTTGACCTTTTACAAATTTCTTTTATAAAATTTTCTATAAACTCTGTTGGCAGTCTTGGAGAATTTTGGTGATTGAACAGAGAACATGGTGTAAGTCCACTCTGCATGACATTTAGAAGAGTCGTGTAAAAATAATTTTATCTCAGTGTTTTCAAAGCCTGGTCAGGATCATCTGGGGTGTTTGTTAGAAATGCAAACGCAAACACCCTTTCGCAGGTTCATGTACTCAAAATCAGTGAAGTGTATTAACACAGTTTGTTACTAATGGGGATTTAAGTCCCAAAGTTAGTGAATAACTGAAACATATGAAAGGACAAAGTCACTGAAAGAAAGGATATCCTGAAAATAACATCCCTTTATGGCAGAGAAAGAAAAGAAACTACACTTAAACCCACTGTCATGTGGGTACATGACACATCATCTCTCATGTATATTGAAGCAGATGAAATATTAATACCCATATTAATCAGCTCAGCTGCCATAATAAAATATTATAGTCTGGGTAGCTTACACAGAAATTTATTATCTCACAGTTCTCAGAATTAGGAAGTTCCAAATTAAAATGCCTGATAATTCAGTTCTTAGCAATATCTCTCTTCCTGACCTGCAGGTTTCTTGCCGTGTCCTCACATGGTCTTTCCTCCGTGCAGGTGCACGGACAGGGAGGGTGAGCTCTGGTGTCTTCCTCTTCTTGCAGGACACCAGCCCCATTAGATTAGGGCCCCATCCCTATGACTTCTTTTAACCTTTAGTGCCTCCATAAAGGTCCTGTCTCCAAATATAGTCACATTGAGTGTTTGGGCTTCAACATATAAATTTCAAGGAACACAGTTCAGTTCATAATAATACCTCTGATATAAAATACAGCATTTTAATTTTGAATTTTACATAGCCTTCAGAGCATGAAGTAAAATATAAAAAAAATCCAAACTTTCTCCTCTCACATACATTTACTTACTTGTTTCTTTAAATTATATTTTTATTATTATATGTATGTTTCTCATCCAGGGAAGATAGAGCAGATAGTCATTTGCCATATTACCCTGGTTCAAGCTTTTACTTGATATATGTATACATAAGAGCTAGAAAGCAATGTGTTAATATCACCTAGCAGAAGAAAGACTATTCACAAAAGAAATACTAACATTGTCCTTTTACAAAGCCAATATATTAGGTGATATTAAGTATCCAAACTTTAAAAAAAATGAAGTTATTTTTTACTCTTTTGTCTCATTTCATAGTCAATATGTCAATAAATCCTGTTGATTATGACTTCTAAGTGAATCCGGAATCCAAGGACTCATGACCCTTTCCCTGTTACCAGCATTGACTGTCACTTAACATTTTTACAGTAGTCTCTTAAATGTCTCCCTGATTCTTTCCTTCCTCCTTCCAGCATTGCCCCCCACCATATTCTATACTCAGTAGAGCACTTACTAAAATGCAAGACAGAATGTGCCATTCCTCCTGGCTCCTTAACTCCCTGAAAGTTTGAACCCAAAGCCTTCCAGTGACCTGACTTAAAATCCTATATCTCAAAATTCATGAGCATCATATATATATCAATATACCAATAGCTATATATCTATATCAATATACCTATATCTATCTATCTATTTATCTATCTATCTATAATTTATAACTATATATCATCTATATCTATATCGTCTATTTCTATCTTTATATCTATCTTTATATTCCTATAATCCATCATTACTGGCGACCTCAGTGGTTATGATTCTCATAGGGGGCAGTGCCTGGGAAAGAAAGGGTGGAGGGAGACAGACTGGACAGTTAGTAAATAGCCCAAGCAATTCTGACACCCTCTTCTGGGAAGAGTGGTCTGAGTCTGTGGAACCTTCTGAGGAAGGCTGAGTACTCCAGAAGGGTGGCTGTTTCCCACAGAACTCATCACCAGAAGAAATTGCTGGGTTTTTGTTTATTTTCTTTTTATCTGCATTTATTTGTTCAGTTTGAAATATTTGCTCTGAAGATTTATTGTTTTCCTTCCCCCGGCCTTTTTTTTTTTTTCTAGAAATAGAAGAAAATTCATTTGAAGAAATAAATCCTGGTGTTTCTGTGAAAATAGGTCTCTGGGGTCAGAAGAGTTTTGCTTCCTCTGTTAGTTACAGCTTCATGGGAAGTTGAAGGACAGTCCCATGCTTACTAATAAATTGTCTGGGATATTGTCTCCCACTTGAGGTTTGCTCACCAAGAACACAGCCATGTGCTCCTCTGGGCCTCTTCTTTTCTGTGGAGACATGCGTAGGCTTTGTAAGGGCTCACAGCCTTGCCCATCTCTGGATCAGCTGATTTGTAAATTGCCCTTCTATTGTATGAGCAGGTGTTTGCACTATTTTGCTGGAGACAAAACTCTCCTTTTCCTTTATGTAATTAAATCCTACAACATGCGTGTGTGTGTGTGTGTGTGTGTGTGTATACTCTCTCTCTCTCTCTCTCTCTCTCTCTCTCTATATATATATATATATATATACATATGTACCTATATCTATGTATATGCATATCTATATCTATCTATATATGTGTGTATGTGTGTGTGTGTATATTTTATTTAAATTTGCCTTTATTTAAAAATTTAGAAAATCATTTGCTTTTTATTGATTCAAAATCATTCCAGCTGTCAGAAAAACAAAATCTTTCAGCTTGTCTAATCTAATTTGCTGTACTAGGAACATTTGTGGACAGTCCTTTCCCAGTTTTTACTTTCTTTCCTAAGTGGTCATTAACTAGAACCAAAATGTACTCTATGACCATATAATGCAATCATATTATACATAAATAATCACAAGTTAAGCAAGCTTTATGATAGAGATAATGCTGAAAATAGTATTGCAAAATATCTTATTCAGAATTTTTGAAACTATGTGCACAGCTTCGTGTTTTGCAAACAAAATAATTTTCTTATTTTGATTACTTTCAACTCTTTTCTTTTTTTCTGGTATTCTTTCCTAGTGTGCATTTGTATGTGAATGTTCAGCACCAGAGAATGTGAGTGGAAAAGACAACTTACCTTTTCTGAATGCAGGTATGTACACTTCATTCTGGAAATTTGCATTAGTTTCATATGAGCATACATTTTAATTTCCTGTGGAGTCAATGCTGAGCCTGGGTAGCCTTCTCATAGAATCGTTTGTGAAAACTTAGTCATTGAATCAGTAATCATGAGCAGCCAGCAGAGTGGGGAGACTCGACAATTCCACAAGAATGATGCATAAATACCTTGGCTAAATGACACATTCTTGTTAGCTGTTCACACTGGAAAACAAAGTAAATATTAGAAATGTAAGTTCTTATTTAGTTTGACTTTCTAATTATAGAATTCAAAATGAAGTCGCTAAATCAGTAGATATATGGATCTGGTAGGAAAAATTCATACACATATTTGCACATTCTTGAGTGTGTATGTATGTACTGTTTTACTTATCCTATATAATAAAGAGGTAATATGCAAATTGACCCTCACACCATTGCACAAAATGGCTGCTTCCATGGGGTCAAAGATGGCTGCCACAAGATGGCCAGCAGGGGAGAGTAGTTGTAGGTGATTAGACCAGTGGGGAAGGGCAGTTGGGGGTGACCAGGGCTGCAGGGGAGGGCATTTAGGGCTGACCAGGCCAGCAGGGACGGGCAGTTGGAGGTGACCAGGCCTGCAGGGGAGAATAGTTAGGGGCAATTGGGCCAGCAGGGGAGGGCAGTTGGGGGCAATCAGGCTGACAGGGGAGCAGTTAGGTGTCAATCTGGCTGGCAAGGGAGTGGTTAGGAGGTGATCAGGCTGGCAGGCAGGTGAGCAGTTGGAAGCCAGCAGTTCCAGATTGTGAGAGGGATATTCCCTGAGAGGTCCCAGATTAGAGAGGATTCAGGTTGGGATGAGGGACACCCCTTGCCCCAGTGCATGAATTTCATGCACTGGGCCTCTAGTCCTATACAAGTCAAACAAATGGCGGAACCATTAGTCACTATGACATGCACTCACCACCAGGAGGAAGATGTTAACGAAGAGCTGCCCTAGCCCACAGGCTCTGACTGTCTGATTGGGACCAAGAGGTTGGGCAGGCTCTGATAGCCTGATGGTAAATGGGAAATCAGGGATGGGTAGTGGCAGGGGCCGGGACCAGTTGCCAGAAGCCAGAGAAAATGGCCCTTATTGAAGGCCAGGCCTAGGGACCATACCTGTATAAGAATTTTGTGTGCCAGGCATCTAGTAGTAATATATTTGAATTTCAGCAAGGTACTAAACAATGTGCTAAATTATGAGCTGGTTCATAAAATTAAGATAGATGGTACAGTTAAAAATGTGTGATAAAATGTATATGTAAATTATGAAACTAATATTTGAATAATGTAAATTACAATACCATTAATAATAGTAAATAATGACTATTACAATGACAGGCACTGTGCTCAATGCCTTGTATGCCTCTCTTACCTTGTTTTCTGATGTCCGATGTGTGCTATGAAGTAGTATCATTATCCCCATGTGAGAGATAAGGCAATTGGTCAAGTTTAGCTACTTAACAAATAGCAGTTTCAGAATTTAAATCCAGTTTCAATCCCAAGGCCTTTGCTTATAATTATTAGGCTATGCTATTACTAAAAAAAAACATTAATTAATATGTTGGTATAACAACAGAATAAGCTTTAAAGTTTTTCTAGCCCTGCCTTGATGTACATTTAAACAAAGACATACATAGCATTATAATCAGTTGAATGAATGATACCGTACTTCAGAGGCTTACTAGTATATAACCCCAAACTATTAACAGTTGTTTCCTGAAGGAAGACACTAATAATAGAGAATGGGAATGGAAAAAGTGAAGGCAACTATTTGACTGTGTTTATATGTACAGAGAACTAAAATAAAATTTAACAATAACAACAAAATAGTAACTACACTTATGTAGAATGAGGGATTATACCAAAGAAGAGCAGCTGCTCCTCAACATATAACCAAATGACATTCTTTAAAAAATTTTTTTATTTTACTTACGATTTAATATTAGAGGGATATTCATTAAAAAGTGAAGGGTCTACCCAACAGTTAGATCAGCCCTGGACCATAAAAGTACTTGATACGTCATCCTTGTGGTTAAAATATCTAATGTATCCTCAAAGGGTCCTCCTCACATTTATTTTTCTACTTGAAAGTTAAATAAATAAACCTTTAGTCCTTTATTGTAATATATCCAGATAATCTATTTCATTTACTAAATGCCAGTTTTGAGAAACAAAACTGAATGTGGGAGATATTAAGTTCATTTTCAATACAGTTTGAATGAATCAGGTTATCACCAAAGTCATGTACACTCTACAATAATTTTTAAATGAGTTACTCATGCGAACCTTGTAATTTTTTATGCACACAAAAAGAAATGCCATTTTGAAATACTGATTGATTTAAAATAAATTTCAAAGAGAAAGAGAAAAATGTCTTAAGTAAGACATTTGAGGAAGCAGCGGCAGAGGGAACACAGTGAAAAATAAATCAGTACCTCCTAGCACTTGGGCAGTAAAATCTGTAAGGCATGAGTTTTGGAATTGCAGTAACTCTTTCAAATTACGAGGGTACTATTCCTAATGTGTAAATTGCAATATAATAAAGACAGCTGCCATGGAATTGATGGGAGCAGCTGCATTCTGCAATTCAAATATACTTCCTTCGTGGGGTGAGAGATGATTGATTACTGCTTTTCTCTTTTCATGGAAGTGACAGTTTTGGTGGTGATGCTCCACTTAGTTCCATGACACTTTTCAATCTCTTTAGTCTAGTCAACCCAGAGGAGCACTCAGAACCAAGGATATTTGCCACACACATTTTCTCTTAGCCTTCTTTTATTAGGCAGAGATAAGACTAAATGACAGTCAAATGTCATAAAAGCTAGATTTTTTTTGTGTGTGTGTTTTTTAATATATATTTTTTATTGTTAACAGTATTTCAGATGTCTCCCATCCTTCCATCCACCCCACTCAGCCCCTTCCCCCTCTCCCCCTAGGCTTTCACCACCCTATTTTCTAGGCATATCTCTCTCTATATAAAAGCCTAAGCAACTGGTCAACTGATTGCTATGAGGCACACTGACCACCAGGGGACAGACACTCAACACAGGAGCTGCCCCTTGGTGGTCAGTGCACTCCCACAGCAGAGCACTGCTTAACTAACCACTGCGATGGCTGAGCTCCCTATTGGAACTGACTGGGTGTGAGCGTGGAAGGTGCAGCAGGGCTGGGATGAACAGGAGCATGTGGTGCCTGGGCTCCTGCTCCTCCCCAGCCGCATGCCACTTCACACACTTCTACATCCCCTGAGGGGTCCTGGATTGCGAGAGGGCACAGGCCAGGCTGAGGGACCCCACTGGTGCAGGTATCCATGCACTGGGCCTCTAGTAAGTATATAAGTTCTTTGGTTTATCTCTTCATGTCCCCACCAACACCACCACACACATGCACACACATCAACAAGCAACAAGTGCTGGCTATTATATGGATAAAATCTGGCATCTCTACTAATAATAGATAAATATGCAAATTATTCGTTACAGTGTCACCTCACACCCCACGATCAGATCAGCAGGCTGTATCCCCCACCCTCTCTTAAGGCAGCTGCAAGGCCCAGGGTAGGATAGGATATGATAGGAGGGGGTAAGGAAGGAGAGGGAGAGGAAGGCAGGCCTACATGCAGAGGAGCTAAGAGGAGAAACAGAAATACAGAAAGGGAACAAGAAAAAAACGCAGGAATGGAAAAGGGAAGGAAATGCAGGGCTGCACGCGCGAGGGGGTAGCGACCACCGGGAGCAGGTGGGAAGCAGGTGCGCCCGGCAGGGGGACAGGATGGGAGCCATGCACAGAAGTGGGAGGAGGGCAGTGGCCACCAGCATGGGCCGTTGGCAGGGAGGTACTTACAGGTCTGGGATGGAGTGGTGGATGGTCCAAGGCCTTCTGAGCGGCTGTGCAGCAGCAGCAGCGCCTGAGCCGTACGGGCCCTGGCCACGCTCACTGAGCTGGGCATCCCAGGCAGGGAATGGGAGCAGGACAGCTGTGGGGAGACTTGGGAACGAGGGGCAGCAAACATCTGGCTGGAGCTGAGCCCTGGGCTGGGGGTTAACTCTACCCTGGAACAGAGCTTTAAGGAGGGAGGGAGGGAAAGAGAAAGGGAGGAAGGAGGGAGGAAAGAACATTATAAAGGAGTCAGTAGAAAGCAGGGTTAAAGCAGGAAAGTTGATATATGAGTGAACTGTAGGAGCTATAATGAAAATCAAGTATAGTTGTGTACTGGGGACAGATTTTAAAAGTAGGATTCAGAAAAGAAAAAAGATAAATGTTAGTGACTAGTTAGGCAGGTAGATAGATATTAAAACAATGGACATAGGTAGAGAAGAATGGATGGGAAAGATAGAATGAGAGAGAAAGAGAGAGGGAAGAAAAGTTTTAAAGGGGATCTGATAGAGCTTCATTAAAAGGAGAATGAGAAGGAAGAAATGGAGGAAGGAGAAAAGCAGGTCTGAGGGAGGTGGTGAAGAAGAATTTAAGGTGGGAAGGAAGGAAAAGAGGAAGGAGGGCAAGAGTAAAGAAAAAGGAAAGAAGGAATGTGGGGAGGGAGGGTAAAAAAAAAGATGGGAAGTAGAATGATGGAACAGAAGTAGGAAATAAGGAGGAAAGAAAAGTTTATAAATGATGAGTCAGTAGGAAAAAATGTTACATAAAGGAGAGAGAAAAATTGTGTGTAAGAGAGAAGCCAGTAAGGAAGTCAAATACAATTGTGTGTAAAGGGGATAAGGTTAAAAAAAAAAGTTAATAGGGGCAACCAGGCCAGCAGGCAAGGGCAGTTAGAGGTGACCAGGTTAGCAGGGAGGGCATTTGGGGGATTAGGCCAGCAGACAGAGTGGTTAGGGAAAGCAGGCAGGTAGTGATTAGGAGGAGAGGTCCTGGATTGTGAGAGGGATATCCAACTGTCAGTTTAGGGCAGTTGGGCATCCCCTGAGGGCTCCCATGTTGGAGAGGATACAGGTCAGGCTGTGGGACACCCCTCCACCCCCCACCCCCCACCATGCACAAATTTTGTTCACAGGCCTCTAGTAGTAACATAAGGGTCCACAGAAATACTTTTATAGGGAAATTGGGAGAATTAAATACATCTTCCACCCCTTCCCCCCATACACATATCAACAAACAAGTGCTGGCTAGTATATAGAGAAGAGGGAACACTAGTTTGTTACTGGTAGAAATGCAGCATGAAATTTCCTCAAAAAATTAAAACTGGAACTGCTGTTTGACCCAGCAATTCCACTTCTAGGAATATATCCTAAAAACCCAAAAAGACCCATCAGAAAGAATATATGCATCCCTATGCTAGTAGCAGCATCTATAATAATAAAAGTGTAATATGCTAATTAGACCAGATGTCCTTTCAGACGTCCTTCCAGATGACCTTCTAGAGTCTAGAATCTAGAGAATCTAGACAAAGCTGGGCTGTGAGGGAAACTCCGGTGCAGGCAGCCAGGGGAAGAAAGGCCTACTCTTGTATGAATTTCATGCATCAGGCCTCTAGTTATTAATAAAATGTAAGATTTGGAAGCAGCCTAAATGCTCATCAGTAGATGAATGGGTTAAAAACTGGTACATTTGCACAATGGAATACTATGCAGTTATAAAAAGTAAGCATCTTTTACCCTTTGAGACAGCATGGATAGGCCTGTAGACTATTATGCTAAGTGAAATAAGATAAGCAGAGAATGACTAATATCAAATGATCTCACTTATTTTTAAGTTTTTAAAAATTAAATTTATTAGGATGGATCAGTTAACAAAATTATATATGCTGTGTACCATTTTAGGATACATCAACCATCGAATTCACTGTGTACTAGATTTTTAAAAGTATTAAAAAAACAACTAAGCCGAGACTGGTTTGGCTCAGTGGATAGAGCGTTGGCCTGCGGACTGAAAGGTCCCGGGTTCGATTCCGGTCAGGGGCATGTACCTTGCTTGTGGGCACATCTCCAGTGTAGGGTGTGCAGGAGGCGGCTGATCGATGTCTCTCTCTCATTGATGTTTCTGACTTTCTATCCCTCTCCCTTTCTCTCTGTGAAAAATCAATAAAATATATTAAAAAAACAAAACAACTAAGTACAACCATAAAATGTTTTTATTTAGAATATAAAAATGCATTATGCAGGTATAGAATATGTATGAATTTAACCTATGTGTACCTTTGTCTTTGGTTCTATTTATTTGTCTACACTCTGCAACTTTGGAATGAACCCATTATATTCCCATATGGCATTTTTAAAAATCTTGACATCCTTCTCAGCTGTGCCTTCATGTATTGTGTGGAACTTGCCAGCCTCCAGTGAGTTATGAAGCACTTATTGAGTGAGAAGAAGAGAATGTCATATCTTTCAGCAGCTCTTCCCTATTCTATTTATATCTCCAGAGGCTTCATTTATAATTCAGGAAATTCACTTATCTATTGTAAGACTAAAAAGAAAAAAACTCTTCCCCCTAAGGTCTCACTTCTTTTGTGCCCTGTTTTGTCTTGCAAGTTGAATGTGTATTCTGGGGAATTGAGGGCAGAAGGAGAGAAAAGATGAGGAGGGGGAGTGGGCGGAATCGACAATTCCATAAGAAAGATATAGCAGTACCTTAACTACACGGGAAACCAAATTCCTTTTAGCTCTTGGATTTTATATTCTCTGAAACAAGACATACTGCAAGACAGTAAGTATTAGAAATGTAAAGCTCTTATTTAGTTGGACATTCTAATTATAGAATTCATAAAGTTGTTAAAACACTAGTTTTACCTCTTTAATTATTTGCTCACTCCCTTAGGCAAAATGGTAGTAAGAACACTTAAATCTATTTGTTTCTGGGTTGGGGACTTAGGGGAAGTTAATTTTGAACATAGAGGAGCACAAGAGAGTTAGGTCTTTAAATCACATCAACGGAGACACCTTGTCTCCAGCAAAACAGGAACCAGCAGGCTCCAGCAGTTACAGTATAAGAGCTGTGGACGGGCTGTGAGAGTTGGTGTGGAGGCCTGGATTTGCCAACTATCCGGGTGACCCTGATAGAAAGGTCAACCTCTCTTACACATCAGTTTAAAAAAAAAAACACAAACTACGAGGTCAACTTGAACAGGCTTTGACTTCCTTTTTGGCTCACAGATGTTTGGAACAGCTACAGCTTGGTTTCTTCTTTTTATAAATATCTCATACAGGTATTCATTGTAATCAGTTGCATATATCACTTCTTTGTCGTTGACAGTTGTCTTTCTCAGGAGTTATTTATATTTAATAAGCCTTACCACAGGCAGATACATCTTTTTACATTGTTGTCAGGATGACAATTCTCTTTGTATTTAATTCTCCCAATTTCCCTGGTAAAAGTATTCCCGTGGACCCTTATCTTACTATGCCAGAACTGTGGAGCTAATGGTCCCCATCCCACAGTTTCCTAATATCTTCACATTTTGAGTGCATTTCTCCCTGTCAGCAAGCATTATATCTGATACAGCATCTTCCTCGGTTGAATTCCCTACTTCTTGAGTCATGAAATTATCATTTCTATTCTCTAAAGACCACTGAGTATCAACATGGATACTGTCCTTCACATTCACAAAGGACATGTCTGACAGCGATAATTTTCATGACTGCGTAAGCTGGGATCTGAGCAAAGGTGAGGGGACTGCCCGGCCCTCAGTCCTAAATCCATGCAGTGCTTCCGATTTGGAGAATTTCATGGTATTTTTACTTCCTGCTTCACAGATGAATCATACCTTTTTCTCAAAATAGGCCACCGTATCTTTGATTCTTTTCCCCAAAATAATATTAAGTCATCTACTGCTGCTACTTTGCAGCAAATGCTAGATTATTAACTATTTAAAAAGACGGAACATCCCTTATTTATTTCTGAGGACCAGCATACAATAGGAACTCAATAAACTCTTGTTTAATGGCTAACAAGCATATCTCTGAATATTTTCTTCAGGTAATAGAAAGCTGCACTGTTATTCCCTCCATGAGAAACATGTTCAAACGTAATTATTTAGGTTTCAAATAAAATAATTTATTGCTTTTCTTATAGATCACTCCAAAAGTCTCATTTATGAAATGTTTTCTGCCTCATATCACAGCACAGATTTTAATTGCCTTTCGCAATATCACACAACTGAGTTAAATACTGGTGTCACATTCTCCTCACTATACCCCCATCAAAAGCAATGCATGACTAAGAATATTCTAAGAGATTGTTAGAAATTTCCCTCAATACTTATTTGCACCCTGATGAATTCCAGGCAAAAACAAATTCTCAGTTTTCTTTTTTTCTTTATATTAATTAGGTACTAAATTTACTACCTTGTCAAATTTTAGATGATATCATTTTATATAAACAAAAATATCTCTTGTATTTCATCCATATTAGTTTAAGTAGATTTTGCCCTTGTATTTATAACTATCTAATATGTAAAATTTGGAGTCATTTTGGCATATAACATTGGCCCTTGATCTTATATGCTTACTCAACATATTTCTTTGCCCTTTGCTGTTTTAAAAAATGCGATGGAGTCCATTAACTTTGCTCTTTTGGAATTCCCATATATATTCATTACTATGTGCTAATATATTTAGGATGTTAAGTAGTTCAATGGAAGAGTGAATTTCATTATCTAATTAATAATCAATGGAGTGATCTCTTAGACACCTTTAAATGTTTCCACTATGTTTCTAAGTACATTATTTCCTCCATTGCCCACTTTAGGTAAACTAGAAGAAAAATAAAGGCAAGAAGATGATGAAGTCAAAAAGTTTTTGTGGCCAAAATGTGAGGAGCCCTTTCTTTTAACTATGGATTTTCCTTTTAAAAATATTTTATTGATTTCAGAGAAGGGAGAGGGAGAGAGAGACAGAAACATCAAGGGTGAGAGAGAATAATTGATCAGCTACTTACTGCAGGCCCCACACTGGGGATAGAGCCCGCAACCCGGGCATGTGCCCTGACTGGGAATCGAACCCTGACCTCCTGGTTCATAGGTCAATGCTCATCCACTGAGCCACACCAGCGGGGAAGTTTTTCCTTTCTTCATTGGGATGCCTGTGCTCCCCATTGGAGTGAGGTTTTACTTATGTCCTTCCCTCTTGCATTTCCCCTTTTTCATGCATAGTTGATACTCTTAATATTCTCCTTGGGAGTAGCAATGCTGGAAAACAACTGAATTGCAAGGTTTAACCTCATCTCTGTGGAATGTTTGCATTTACTGTACGAGGTAAATAGCACAGGCCTGGCCTTTACAAACTTCACATTCCAATAGGGGACACAAAAATGTAAACAAACAGTTGGAGCACAACTGGTAAGAAGCACGACAGAGAGACAGATGGCAATGGCGAGTAAAGGAGAGACACCTGTGGGGAGGCAGGGAATGGGAGCCCAGGGAGGCTTCCTGGGGGAGATGTTAGCTGAGCTGAGTATATAGGTAGGTGACCATGAAAGAGGGATACTTCTTTGACTTGCAGGCAATGCCTTGAACAGAGGCAAATTGGCAAGAACCAATGTGAGTTTGGTATACTACAGGTTATTCCAGGTTGCTCAGCATGAAATATGAGCCAGCTTCTACCTGCTCTAGTTTTGTCCCTGATTTAATGCCTGAACTAGAATTAAACAGAACAAATCAAACTAGAAGGAGTGAAACAAATTATTTTCTTGACCACCAAAAATATAACATCTAAATTCTGCACACTAAACCAGTTGGAGACTAAGCTCCACAGCTATTATTTTCATGTTTGATTCTTATATTTGTTATAGTTTTTCTTATTATTGGTCTTGAATTGAAGATGGAGGGTCAAGAGCTTATGGGTTTAGCTAGACTAGCACTTTGTCCAACTCAGTTTATATCCTATTTCTACCATGTGTGTGAATGTGTGTTTTAAACACAACAACTTAAAATAACAATTTAGATTTTATGACAAACCTAGAGAATAGTAACTAAAATTTTTTTTCAGAGTACTTTTTTTTTTAACAATTTCATCTTTGTTTTTTTATTTTAATGAATTGGAGTAACACTGCTTAATCAAATTATATTCAGGTATACAATTCTATAATATGTCATCTATATATTATATTGTGTGTTCACCACCCAAAGTCAACTCTCTTTCCATCACCATTTATGCCCGCTTTCCTTTCTTCGACTTCCTTACACTCCCTACTTTCCCTCTAATAATTACCATACTGTTGTCTGTGTCTATGAGATTTTTTTTGTTTATTTTTTTAATATATTTTTATTGATTTCAGAGAGAAAGGGAAAGGAAGAGAAACATTAGTGATGAGAGAAAATCATTGATCAGCTGGCATCGAGTCCACAACCTGGGCACATGCCCCAACCTGAAATTGAAATGTGACCTCCTGGTTAATAGGTTGGAACCACTGAGCCAAGAAGCCAGATTGGTTTTGCTTAATCCCTTCACCCATCTCACCCAGCCCCCCAAGCCTCCTTCCTCTTTAGTATTCATAAAGATATATTTCTTTGATGTATTTTCAGAGCTCCTGTCATATTCTTTTTTTACCTTTTCTTTCTTATTAGTCATGATTAAGATAGTGTTTTAATGATTTCTGTTAGGTTTTTAAATTCTCATCCACTCTTAAACAGAACCAACCTACATTTAAGATGTATATAAAGCCAAGATATTTTCAAGTACAAATACGGAGTGTCAGTATCTGAGTGGAGTATTCAGACTTATATGTAGTAAGTATAACATTGCATTTGGAGAATAGGCAATGCATGTACATTCAGTTGAATAATTGAACTATTAAACAACTGCATAATTAAAAGCTACAGAATGAATAGATTCTCTACAAGAACCTATAGTACATTAAAATAATGATTTTGTAAGGTTTAAAGCCAATAAAGTCAGATTCCATTTAAATACGTGACTCCAGCCACCTCCTGAAAGCAAGGAATTTCGTGAAGATAATCACAGATGAGAAATACGTTAAAGACAACCTAGTGGAATGAGGTTTTTTGATGATCCCCTTGACCCGGAATCCAGATTTCCAAAATTTTTTTGTCCAATCTCCTGACAACTTTAACAGAGACACAAAAAGAGAAAAATCTCGCCAGTGATAGCTCTCCTGATTATCTTTTTTTTTCTTCAGGTTGCTTGAGCAGCCATATTTTTGGTGTATGTTGTCAATGTGGTAGCTTGATCATTTCTTGACATCTTGACTTTGATAATTCAAAATTGGAGCAGCTGGGCTTTCACAATTTCTGAATCCCATGAAAAAACAGGTGGCACATTATCTTGTTAAATATGCCCTATTATGGTGTCTGGAAGAGACAATACAGAAATTTGAGTTGTGCTTCAATCAGTCATTTACTTTCTGTCTCTATGCTTATTCACCTTACAGCGTAGGTCTGAAGGGGAATGTATCTCTATCTGGACCAGCTTAGAACTTTACCCTTATTAAGTCATCACAAGACCAAGATATAGTCCAGAATGTCTCCACCACTCTTCTCTTGGTAGAATATGTCACATGATATTTTTAGTAATTGTTTGGGAAAAAGCAGGGGATATACATAGGGCTACCTTTAAGAACTTATAATAGATGTTAGATAGATATTATTGCTGGGTTGAGCTTATTGTATGGTCAGAAATGTATCTTTTTTTAAAAAAATCATTTTTTTTCAGTTACAGTTGACATATTAGTTTCAGGTGTACACCCCAATGATTAGACATTATATAACTTTCTAAGTGATCATCCAGATAAATCTCATACCCATCTGACACCATACACAGTTATTAGAATATTATTGATTATATTCTCTATGCTATACTACACATGCCCAAGACTAATCTGTAACAGCCAATCTGCACCTCTTAATATTTTCATCTGTTTCACCCATCCCCCAAAGCCCACTCCCATCTGGTAACCATCAAAATGTTTTCTGTATCTATGAATCTATTTCTGTTCTGTTTATTTATTTTAGATTCAGTTGTCAACAAATATGTATTTTATTGCCATTTAATTGTTCATATATTTTATCGTTTTTTCTTCTTCTTCAAGAAGACCTTTTAACATTTCATGTAATACTGGTTTGGTGGTCATGAACTCCTTTAGTTTTTTTCTTGTCTAGGAAGCTCTGGAGATAAGTCGTGGTATCTGTGAAAGCCAGAGCTGAACATGACAGACTCATTTACTAGTACACAGCCATAGTATATGTGCAGAATTGTCAGAATTTTATCTCCTCAATAGGAGAGGAGCATTTTAAAAAAATGACAAAAACATTCATCATTTATGGCCCATTGTTCAATATTTGATACATGAATACCATGCCTTTTTTTATGTAAGGATATCAAAATCTCCCACTATCCACCCAATACGAAATTTGAGTTGAGAACATCTGATCTGATCATTTTTGTAACCAGTGAAACAAATTTTCATGGAAGTTAAGTCAGGCCATTATTATTATTTTTTAAGTCATGCACCATTTTATGGTATTTCAGAATACTAAGTAGGTATGTTCTTGCTTTTTACATAGTAGGTGTTTGATAAGGCATCCTGATAGATGAAATTGACTTTAAAGAATATCATACTATGCCTATGTTGAGATCTTGATAAATGTATAAAATTTAGTACTGGTATTTAGAGATCTCTGAGTTTCAAAAGTTCAGAATCATACCATAAAAGTTAGACAGGAGACAGTATTAGGAATTTTGTTAGATGATCAAGTTGTCTGATATTTTTAATTATTTGCTCCATGTGTTTCCCTTATAAACAGCAGGTTCCCATAGGATCCTTGCATGTCATGCACCGGATGGTCAGAGGATAGCACTGGAGCTCATTAATCAAACTGCCCTTGATTTCTGCTGGTTATTTCAACAAAGGTTTATATTTAGAATGCAATGAAGAGCATTAAAAAAATAATAATAAAATTGTAATTTGAAGGACTAGCTTTGTGATAGCAGAAAATGAAAAGTGTTTTTATGAATTAATATAAAATATAAATTTTCTAAATATAGTTATTATTTTATTAGAGGCCTGGTGCATGAAAATTCATGCAGTGGAGGGGGTCCCTCAGCCCGGCCTGTCCCCTTTCACAGTCCAGAAGCCCTCAGGAGCAGGAGGTGGCCCAGCGGACAGGGGAAGGCAACACCCCCATGACATCTCTGCTTGTTGCCACTGCCAACAGCATAAGCCTAGGCCAGATCTGAGCCTCTGGCAGCCATGGGTAGCTTGGCAGCCACCATCCAAGGTTAGACTGTGCCTCGGGCCAGCCCTGGTGACTGGGAAGCTGCTATTGGTGACTTGCCTGTGCCGCATGCATTAGCTGGGCAGCAGCCATCTGAGGCTTGCCTGTGTGTCGGGCTAGTCCTGGGCAGCTGGGGGGCTGAGGAGACGGTGGGACTCCAGAGGCAGGCACACTGAGTGGCCAGATCCTCCTGAAGGCAGGCCTGGCCATGCCATGCGCCTGTTACCCTGGTGGAGCTAAGGGGACTGGGCATCGCCATCTTGTGAATGTGGATGCCACCATCTTTGAGGGTGTGGCAGTCAATTAGCATACTCCCTCCTTATTGGCTGTGGGCACCACCATCTTTGTGAGGGTGTGATGGTCAATTAGCATATCCCCTCTTTATTAAATAGGATAAAAGGCAAGAAAAATGCAAAGATTTTAAATCATGGTTTGAAGGACGGTGTGATTCTATATACTCCTAACAATAAAAGAGGTTAAAAAGCTGCACATATACTGCATATAGATAAACCAAATAGCTGAATATTTACTTAGGTTAGTAAGAAAAAAATTGGACATTTGGAGATTGAGTTTTTGTCTTACTATGAAAGGATGCATTTATATTCCTGATCATATTAACGGTATTAGAATTCATGAGATCCCGGAAGTGATTTAACCTGACTGGAACCATATTGAATTCAATACATTTTTTTCTTTTCTAACTCTAGAGATATGACAATAGATGTTGTAGTACAATTCTTATATCTTTGAAACATTGTCACATTAAAAATGAATGAAATATCATAGTTTTTTTCAGCAACTTTCTGTAAGTTTTTTTTAATTAAATTAAATCTTTATTATTCATATTATTACATTTGTTTCTCTTTTTTCCCCTCCATAGCACCCCTCCACCCAACTCCCACCCTTCCCTCTGCCCTATCTCCCTCCCATTGATCTCATCCATAAGTGTATGATTTTTGTCCAGTCTCTTCCTGTACACCCCTCACCCCTTTCCCCCCTGAGAATTATCAGTCCACTCCCTTTCTGTGCTCCTGATTCTAGTATATTCACCAGTTTATTCTGTTGATCAAATTTTTAATTCACTTAATTTTTAAATTCACTTGTTGATAGATATGTATTTGTTGTTCATAATTTTTTGGCTTTTACCTCTTTCTTCTTCCTCTTCTAAAAGAGTACCTTTCAGCATTTCATATAATACTGATTTGGAGTTGATGAACTCTAGCTTTTTCTTATCTGTGAAGCTCTTTATCTGCACTTCAGTTCTGAATGATAGCTTTGCTGGATAGATTATTCTTGGTTGTAGGTTCTTGCTATTCATCACATTGAATATTTCTGGCCACTCCGTCTGGTCTGCATCGTTTCTGTTGAGAAATCAGCCGACAGTCCTATGGGTGCTCTCTTGTAGGTAATTAACTGTTTTTCTCTTGCTGCTTTTAATATTCTCTCTTTGTCTTTTGCTCTTGGTATTTTAATTATGATGTGTCTTGGTGTAGTCCTCTTTGGATTCCTTTTATATGGGGTTTTGTGTGCTTCCTGGACTTCTAAGTCTATTTCTTTTACCAGATGTGGGAAGTTTTCAGTCATTATTTCTTTAAATAGGTTTTCAGTATCTTGCTCTCTCTCTTCTTCTGGCACCCCCACAATTCTGATGTTGGTACGTTTGAAGCTGTCCCAGAGGCTCCTTACATTATCTTCACATTTTTGGATTATTTTCTCTTCTTGCTTTTCTAGTTGAGTGTTTTCTGATTCTTTATATTTCAAATTTTTGACTTGATTCTTGCCTTTCTCTAGTCTGCTCTTAGGTCTCTGTATAATATTTTTTTATTTCAGTCAGTGTATGTTTAATTTCTAGTTGGTCCTTTTCCATCTCTAGTTGGATCTTTTGCATCTCCAGTTGGTCCTTTTTCATCTCCTCTTGGCTCTTGCTAACTTTATTCAACTTTTCTAGCATATTCTTGAAAAACTTTATAAGTGTGGTTTTGAACTCTATATCCAGTCTTTTCTTTTGTTTGTGATCCCTTCCCTTGTCTCGGCATTTTCACTATGCCGGGAGAACTTCTGTGTTGGATTCAGCCTTATGATGCCAGACTTGCAAGACTGCAGAGCCTCTCTGTTGAGCTTGGGATGGGTGGAGTTTCAGGGCTTAAGGGACCGCCTTGCCTTCTAGTCGGCCCCACCCTCCATGGCCCCTGAGTCTCAAGTGACTGGGTAATTGCTGGAATGGTCCTTGTGTGTGCGCTCGCACACTCCCTCACAGTGGCTCTAGACAGCTGCCTTTCTGGCTCCCCTGCGCTCCAGGACCACATGAGTCTGGGTCCCCAGGGTTTCACCCGAAACAGGGGCTTAGTGGAGTCAGAAGTGGCACAGTTGGGAGGGTCTGTCTCCCACCCACTCACAAAAGCCAGTGGCACAATCAGCAGTCGGTCCTCTGTGCAGTGCCGTTCACGCCACCAGACCTCTGATCTTTTGCGACTCCCCTAAATTTCCGTGCACCTCTCCCTTTTCACAGTCCAAACTCCCCCCGTATGAGTTTTGGCTGGATCTGGGGTTTAGTGTCCTAAGATAAGAGGTTCAATGCCTTTGAGAGTCTCTGTTTCCCTCCTGCCAGAGAAAACCAGCCAGGTACTCCGGCACCCACTCTCTCCACACTCGCACACGTCTCCGTACCTCAGCTTTTTGCAGCTCCTCTGGGTCTCTGTGAGCCCATCTCCTTCCCTCTAGCTGTAGAACTTCCACTCAGCCAGCTTTCCTGGTTCTGGTTGATGTCCATTCTGTCTTTTACTTGTAGTTTTGAAATTGTTGTGCAAGGCAGCAGTGTAGGTGTTTACCTATGCCGCCATCTTGGATTCTGTAAGTTTTAATATTTCAGATAAAAGAAAATATATTTGATAAGGACTGATATCCAAAATATATAAAGAATTCATGCAACTCAATAGCAAAAGAAACAATCCAATTAAAAACTGGGTAGATGATGTGGAGATATTTTTATAAATAAATCATGCAGGTGGCCAACAAGTTCATAGAAACATTCTAAATATCACTAAACATCAGGTAAATATAAATCAAAATCACAAAAAGATATCACCTCACACTTATTAGCATGACTATTATTAAAAAAATACACGAAATAAGTGTTGGCCAAACAGCAGTGTGATGGTTGCCAGAGGGAAGAGAAATAAAATTCTACACTGAAATACATGGCTTGGGGATGTGGGAGGAATGCTGGCCTCACACATAAGTAGAATCAAGTATTATCTTCATATCTGGCTCTACACATTTTCTTTAAATCTTTAAAGTCCTTGATGACATGATCTTGTCACTTCTTCCTTAATCACTCTCCACTACTCTGAATATACAGTTTGTTCATACTCTCCCTGTCTTGCTCCTGATAATATGCAGTTCCAGGAAAGTGTGTTATTGGCTCATTGGCACTAAACTATGTATGATATTTGAATTTTAATAGATTATAAACCATGGAATACATTTTCTGACATTTAAGAAATTAATAAGTTTTAGGTGTGGGGTCATTTATAACCTCTGGAAAAAAACTTACTACTTGTCATCTACTATATAAATATGTAAAGTTGACTAAGAATGACCAGAGGAATTCAGAAATATATTTTATCAAAGTGTACATTATGTGTAACATATGTATTTTCATCTATATTTATAAATACATATGCATTATGGAAATCTTTAGAAGACAAACTAATAAGTGATAAATTAGAGACCACAGTTGTCATATTTATGAAATAGCATTTGATGTGTTATTTTGTTAATTTGATGAAGACTATATGTCAAGAAGCTACTGAAAAAATAAGATGGAAGAGCAAAATTCTAAGAAATTCAAAAACACTAATGGATTATGATTTATTTAAAAACAAATTTTGATTGAATAAATAATTAGAAAATACTTTGATTAATGATTTTGTTAATTCATTTGCATATAGTGTGCATATCTTTATAATTTAATCCTCAAGCTTTTGTGTCCTTTTTCTACTCAGTGTTAAAGAACCCAGTGTGTAAATTATATAGATTTCCCACATCTGACAATAAGTGGATGCGAATCCGGGAGCAGATGTCTGAGAGCATACTTTCTTTTCATGTTCCTAAGGAATTAATCTCTCTTCACATAAAAGAAGACCTGTGTAGGTAAGAGAAAATAACTATGATTGTCTCTTGCATTAATAATTCTTTTTTTATAAAATATTTTTTCTTAAAGGATCATGATAACATGAAATTCTAGACCTGTTCAGTGTGGCAGCCATTAACCTTGTGTGGCTATTAATTCCTTAAAGTATAACTAGTCCAAGTGATATCTTATATAAATGTAAAACACACAGTAGATTTTTGAGTTTTAAGTACCCAAAGAAACAAAGACTGATTTCATAATTGGGATTAAATAAAAATATTATTAATTTCACTTGCTGTATTATATTTTTTGAATATGACTACTAGAAAAATTTTAATAACATATGTGACTCTTCTTTGGATTGTGCATTATATTTCTATTAAATAGGTTGAAGTCCAGCCCGAGCTTTGACCTTGCTAATAATCCCTGTGTCTTCATCTCATCTGTTTTTGGTTACTCTTTTGTAAAAACTTCCTTCTTGATTTTCTTTGAACTACTCATTTGTAACAAGACTCTCAGATATTTGGTCTTAAAACTCAAGATGATTGATAAAATATGCTGTGAATGGACAGTATTGTTGTACAACAAAATTAAATCCATTGCTATAATTAAGCAAAAGGATGTGAGAGTGGTATTTGATGAGAATTTCTCTGAGCCGTGACTAATCAATTTGTTTCCTTCCATATATGCCTCTAGTGATTTTAAAAATGCTGAATACTATATTATACTGAACACTGCTAAGACCCCAAATATCAGAAAATTAGCAAATATTTTTAATAGTTAACATTTTTTAAATTGCTGAAATACATAGCAGAATGTAAAATGTTCAAAATTTAGATTTATGCCTAATGCACACATTAGTACATCAAGTTACTTAAAAGTATTGGTAGACTCTACAGTGTCCAGGGTTGCCATATTGACATGAACCAGTGAGCACACCATGGACAAGGCTGGTTAAACCTGGCAGTATTGACAGTATCATTATGAGCCTCATAATATTTCAGTCAATGATGGGCTGCATATACATCTGTGGTCCCATAAGATTATAATAGAGCTGAAAAATTCCTATTGCTTGCTTAGTGATGTCACAACAGTCAGAACATTGTACTGGCACAATGTTGGGTGTTTGTGATGACACTGGTATAAACAAGCACACTGTGTTGAAAGTCCTAGAAAAGTACAGCACTGCAGTCCATAAGACTTAATAAAGTAATAAATTATAATGGTACTGATTTATGTATTTATTATATTACTAGAGGCCTGGTGCACAAAATTCATGCATTGGGGGATCTCCTCAGCCCAGCCTGCACCTTCTCCAATCTGGGACCCCTCAGGTTATGTCCTAAACCAGCAGTCAGACATCCCTCTCACAATCTGGAACTGCTGGTTCCTAACTGCTCACCTGCCAGCCTGATCACTTCTAACAACCTATACTTGCTGGCCTGATTGCCC